>CM077301.1:29736665-30094165 GCA_039654925.1 Anguilla pacifica | reverse complement strand
GTATATTCTGCCTTTCGTTATTTGCTCTACAACACAACATAGCATCTCTTCCAGATGAATGTGCTTTCCCTGGTCAAAACAATATGCGCAACCAATTTGCAAAATAAACATTCTTCGTATCAAAAGGGTTACCGTCTGGTGCAACATATTCATGGACAGATGAAGAGGGATCTTCAACTTTAACTGGGATTACCTTATTAAACGTGTTTCACGATAGCACAGTTCCGTAAAGTAGCCTACTTTCAAAAAAACCAGGCGACACAGATTATTCGCAATGCATGCGAGATTACCAATACTCACTAATAGAAAGACACATTTGACAGTCAATTTTTAACTAGGCCACTTCAATCCAGGAAAAAAAAGGAATTAAAAAATTTTAAACAAAAGGTATCGGCTAGCTACCTTAAATTGTCATTCTTCTCCTCTATTTGCAACTACAAACAAACTCGTGAACAAGATTCCATGAAAACATGTATGAAAACACCGAGCGGGTTTCCAAACAAACCACCTGCAATACGTTTCGTTAACACGTACGCTTCACTGCGTACAAAGGCAGTAACTGTGCGTTCGTTAAGTGTCGAGGCATGTATGCAGAAAAAAAGAACTTAAATTAAATACCGTGCATATAATTGTAGAATACATTACAATCATCGGCCAGAAACACATGCCTACAACCTGTCTTTGTTCTATAATGTGCGACAGAGATCAAGGCCTAGTTTGTTGTGGAACCGCACAGTTCCGTAGGACATTTTTTTTAAGAAACAATAACAGCTGCATTGTTACCAGCAGGCGAGCGAGCATCATATCGCAAAGCCTCTACATAATACAGGACGAGGGAGGCGTAATGCGTAACTCCGTCCGTTTATTTAAAAAAAAAAATGACTCCAAGGAGGTCATTGGCAGTCGTATGTGCATGATATGAAATGTTGTTCGGATATTGCACATGACTCCTAAAAATTGTTCGGTGGATGTCACCAACTCGCCGAGACCCAGTTTCCTGCTAACTAAAAAAACATAGTGCTACTCGTGACGCCATTAAACACAGCGACGGTGCCCTCAGATTCAGTCAGTTCTGTTCAAAATGTGCTGCCATTTATTAATTTGTGTTGCTTATTCCTAAAACAATATATAGCAAGATATATTTACCTTATAGACATCGCCGTATGTACCGCTTCCTATCCTCTGAATTAGCTCGAAATCCTCCTGCGGATTGCGCCTGGAGAGGTCGGAACTGGAATTCATCGTCTGAACCCCTGTTTCAGAATCCGATAGGTTTGCTTACGGGACACCTATTTTAAAAACTGGAAGAAACTGACTAAAAACATACGGTGTCTGGGAAAAATCTCAGTCCTACTTCCATAAGTTTAACATGGCTTCCACTGCGCAATACGCGTGCGCACGAATGTAGTTCACATTCACGAGTCAGTTGACGGAAGAGCGCGACGAGAGTAGGTAAGGAAAGTGGGCGGCGAACAGCGGATACTCCAAACAAGCAGGCTTATTACTGTAATAAATCCAAACCAACTGGAAAAGTATACCGGATTGTTGAAGAACTAACGCTGCTATCACCTGGTCAGGTGACAAAGCCAAAAGAATAATCACATCCAAAACAGTTTGTGAAAACAGGGGTAAACTGAATTGGAATACCACAATTCATAGGAGGGGCATTGAGGGCTTTCATATGCTGGTGGCACACAGCCCCATGGCTCCCATGTACAGAGGGTCCCACCCTAGTCTGATAAAAAATCAATTTAAAAAATGTTTTGACTGAACAAGGCGAGGTTCGACTGTAGTGTTTACAGACCAGCAGGGGGCCCCTCCCAGTTACAAAGTGAATAGACCACTCAACCCAATGACCACCCTGAGTAGTACATCATCGCTGGGCTCCCTACCCGTCTACCACTCTACTGTTGAATCACGTCTGATTTAACTCAAGTAGAACTCACCCCGCTGGGTCTGACTAATATGAATGGATGGGTATCACATTGAAAACACAACGACAAAGGCTGTTACTTACTTTTCCAAACAAGATAGGCCTACTTCTAAAATGAACAGAAAATATCAGAGCGGTTCTCAACAAAAAGACAACTAAAATGAAATACGGAGCTGAATAAAAGTAAGCCACCAAAAATATAATTCCAGTCGCTGTTAAATCAGGTCCTAGAGTGAGTATGCAGTTTATTTTTCAAGATAACGAGTACAAAATCTCTCAGTGGTGCCCAGAAACACTATAAAAACATTATCTGAACAAACTAAAGCTAAAATTCCAAAAAATAACACCACTATTCTCACTAGTAAGGGGCAGCGAAGATTCCATATCAACTGACAAAAAATCTCTTTCTGTAGGTTCACCGAGGATGGAAATTAAGGGGAATAATACAGGCTCAATTAAAAATCTTGCTGAACTGCTGTATTTAATACAGCACTCCCTTCTGCCCAGTTTTCACAATGTTTCCATGGAATTTAAGCTCTTTTTTGTGTCTGGTGCTACTTCCATGTTTCCTGTTTTTACCACAATCAGAATCTGAAATGGCGCCCCCCACTGGTGTGGAATGGCAATAAATGAACAGTTCGAAGCCGTAATGAGTACGCACACGTTTGTATGCAGCGCCTTCTTTGGCTGTGGTTTGATTTTGGCCTTTAGTGCTGCCTTTAGTGACGACAATGATATTGATGATGTCGACAACAGCAGGGGGGTAAGTTGGAGGCTGTGGGGTGGGGGGGGGGTGTTGTAGTCAGGGCACACATTGGTGAGCCCTCTGCAGGGTGAATATAGTTTCAAATCAAGACTGCCTATTTCTGCAGTACTGTCCTGGCTCTTGCTGAACTCCTAGAAATGGAGCGTGTGTACCTGTCCAAAGTGCTGCTTGGTCAGGAAAAATCAGGTAAGCACTGCTTTTGTTGCTTTGGATTTGCCTTGTTTTGCACATCAAGCTACTTTCAGAAACCTCATTATTAAGCGTAATTACCCAAAATGTGAGTCCCGCAGGGTCCTAAGATGGTTAGAGTCTGGGCGATGTAAATAACTGACTATGCCTGGTAGTCCACTGCAGCAGGACACAATTGCATTGATTTTGTCAGGGGTGTGGTGGCCTAGTCAGTCATCCTTCCTTGAGTTCTGCATTTGTTCTCCCAGTGACAAATCAGGCACCCACAGGTTATTGCCACCGAGATATGTGTCTCCTCTGATTGGTGCTAGTTCTCCAATAGTAGGCTACGTTGTGGCCCATAGAACAGAAAACGGGCTTTGGTTTTTGGGCAGTTGCTTTGCATGTGTTTCATCTGCTGAGTTCCTTCCACCATTACAGGAGTCACAGTAGTGATTCCAGAGCACTTTTTCAGTTTTTACTGAGCTTTATGTGCAACAAACATAATTTTATATTCCTTAATTGATTACAGGAGAGGTTGGCAATATGGTTTTTTTTTCTAACAGGACAACAACTGCAAACATACCTCAAAATAATGAGCACAAAAATTGTTCTGTGATAACAAAATAAGTGTTTTGGTGCCCATAATTCTGGATCTGACTATACAATATAGTTCAGTCTGCAAGTATTTGGCCTGTTGCACAATTTTGCTGTTTTGGCTGTGTACTCCAGCACCTTGGATTTGAAACAAAACAATGAATGTGGGGTTAAAGTACAGAATGTCAGTTTTAATTTGTGAGTATTTACATCAATTTCAGGTGAACCATGTAGGAATTGAATTCATATTTTGGGTACATTATGCTACAAGCACATTAAAACGCTGTAAAGTTCTGGAACAATCTCAGACTTGGAAAGATGAGATGAGTATTAACCTGTACCAAAGTGATGGAAAGAGATAAGTGTGGAGAAAGAAAGGAACTACTCCCTCAGCTTTGAATCATGGTGGGGGTAGTGCTATGGTTTGGGCTTGTATGGTTGCTACTGGAACTGTCTCACTTGTCTTCATTGATGATGTGTCAACTGACAGCAGCAGCAGAATAAATTCTGGAGGGCACAGAAACATTGTATCCGCTCGGATCCAACCAAATGCCTCAAAACTCATTGGCTTCACCTTGCAGGAGGACGATGACCTCAAACACACCACTAATGCAACCAATTAATTTTCTATGGCCAAAAAGTGGAATTTGTTGGATGCTGTCGCCCGGGGGGGATCTGTTGGATGGAACCTTTGATTGGGTGGGCAAGACGCGTGTTAGCCCATAGCCACCGCTGGCTGTGAGGCCAAGTCATATTCCCCCTCTATATTTTGTGAAACAAGTTACAGAGGAGGCCCCCCACATTAGGGCATGTACACACACACTGCCCGCCATTTTTTTTTAGGGAAGGTGGGTGATGCGCCGCCTTTTTAGAGCGGCTACTTTTTTTCCGCACGGAGGCAGCTCAGAAAAAGGCAGAGAGTGTGTACACGCCCTTAGCCCTCGATGCCTGCTGCCAGATATGCAGTATATACAAGCATTGTTTCTCCTGTATATTTTTTCCATTGAGTTCAACAGGAAAATTAATCAGGAGAAACAATGCTTGTAGTATCTACTGCATATCTGGCAGCAGCACGGTGGTTTGACGCTCATTTGAAACCTTGGACCCTTGATGACTTAAAGCCATTTAGCCAACAAATGTGTTACATACTGTATCAGCATAACTTACAGCTGAATCTAGTCCCACCCCCCAATTCCCATAGAGATCTATTCAAATGAAAAGAGTTTTTGTATCGCTTGCAGGACAACCTGAAAATAAGATATCCAGACTCTGATGATGTTGATAGGTCACAGACATCAGGAAGTCATGGCATGCGAATGATATGCAACCAAATACAAAACATGACTCTTTTATTTGACATTATGTTAATTTGCCTACTGTATAAGTGAATTTCCCTGTTTCTAGCTTTTCCCCAAACAGTTCACTGCAGCAAAAGTAAACGAGCAAAAGGGGGCACAGGAGGTCTCAGGAGTGCATTTGTTTAATTCTTTCTAATTTTCTGACCAATGATTTGTTGTTAAGACCATTAAAAGCTTAATATTTTTCTATATTGCGCTTGGCCCATTTTTTATTTTATTTTTTGCTCAGGAGTGTGCACTTCATTTAAATACTCGAGACCAATAGCGTTTTAAGGGAAGATGATGCTTTTGAACAGCTTTTCTATTGCCAGTTTTCTTTTACGTAATTTCAATGCTGTTTTCAATCTATGAATGCCTACGTGAATATTTGCGTTTGGGTCAACTGTCTGTTCACCTAGCCTCACGGGTTCGTACAGCCGCAGGGCTCACGGTGTCCCAGAAACCAATAGCCTATTTAACACTAGAACTGCGGCGAAGTTAATCGGCGGATTACCGCGAGAGTGCGTCAAAGTGACACTTTTATTTTTAAATGAAAAAAAAAAGTATGTATTTCATGTATATGAAAATCGGTACGGGGTTAATTTAACGCAGGTCTTTAGAATCATATGGATACTTGAACTTTGTGTTTTCATTAGTATAATAATGTGTTTTCATCTTATTTTGCATGACAGTGCCACGAATAGGACGTCCTCACAGGCCAAGTGCTAGGGATGGGGGAAATTAGTGTGCGCATGCAGGTGAACACGGCGTTCGGGCTCATCTAATTGCAAACTGTCACGATTCTTAGCTGCCGCAATAAACTTTCCTTATGGATTATTCCATTATATGGATTATTATGGAAGATGTGGGTGGTTGCAAAAGGATTGCTTTCTTCTCGTTCGTCGGAGTGGTGAGATTGCCTTTTTGAACGGCGGCTTCTCTTTCCTTCTTCGTCACAAACTTGATTGCAATCTTGACTAACTTTATTCGTATTTGAACTATTTATATTGCTTGCTGGACATTAAGACTCTCGTAATTTGGGGGTTTTGGGATATTTTGTTTTTGTCTAATAAAGTGACCAGTGAGTGTACATAATTACCGACATCCAAGTAGATTGTATGCCTATAAAAATCGGCTACCTATCACCTGGTAGCGCGATTCCTAAGTCTCATAACACCCCCCTCCCCTCGCTTTTTCCCCCCTTCGGATCTACACTAATCTCGTACATGGCCTCTCTGGAATCCAGTTGACGGAAATCCGTCGTAGCCACGGAGAACTTTAATCCCTGTGCTTTATCTATCCAGTCTGAAATGTAGCCTGTCACCCTATTATTTTATCTTGATGACTGTCAGTCAACATTTTCCCACCATCCGCACTTTTTTTTTCCCGCCAACGTAATTTGAATTCGCCCGAGTTCATTGTACTAGCCTACTGGGACGGAATGCTGACTTCAGCTGTCTACTTTTCTGTTATTTTAAAATGGATTTTTTAAGTATTTTTCTGCGCGCCGTGGGAAAAACCGGCGGTCACTGTAGTCTCAGACGGTCCACCCACTAGCTGTCACTCAAAACGCAAGGAGTACGCCAACGACCCCGCCCACGCAGTATCCGACCTCCATAGTAACATGATAGTAACATTTTTTGTGATATGTCCAAAAGTATACATTTGTATCATTAAAAAAACGTTTTAAAACCATTTAAAAACAGTCTTGCAATGGTATAAAATATAAATAATGATATAGTATTTCAAATTTCAGTCCGACTTTAATCTGTCCCAAACACTGTGGTCTTTTTTTCTTCCCAGCTGACATGTCTATAGCAGTAGCTCAACCGATGCTCAGCGAGTCCCAGGCCTCAGAGCTGATTGGCCGTCTCTTTGGGTGGACTGTGTCAAAGATCCACCCACTGCCCAGCTATTATGACCAGAACTTTCACGTGGTGGTCAGTGCGGGGGGCGAGTATGTGCTAAAGATCTCAAACTTCGTGCTCAGCCGAAGCCTGGATACATATGAGGTGGAGAACCACACCATGGCCTTTATGCACCAGCATGGACTGCCTGTGCAGACCGTCCTGCCAATGCTCACCGGGACCATGATGAGTCTGGAGAACATTGGTATGAATGAGCACAGTATGCTGCTGAAAGAGCATTGTTTTGTCTAAGTAACATGAGAATTGTTTGTCATAATTAAGGCCATGAGCCTTGACTTTATCCTCTTGGTTTTTCATTCTCCATTCATCCTTCAAAGCTCTTGAGGTAGCAACTAGCAAATGTTCCAGGTCACATGGATTGGGGTCGTGGTGGTGGGAAGGAATAATCATAATGTTGATGCTAGAGCATACAATAGGAGTGAACTTTAAAAATAAAAAAACAACTGAACAAAAACAAAAAAAATGTGATATCGGAGCCCTTGGTACCCAATTTTGATATGGTATGAATTGCAAATATCGGCTGGATGTAACTGTCAATTCAAAATATCGGTTGACCTCTAGAACACGGGATTTGAACAATTTGTCGATTGTCGCATATCTAATGTTAAATTAAACAATCAAAAATATTTTTTTCTTTTATTAATAGTCAAATCATTCTAAATAAAAGATCACCAGTGTTACCTAGGCTACTGCTGTAAATGGGTAATAGAGGGGGAGGGCGGGGCCTGTTGTCATTCACTTTCACTGACAAATGCCAACATGCAAATATGTGCCCTGTGGAATGATTTTGAAAAGCTCAATGAAAACACCGTTCAGTGCAAAATATGTGCTGCCAAATTGGCATACCACACTTGTTAACCCACCAAAGAACTAAATATCCGAGACCAAGGGATCACCAGCTTCCTAGTGAGACCACATCATTGTGACAGGGCATTAACGTGGAGTTGGCCCACGCTGTTCTGCTATACCAACCTCCAATGTAAGGTGTGAATAATGCTGTTCTTATATCTCGACAGACTGTGGGTCTGGCAGTCAGAAGTACTTGGTGCGATTATTGACCTACTTGCCTGGCACCACCATCAGTACGGTTCCCTGCAGCCCACTGACCCTCTACCGGGTTGGAAGGATCGCAGCCACAATGGACACAATACTGCAGAGGGTATGGAGGTCAAAGTATACAGTACATCATTAATACTGAATAAGCCCACATTGACCCGCAAGCTGGTTAATAAATGAAATAAATAAAAGCTTGAGCCACTAGTCGTTTTACATTCCATTCATGATGATCATAGGACACCTACAGCTCTAGCTTTTTGATGTCATTTTTGGTTAAACCTCCTGTACCACTCTGCCTGTGCACTTAGTCTACCTTCTGTCGGGAAGGTTTTGTCCTTGTAGTTTATGTGTTTATCTATGCTGTCTGCTACAAACTAATTTATCTTTTCTAACATTACACACTGGAACAGAGCCTTAACAGACACCAGGCCATGGGATCCATCCACTCACTGAAACAGTGTCTTAACTGATACCAGACCATGGGGCCCATCTACACACTGGAAGAATGCCTTAACAGATACCAGACCATGGGGCCCATCCACACACTGGAACAGTGCCTTAACAGATACCAGACCATAGGACCCATCCACACACTGGAACAGTGCCTTAACAGATACCAAACCATGGGGCCCATCCACACACTGGAACAGAGCCTTAACAGATACCAGACCATGGGGCCAATCCATGCACTGGAACAGAGCCTTAACAGATACCAGACCATGGGACCCATCCACACACTGGAACAGAGCCTTAACAGATACCAGATCATGGGGCCCATCCACACACTGAAACAGAGCTTTAACAGATACCAGACTGTGGGGCCTATCCACACACTGGAAGAGTGCTTTTTTGATATGTGCCACCCGGTTGCTACTTGCTTGTTAAAATGTTGGAGAATCGTTTATCCTCTGTGAAGCCCCCTATGATACCGTTCTTCTCAATAGCACAGTACACATTTAAGTTTAATTAATCGATTATTATTTATTTTAGCAGGCTAAGGTCTGATCGCCTGTCTGTATTTAGCTAAGACTTACAGGAATACACTCACTGGAATCCTCAGTGATCTTCTCTGATGGTCCTCAGTAGGGGTTTCTTTGACAGATGGAGCACGCAGTGCATTGTGGGTCCTGCTGTAAATTTAGCTGGGGTTGCTTTGACAGATGGAGCACCCCAAGCTGTCGGCCCTCCAGAGGGAGAACAACCTGTGGGACCTGGGTAATGTGCATCTGCTGGAGCCCTACCTGCCAGCGTTGGAGGGAGAAGAAGAGAATCGTGTCGTGAAGGACATCATGAATATGTTCAAGACACAAGTCCTGCCCAATATGAGCTCCTTCCGCAAATGTGAGTCCTTCCCCACTATCCCGATTGACGGGTCTTCATCTTGATGCAGGTCATTGCTAAAACAGTGGGAAAGTGGCAAGGATGTGTTTTCCAGTATATTCAAGATCTATAGTGTATGAACCTGATTTTCATGATAAAATACATTTGAGTGTTTGATCAAGGTATTCTTTCCAGGTATAATTCATGGGGATTTCAGTGATCATAATATCCTAGTGGAGCCAGATGATGTGACCGGCTACAGAATCTCGGGAATCCTGGACTTTGCGGAAGTAAGCAGTGGCTACTACGTCTTTGAGCTGGCCATCTCCATCATGTACATGATGACCGAGAGCCGAAGTCCGCTGGAAATTGGGGGGGCGGTTTTAGCGGGCTTCGAGAGCATCTTCCCGCTGAACGAGGCAGAGCGGGACGCCCTCTACCTGCTGGTACTGGTCAGATTCTGCCAATCCCTGGTACTGGCCCACCATTCAGTCACCCTGTACCCCGAAAACAAAGAATACCTGATGGTCAGTGCGGGCAAGGGGGTCGGACATCTATTCATGCTCTGGAAGATGGGCAAGGAGGCGGTGCTCAGGAAGTGGGTGGAAGATGCTAGAGAATACTCAGAGACAGGAAGTGATGACAGAGCGGATGTGCACCATGGAAGCAGTAGTGTGATGCAGGCAAAACCTACACGGCTGTAAAGCGCAGACTCTTCGCACTTTGATGCAAAAAAAAACACGTCTTGATCGGTAAAACCACTAGAGATAACAAGAAATAACAATGCAGTCCTCTTTCCCAAAGGAGGGCTGAAACTGATGATTAGTCCAATAACTGTCTGCAACAAGTCAAACAACTGCTAAGACTACACTGATGGTATTGATATTGCTAAAGTCCCCCTCTGATCCATAAGCAATAAATCTTCTCTACCAACAGTCATTATTCATTATGCATTATTTCTATTGAGTTGAAAGTATTTTCAGGAGCATTTGAAAACTAGCATTTCTATGTACGTAAATAGAATGTCAAACACAAAAAAGTGTGGTTTTTCTAAAAAAGCAACTTCCTACCTTACGAACAGCAAAACAGTTATTTTAATTAGACATTCCAGTGCCAAGTAAATTACCTAAAGCAAGCTACTACTTGAAAAAACTATGATCTACCCATCATGACTTTTGCCTCTGCTTGGAAACCCCTTACTCTTACAGTGACCTTACAGTGTTGTCTTTTCCAAGCTCATTTACGCAGCCTTCGAACATGGTTTATGGCTTTCTTCTAGCTGAAATGATGTCTTAGCTATCTTTCTGTAAACCCAGTTACTTTCACTTTGCGTTTTCGTACTGCATGTGTGGAAGCGTAGCGCATGCTTTATAAATTGTTTATCGGAGCTTTGTATGTTTATCGGCAAATGCTTGAAAACTCTGCAGTAGGGATAATGGGCACTGTAGGATATGTAGTGTTTAGATATTCGCCTTAGAGAGGGAAACAAGAATAAGAATGTGGCCTGGCCTCCCTATCACAAGCATCAAAGCAAATGTGATTGGGGCCATTTTAAATTCCACTGATACCCTAATCTAGGCTGACAATCTATGGGTCTCACCCTGCATCTACATATTTTTATGAATGTTGCTTTGTTATTATATATCATATTCAGTTACTTGACTTGTGAATTGTATTTGTAATATTGTATAAATAAACTTGTTTCAAGAATGAATTGTATTATAATTATATTGTCACTATATTCTGGTTAAATAAAATGTCTGTTAGAAAACATTTGTGCAATGTAAATAATAATATTATATAATAATAACAATATGAAATAAATAATAATAATTTTAATGAGTTCAAAATTTAACTCCAAACTCCACAAAGCGGTTCCTTGAAGAACCTTTCTGAGGGGTTGCTCGAGGAACCTCTCCCGCAGGGGTTCCTCATTAAACCTTTTTGAACTGAAAAGGTTCCTCCACAGTGGCAGTAGTGAGGAACCTCAGAAGGGTCCTCGAGGCTTTTTTACTTCTAAGAGTGTACAGTGCGCATGAGCGTGACACCAGCTCTGACAGAGGCAGCGGGAATTGATTAAACCAGTAGTATTAGCTAGCGAGTCCGTTAACATAATATTGCCCGATGGCCCGACGCATAAACGAACTGCTTAGGGCCCCCGTGGCCACCAGAGGGCCCCCAAGAGCGCTTGAAATGCCCCACAAGAGAGCTTGAAATGTTTTTTTTTTTTTTTTAAACATTTAAAAAAAACATTTCAAGCTCTCTTGTGGTACATTTCAAGCGCTCTTGGGGGCCCTCTGGTGGCCACGGGGGCCCTAAAAAGTTCGCTTATGCGTCGGGCCGGCCCTGGAGATGCGGCAGTGCCGGGGAACACGGTTGTCTGTCGCATGGAGAGAGACAGCGCACCCACACAAACATGAAACAAAATAAACGCCATCCCCCCTCATGGGTTACAGGCAAAAACAAAAAACTAAAACGACAAACTAAAATAACAAAGACAAATGACAGCAAAACCGAGCGGCAACTTTTCAGTGCCCCGCTCGTAGCTGACCAGATTTTCACCTGACCAGCTCCTCCCACTTTGCAGTGTGCGGTTCACTTTTCCCCGTCTTGATAAAGAAACAAAACTGAAATTAAACGCAACTCAAATAAAGAAAACAAACTCGTTCTCGCTGTGAGCTCCCGGGCTCTGTCCTAAACTGTGGAGAGCAGCACACCTTTAAGCACCTGGGCTGATTAGTTAACGCAGCCCAGGTGCGTGTGCTTTCTCCACCAACCGGCGCAGCCGAGACCAATCCACCTCTCCAGCGGATCGAATGCCACAAGGGCTTTGACAGAAAGAGAGAATGTTTGTAAAATAGATACTGTACATAGATAGATAAATAGATAGAATACTTCATTACCACCATGAGGAAATATTTCTAGCACCACATAACATTCACATTTACAAGTAGACATTTACACAATTTACACTGAGGATGGGGAGTAAATACATACAGATAATCAAATACATTTATTAAATAAATATTTAGTCTTAAAAATCGATCCAGACATATGTTTGCCCCATTAATGTACTGTACGTTTGTGAGCCAGATAAAGTTTAGCTAAATTAGTAAAATAGTATCATTTATTTTACAATGTAAAATAATCCATCCATCTATTATTTACCATTATCTCACAAACTCATATTAAGGGACAATTTCAAGAGAGAATGGGTAATAAATAAAGAATATATTTGTTTTGTTGGGATCCAGAGGGTACTACCCTCAATGAAATTAGCACCTGGAGGTGGAAAATGTCTGGGGAAAAGAACATACACAATATCACAATTTAGAGAGGTTTTTTGGACATTTGGGCCCACCTTTGGGAAAATGCATGTCTTATTTTACTGCTGTGTTCAATCCACTCCAAATTTTTATCCCACTGCTGTGTACTGTACATCCTGGGGTACGACTGGGAAAATAAACCTGGTTTCATCCTGTATCATAAGTACATATAATCACTACCGAATAAAGAACATAGATAACATTTTTTTGTTGAGTGGGAATTATGCCTGGATCTAGACTGCTCTGATTGGGGGCAGACAGAATTATTATTATTATTTTATATATATATTTTTTTTTTGGGGGGGGGGGGGGGGGGGTCAACATTTTAGCAACTAGGACAGTGTGTGCCATACATGCCTGCATTGTTTAGTGATTTAAAAACTCAAGATCATTGACTCAGTCTTGTCCGTTTAATTGTATGTACATGCTCAATTATGTGCCTGTGGTCAGGAGGTTAATATCAAACTCAGAGGTCATATTAATGGGATTCTGCATTTCTTCCCACAGATAAGAACAGCCGAAACAGTAGGGAAAAAATACACTGCATTCTATAAATGCAGATATCGGTCTTATATTTAGTCATTATAATATTTACACAATAATATTTCCTTTGCTGCAGGAATGCCTAATAATAATAATAATAATAATAATAATAATGTAATGTATTCATGATGTGCTTTTCATACAGCCAAAGCACTGGATGCAGATAATTGTTGAAACATATAGTGTACTCATTTTTAAGTGTAACACAGCTGAATTGCAGATTATTTCCATTATAAATGATTGTTATTTGACAGTTTCATGCGCCACATAAACTTTGAATGACTAAATTCTCTCCAGATGGTAAGACGAAAAAACAGGGCCAAGTTACTTTAAATAATACAGCTTGTTTAATTTGTGTGAGCCAATATTGTTTATTATAGGCTCATTTTGATATCAATACTTTTAACGACAGGACTAGATTTGATTTAGTAAATTTTAATTAATGTATGCGTCTGTATGCCTGAGTAACTTGCCATTTTTGTACGTTGATAACGTGTTTTTGCTGAGATTTGTAATATGTGAAATGAAGCACTAACCTAAATTAACGTGCCATGCATTGACTCTGGCATTCAAACATATTTCTGGTCTGATTTCAGTTATGGTCTGCTTGAAACATAGACAAACCCCCAATCAATTACTATGGTTTTTTTTTTTTTTTTTTTTTACGTCAACACCAGTTTTAAAGGTAATATCCAGGAAAAGGGATATTTCAGTTGACGTCATAGTGCATTGTGTTCAATCGGTTCCCTCGCGTTTTTTGGAACAGGAGCTGTCCACTCGTGAGTCTGCTAGTTCTGAAGTGATGGGATTATACCGTGCTCCTGTGTGTTCCACCTTAACCATGAAAATCGCCCTGGTGACGGGTGAGTAGACGTGCCTTCTCTCCATCCACCAGCCCAGCAAACAGCTCTGAAAAGCTTTAAAACTTCAAAATGATGTTCTGACGTTCTTTGTGTTATATTGAAATTTAAATGCTGATGCAGTAGGCTACACACGAACGGAGCGTGACATGCTGTTGATTTTATGCAAAGCTTTTGGGTAACTCCTCTTTGTCATGTGAGAATTTGCGTAATTTGCGTAATGATTTTAAATGTGCTGCTTTGTAATGCTTTTCTACGGTGCAACAGCCAAAGGGAAAACATCAAAGCAGCGTGCGCAAGACAAATATATTTAGGCGTATATTTGCTCAGCATAATTTGGAAAGGAAGGTGCTAGAGCCACCTGTTTGGACTCTTGATGCGATTACTTTTGTTGTACACTGTTTGCCTATTTAAGCGCACATTATATAAGCAGAATAGAATAAATAGAATAGAATAAAAATAACCCTCCATACCAGACCGAGATAGCATTTATCTCTCTAGTGGAACAATACTTGTAGAGAGCTTTCTGATCGAGTAAATAGTACTGTAGTATGTCCTCATGGTACCCCAAAAGCTTAATTTTAATTTACGCGATCTGTTAAAGTGAACAAAACTCTCTAAACGGAGTTGTTTTATTTATTTATTTATTTATTTATTTATTTATTTATTTATTTATTTATGACATCTGTTACTGCTAGACGTTTAAAAAATATGCCTTCAACTTAATGACATTTAAAGACGTTTCTGAAGAATTCCAGAAAGAAGCTTCAAAAAGGTTACTGTATTTAAGATTACGATTTTTGGAGCTGTGTTAGGGTGTGGGTTGCATTTCATCAGCTTTCAGTCTGAGTTCCACATACCCATGGAAGATGTTTCTACAATTCTTTTTGATTGTCTAAATATTTTTTGAAAGTCTTGGAGTGTATTTATGGGTGAAATGATACTATGGATTTAATTTAATGCTGCTCAGCTGTACTGATGAAATGTGAATTGCCAGGAAGGAGGCAGTGGATTGGGATTGAAACATCTCTGGACTCTAGAAAATAAAATGAAAAATGGATTAAAATTTGTTTACAAGAACAAGAGCTTCGTTTACCACCCTGTTACTCGCCAGGACTGGAATAACCTTCCCAGAAATGAACTTACATGACATTATTTATCCAACCCACACAAACCATCTGACGTCATAGAAAAGTGAAGCTTTATTGAGCTCATAATAGGTGGTGGTACATGGTGTTGTCAAAAACAAACTCATGTGAGCTAATCAAATGACTTCGCCCTCCTTATGAGAATTCTCTGCTTGGTTCAGACGACAGAAGATAGCAGCAGACTGTAGCCCCGCCCACTTCAGTGGACGTGCTAATGTCTGCTTCTGCTTTCAGGGTTTCTGGCGTGCCAGGTGATCTGCAGCTTTTCATCGAGGTGTGTGTCCGTAAAGGAGGCCTGTGTTTATGAGTCTCGTGCGTGTCGGAGCGGTTGGGACCTGCTGAAAAACGTTTGCCACGTCTCGGGTACGGCTTCAAACCGGTTCGTGTTCCTTCTGTCCAAAATTTCAAATGGCCAGCTGTGCTTCTCAAATTGCCGCTGTGCCGATTCTGCAAGGAGCACGACAGTGGATGAAAGGTCTTAAGCTGTTTAATAATTTATAAAATTGTCATTGCAGGTAAACAAACGCACAATAGCAATTGTGCTGAACCATGATGACTGCTATACAAGTGTACATTGTTGTGATCTGCTGCGTTTACCTCATTCACGAAGTAATGCGACGTCTGTCTAATTAAAATACATATGGGCCTCAATATGTTATGATTAAACTCTGGTATAACTGTGGATTACCTGAGGAACCCTGGTTTAACCAAACACTGCTCACGGCAGAGTATATCCCATTGTGTACCCCCACTGTGGAGTCACAGTGTCAATGGGAGAGCCAAATCTCAGTCGTATATAAAACTATTTTGGTCAGCATTGTGCTATTTCTAAATATTATTTATTATTTGGCGGGAGGAGCACAGACTCTTTATTTATTTATTTATTTGTTTGTTTGTTTATTTACTTGTACTTTCTAAAAAAAAAACGAAGCGAGCGGGGGTGGGGTGTTGCTTTTTCACCCCCAGGCCACCAGTGGCATAGTCCTGATCTAGGCTGTACTGTATAGTTTCAGATATAGCTTGTATATTTCAGTCATGTTGACTAGGTAGTTAACTCTTTGACATTACGTTATATTTCTGCCCATCACTTGAAAACATTTGAGTTTGCTACAAGGAAAATGATTTTAGTTGTTATTTTTCAAGTGAAAACTCATTGCGCGTCTCTTATTTATGACAGCAGTTATTTTGTGTAACCATATTTCGTTGCCATAATTAATACTTAATTTGGAGTGTGCGTTGATGCTGCTACAAGAGACACAATAACATAAGGAATCCGTAGCAGATGAGGGACCCTTCACCTCAGTGGCTTTTAGTGGCTACTTTCTATCGTGATCATTTCAACATCATAAACAGAAAGTTCTACTTAGCTTTATTAAAGTGATATACAAGAATCGTTTTATAAAAGAATCGTTTTTCGATGCCGAATTATAAAAGCAGTACTGCACTTGAACCCACAATTTGGTACCTGATCTCACAAAATATGCACATTACAGATGTTTGCCATGAATATTCTCAGTGTGAGAGTGAAAAATTAGGTGTGCATGTATCTACAATATTAAATAATGCTGATAAAATGGGAATGATTTTGCAGTGCAAGTAAATATATATATATATATATTTTTAAAATTTTATTACTTGCCAAATAGCCTTTTTGAGGAGAACTTGCTATAACAGGTGGTGTTGAATATTGTGTGAAAATACTCAATAAGTGCATGTCACTCTTGAAGTTCGGCAAATGTGCTTATTTTGTTCTTTTATTTCATTTTAAAACTGTAATTACAAAATACCAGTATTTATGGTGTGGAGATAATTAATTGGTGTAGGTTTGTGCACCGTATGCCAACAATTAAACCAACCCTACAGATTTATTTCCCTCGTTGTGTTATTATGAGAGCAGAATATTTAGCTAGCTTGCAACTAGCTTACATTAGCTGCCATTTCCTTTGTGCGACATTAAGAGAGCAGAATATTTAGCTAGCTTGCAACTAGCTAACATTAGCTGCCATTTCCCCTGTGTGAGTTTGAGAGCAGAATGTTTAGTTATCTCGCTACTAGCTAATGTTAGCTGCCATTTCCCCTGTGTGAGATTGAGACAACAACGTGGTAACTAGCTAGCGTCTATATATATACATTAAATGTGAAATGCTCTCCGTTGTGGTACTTTGGTAGGATTTCTTGTAGTGTACACAAAGCATTAGGTTACATCATCATTTGATCTTCCCAGGAACATGACCACAGGCCATGTGTGAGGAATAACCTCTCTGATTGGCCTTGGCCTACGTATCCCCCGCTACTCCACACCGGTTTTCCCAAGAAAGACACTCATGTCCCATCCCACAATGCATCCTTTGATATCACTGTAATGCAATCCTCTCACTTAATTTAATATATCTGAAAGATCAAATAAGTAGAATTGGACATAACGATCTCAGTAGGGTTCCCCTGAGGCAATAAGGATGAGAATAAAACATCCTGCTCGTTTTGAGTCAAGCTCTCTATAAATGGAATATGGGGGACCATTTGTTGTGTAACCAGGAAATAGGTCAGATTCACAATGAAAACATGGTACCATACCCTGTGTAAAAAAAGGCTTAAAAACAACTGAGTAAAACAAGACTTGTAAAAGACTAATAATTTATTTTAAAAACACCAGCAGCACAAATGATAGTCATGGCTCACCTTCCTCCCCCTTCTGACCCTACTGATAGACCTTAAATAGGTTGAGCCAATCAATTGCACCTGGTTTCAATTGCCACAAATTAACAAATAAAATTCAATTAAACACGGATGATTATAACACAATGCTAAGAGTTGAATTTGCACTCATATACGGGGGAACGATATTAGTGTGCACATCCAGCCCAAGCTGAGTTCAAGTGCAGGACAAAAAAGGTAAACTTCAGCAAGGAAATAATGCCTGCACACCGAAATTTGAAGCGCCCAAGAATTTACTGAGTTATCAACGCCACGTTTCGGTCGCAAAAAATGTCTGATAAAGGTCAAAACATTCCGGGCTTAGCTCAATAAATTCTAGGGAGCTTTTCATTTTGGAGTGTGGATATTTCTTTTTCCTTTATAAAGCTGAACTCTGGCATAGGTATGGGCGTGAACACACAGCGCACTGAATGCTGAATGACTGAGTCCCCGCGTGTTTGTTGTGTGTGTAAATCAGACGGAAGCTGCCGGGTGGTGGACTCAGAGGAGTGTAATATGACCATCGCCTACCTGCTGGGCCAGTTCCCCCAATGGAAAGGCTGTCTGTGCACGGAGGAGGACTACTGCAGCACCCCACAGCTGCTGGCCCCCAACTGCCACGCTCAACCAGGTGGGGTACAGCACCCACCCCAACATATATTACATGTATTACATATATCCAAGATCGTGTCTACAGTATGGTAGAAAGTATTTTAGTTTTACGAATGGGTGTTTTTAAAATTAGGGTGAAAATGGGGACATGAGCCTGGTCAATTCCACTCCCCAACTGCAATGGAATTTTGAAGCTACTCTTTGTTTGAAACTGAGACATTTTGGAACGTGTTGCGTTTTGAGAGTACACTTTTCATTAAGTGACGCATCCGATAACAATACATATCAGTAAACGCGTACAGTATATTGGGATGGCAGGTATGCCATCCAGCCAAGTTATGCGGGGCATGCCCCATACCTATACAGCACCGAGAGTTTGGCACTTTTCAGGGTTCCCCACAGAAATAACCACAACAGCCACAGACACTCAGCCCTTAAAAACATTAAATTCTGTACATTCTCACCCCATTTCAACAGACAGAACTCATAAACAACTTCACAATGTCCACACAATAAAGCTACATTTCTACATTCAGGTTACCTCGCCCTGTTCTCTATCTACCCACATACAAAAAATTACTACATATGTGTGCAACACCCCATTAAAACATTCTATTTAAAAACTTGACTAATTCATTATTATAACTACTAGTAGTGAACATGAGTAAAGTACATTTGTACAACAGTTTTCCAACACAATTTCACATGATACTTCAACAACTGTTTAAACAAGTAATTTGTAATACCATCTGTTTTATACACCATTCAATCAGGAAATTCATCTCGCTCATGGTCACTTTCTTTGCACTATAGTCTGCACGTAAATGCCCATTCTGCTAAAAATAAATTGCTTCAGCTACTCAATTTCATAACTTGTCCTCATTTCTCTTGTACTTCTGTTATTTTCTGATATGCAAAGATTGCTGGGACATATATCTGTGCTACTATTCTCCATTGTCAAGTGTTCCTGTTCTCCTTCTCAAATTCTCATGTAAGGTCAGTGATCTATCTAAGGAAAACAGAGGAGTCCTACCTACAGCTAAGCGTATCAAAATTCCTTATAAACCTTAGAAATACTAAAAATGCATCTTGACGAAAAAACAGCAAAAAGACATTTACGAACAGACATTTATACCAAGAAACATACAATCATTCATGCAACAGAAAGGCTGGGCAGCTAAATTCATACATACTGATACAAATTGGACATATTGAGGCCTATTCAATCAATCTTGGCTCTTACAATCCCATCCACACATATGTTTGGCCAGTTAATATACGGTATGCTTATACACACAGGGCCAAGTGACTTGAAACAATTTAGGAAACATTGGAGTGGAGATGTGGAGATGCATTGTTCCCCCTGGTTTCTTACAGGTGCTGAAGCATCAAAGCAGCCCCCAAGCTGGTTTGAACCGGACGTGAGCTCAGCGTCCGTGAGTCCGGAAGGCCAGGGCTGTGTGTCCGTCCTGCTGGGCTGCCAGGAGTCCCCCCGCTGCTGGTCAGCGTACAGGAAGCTCAGGAACTCCTGCAGCTCCGACAGGGATCAGTGCCTCACCCCGGCCTCCCGCAGTTCCTGTCTGCTCCTCTGGGGGGAGCTGAAGAACACTCCTCTGGCCAACTGTACCTGTCCGGCGGGGGGGAAGAGGTGCCTAAAACTACAAGCCCTCCTCCAGGACAACCCCTGTATCCGTGCAGAGCTGGAGTCTTCGGCTCAACCCCTGCCCAAGGCTATGCAGCAGAACATGGGCAAAGGTACCATCTTCTGCTGGGTTTGCCAGAACATCACATTGCAGCACACACTAAGTCCTGGCCAGGTCACATGGTAGAGTAGGTCTTCTTTTGAAACAAATGAAACGTGCGCACACATCCTCAAATCTTGTTTTAACAAGGCAAGCTTTCCATCACTCCGGTAGTCTAGACCTTCATCTGTTCATTTTATGAATTAGATTTTCGAGTACCATGGTGTTTTTGCTTGGTTCTGAGAGTGCGGGATCTGAGTTTGTGTCAGGCCTTCCCTGTTTCCCACAGCAGGTCTATCATTTGGGCCGCTTGGCTTTTTACACCGTTGTCAGTGAGAACCTCCTATAAGGACTTAGCCACTCAGCACAATGTCTTAGCTTTAGTTTCAGACAGACACTTTAGTCCAGGGAGATGGTGTCTGGGTGGGTGGGTGTTCAGTGTGTTTGTGGTTTAAATAGAGCTGGTTTACAGGCTGGATCACTCCTCTCTAAGAACCATAGCATAGCTTCCAGTTCAGTCTTATGTAGATTCTTGGAACTGTGCATTTCTTTTTCGTCCTCTCTGTAGTCAAAGCGAAGAAGGATTCCAAACCAGACTGGCAAAGAAGTGGCCTTTTAAAAGAAGGTAATGAAATAATACAATGACCCATAGTAATTTAATGATACTGTAATATTGATCTCAGTGACCCATGGTAATGTAATGATGCTGTATTACTGATTCCTCTGTACAAATGTATTCTCCTGGAAAACAACACAAGGAAGAGTACAGTTTTGTAAATATTATTAATAACAATAACAATAAGTCAGGCGTATTGTACTTTTTCTCATCATAATTCGCAGCCAGGTGTAAGATCAAGAGATCTCTACAATTTGTTGCCTTGACATAAAATTTGACGTGTGAATTATTTTTATAACCTTTCGGCCAGTCATCGCTCCCCGCAATCGTATCTGCACGGTCATTAAAGCCACACATACTGTACACCATTGTCACTGTGTGACACTATGTGTTGGGTTTGGGTGCGGGCTGGCGGGTCTTTATAGGTCATTATCAATCATCATAAATCACTTCTATCAATAAAGTGACAAGGTTATTATCTTTGAATAAAATTAAGTTGAAAAGTGTGTAAAAAAAACTACTAAACTGGAATAAAGATAAACACGATAGTTTTTGTAAAAACTAAACTAAAACTACAAAACTGGCTCTTAAAACTAAATAACGCTAGACTGAAATTGAAATCGAAAGCTAGTGAAAAAATAAGATTAGGCTAGTTAATGTAGTCAGGTTATCAGGTTAATGTTGTTAAAATCAATAGCATATTTAATATGGTTAATATATGAATATAATAATTGTATTGATAAACATTTTTTGTTAACATGTGGTCTGTAACTACTTAAAATGACTTGAATAATAAATGATTCTGAATAGAAACATCTTCTGCGTATGCTTTCACATATTTGTAAACACACAAACTCACCAAAGAACAAATTCAGATAAGAAAAAAATTATGAATGCCAAAATGTTCGTGGAAATGTTCACAAGCACAGCTAACGATCAAGTTTGACCGTATGCATGTTTCATAAATGAGGCCAAATATCTGGAATAAGATATGGGTTATGTAACCAGCATATTCTGATTAAATACCCCGAATAAGGTTTTATTCCGAATTTGGTATTTCAGATTAAGATTTGTGGTGTATGCCAATATTATTTGGGTTACTGGAGTGCTATTTGGACGTGTAAACAGCTTATTTGGGATATCCATCTCAATCAGGGTTGTCATGACAGTTTGCTACTCATATGGCCTGAGGGTGATGTTTATGGTCAGCACTGCTGTTGCTAGGCTACCCACTGACTTTCAATATAGGAAGTAAGGATGGAAGGCCTGTAAAAAAAAGAACAACATTTACGGATGAAGGGAGCAATCATCCTATTCTTAAAAATTTTGGAAGGTAAATGAAGAACGTAAGGGACGTAACGTTACGTGGACATTTTATGTTTAATCATATTACGCATGGTTGCATTTAAATGGGAATATTAAAAGACTATATTAATATATAGATTGAATATTAAAACACTAATTTTTCAGTGACCATGTAAACAGCTTATTCGGTATACTGACTTATTCAGAACAACAGCAATAACCGGAATATTGTGTGCATGTAAACATAGTCAATGGTAGCGAATGACGGAGGGTGGCTTCCTCTCGAACCGTTCTTCGATCTCATTATGACATCACAGAACTGTTGCCGTGACGTTTCCCCCCACCCGCAGCCCGCGACGCGGCGCGCTCGTGCCTGCGGGCGATGACGGCCTGCGTCTACGACGAGGTGTGCAACGGGCAGCTGGCGCCGCTGGTCCGGGCGTGCTCGGGGAGCCCCTGCCAGGACGCCGCCTGCGGCCGGGCCACCGGGCGCTTCTACCGGGCGCTGCCCCCCGCCGCGGCCGACCTGCTGGCGTTCTGCGGCTGCGACGCGGACGACCCCGACTGCCTGCGCGTGAGGGCCGACCTGCAGAGCGGCACCTGCCCCGGGAGGCCCGCGCCGCCCCCTACCTGCCTGGAGGTCTACGACAGGTGCATGCTGGAGCCGCAGTGCAGGTAGGCTCGCGCGGAGGGAGGAGCGGCGGAGGAGAACGACAGCTCTGGCTGCACAGCCAATCAGCATTGCTGAAATGGCTAAGAATCGCACGGCTTGCAAACACCCCACAGAACTGCGGCACTGTAGTATAATGGGGTAAGGAGCTGATGGCTTAACCCAAAGGTCACAGGTTCGATTCCCAGTTCGGACGCTGTTGTTGTGCCCTTGAGAAAGGTACTTAACCTGCATTGCTTCAGTATATGTCTAGTTGTCTAGTAAATGAATGAAATGTAAATGCTGTGTAAAAATTTGTGTAAGCAAAAAAAGCACCCAACCATAACCTGGTCATGCTGTTGTGTTGGGTAACACTTCTAGAGTATTAGCTGCTACTTGTAGCACACAGAACCCTGAGGGGACTAGGTATATCCATTAGACATACAGGACTCTACTAAAGATTGAATAAATATTATCACTGTTCCTCACCATTATTGCCATCCATACCACTAGATTATTAATCTTAATGAGGGAACATGGTGATTTGATGCTGTAGACTGGGTGCAGTAGTGTGCTTGCCTTGTGATCGACAGACAGAGATACAGGACGTTCCAGTCCAGGTGTTTGGGGGAGGGGGAGGAGACTCCGTGCCGCGCCCACGACTGCCTGCGCCCCCCGGACCCCGACCTGATCCCGGGAGGGGACGGCGAGTGCCGGCGGGCGTTCGTGGGCACGATGGGCACCGCGATCCAGGAGCCCTGCACCTGCGACGGGGTGCAGAACTCGCACCTGCTGCAGTGCCGGAGGATCCGCGAGGTGTTCCAGGACCGCAGCGTCTTCAGTGAGACCGACCCCTATCCCGTCTTTCATTTACGCCCCCGCGCGGAAGTCCACTGCGCGCCATCGCAAGTGGCTGAGTCTGCATGCATGTATGCACACACATTATAAACCTATTCCATATATTCCATCTGCATGCATATACGCAAACACATTAAAAACCTATTCCATATATTCCGTCTGCATGCATATACGCAAACACATTAAAAACCTATTCCATATATTCCGTCTGCATGCATATACGCAAACACATTAAAAACTATTCCATATATTCCGTCTGCATGCATATACGCAAACACATTAAAAACTATTCCATATATTCCGTCTGCATGCATATACGCAAACACATTAAAAACTATTCCATATATTCCGTCTGCATGCATATACGCAAACACATTAAAAACTATTCCATATATTCCGTCTGCATGCATATACGCAAACACATTAAAAACTATTCCATATATTCCGTCTGCATGCATATACGCAAACACATTAAAAACTATTCCATATATTCCGTCTGCATGCATATACGCAAACACATTAAAAACTATTCCATATATTCCGTCTGCATGCATATACGCAAACACATTAAAAACTATTCCATATATTCCGTCTGCATGCATATACGCAAACACATTAAAAACTATTCCATATATTCCGTCTGCATGCATATACGCAAACACATTAAAAACCTATTCCATGTATTCCATCTGCATGCATATACACACACACACACATTAAAAACCTATTCCATATATTCCATCTGCATGCATATACACACACACACATTAAAAACCTATTCCATATATTCCATCTGCATGCATATACGCACACACATTAAAAACCTATTCCATATATTTCATCTGCATGCATGTACGCACACACATTACAAAAAAAAACTATTCCATATATTCCTTGCATTAAGATACAGGGCAGTTCGACGCTCCTACATTCAGAAGCAAAGCAATGGAAATAGAGCCATTGTACCAAAGTTGTCCAAACCATCCCGGAGGAACTTTAGATCCATGAAACTAAATGAACATTATTTTTCATGGATGAGACTCTCTGGCTTTAGGTTAGAATAAATATATACTGCTGCTTTCTGAAGCACAGCAGAAGTCTTTGAATTAAAAAGCCTGATGAATATTGATCATCTTAGTGCTTGCAACACTTACGTAAGATGCTGTGTCAGTGTACTTTCTGTTTCTAATGGAGATATTGAATACATATTGACCATAAATCTTACGAATATGAAGTTCAATAGACTGACAGCTTTTAAAAGCGAATGTGCAGATATGTCATTGCCTGTGCAAAATCTATCCAAGTGTCATAGCATACTGAGCAGGGCACGAGCAGTTCTTCTTCATGGGCGTTTCTGTAATCTCTTAAATACAGGGCAAAGTTTGCCCTTGTTAAGTGGTATACATAATCAAAGTTTGCCCTTGTTAAGTGGTATACATAATCAAAGTTTGTCCTTGTTAAGTGTTATAAATAATAAAATATTTGTCCTTGTTCAGTGGTATACATAATAAAATGTTTGTCCTTGTCAAGTGGTACACATAATAAAATATTTGTCCTTGTTCAGTGCTATACATAATAAAATGTTTGTGCTTGGTCAGTGGTATACATAATTAAATGTTTGTGCTTGTTCAGTGGTATACATAATAAAATGTTTGTGCTTGTTAAGTGGCATACAAAATAAAATGTGTTTGTTGTACAGACAGTGAAATGTACCTTGTGCATCATGGCAACTAGGCTCAATTTGGATTCCACAATTTAATGAACCTAATTCAAAGTTTTCAGCATTTAAAAAAGAAATTCTCCTGTATAACTATCAAGACTTCACAGCAAGTATCATGCAGGCCACACTTCATTTAGCTAAACTCTTAAACTTTTTAAACTTTTAGCTAAAGTTCTGTGTCTGATGCAGTGCCTTTGGGATAAGCACAAGGGAAAGGTTCAAACAGGTTCTTGCGCTGTGCTTTTTAGGGAAATAAGCTTGGCAGTTATTTTGTTTTCCGACACAGCTAAACGCTCATGCTCAACTTTTACAGCAGAATGCCGTAAAGCTAAGCTATGGTTCTGTGTTGTGAACATTTGCATATTTGAGGATGGCCTTTGTTGCTTGGGAGGGTTATGCACCTTGTGATTATTTCACTCCATTGGTTAAAAAAATTGCTCATGTCCTGACTGTGTTTCTCCTTTTCAGTTTCTCACCTGAATAAAGAAGTCTCGTCACATCACACAACGCTGGAGAATGTGTCACAACTCAATGTCCATCGGCTCAGCGGTAAACACACGACACCCAACATTCTTTCATTGCTCAACCATTATATTGACAGCTGCAACTAGAGAATAAGTTATCAACAGAAGCAGTTATATGCAATATGAAACAATAACGTATAACGTATGAACAGCAAACTAAACAAAGTCTTAATTGTGATGTTTACAGTGGTTTACAGTGCCACAAACTTAAGACTTTGCTCGCTAGTCGTTAAATTTTAACTCATTTTTGAAAATATGCATTGACGTCCGAGCGCAATACATATCCCTTAAACGTCTCTTTTTCTCTTATTTTCCCAGATCAGCTGTTTTTCGCACTCATATGTGTCCTTGTGATTGTTTTAATACTAATGGTTGTCATCACCATTCTCAGTACCTCTGGGTAAGTATGTTACGTATTTTAAGAATAAAAAAATAGATCTGAATTTCTCTATCCATTTGTTCAGCAATACCAGTACGGCGTTCTAAATATGCACATCAAATAAAATATTTTAAAAGAGCTTTAATAGATGAAATGAAATTAAGCATGTGGCTGTTTTCTGTGTTTAATAAGGTGGAATTAAGCATGTTGGTTTTTTATGTCCACAGATTGTGCAGAGGAACGGAGAAGGCCAAATGTCATCCTCCCCCTGACAGGAAGAATATTCCAGGGTTTCAATGATTCTTACTTTTATTTGACATAAAAGAACAGGTTATACAAGCCACTTTTATTGCGTATCTAATATTTGAATGTAGGGAGTTGGGATCAGCATTTGCATTTGTGTAAGATGATTTATTACATTATATTTATTATATTTATGCTCTTTGATATTGTCTGTCACAAATTCTGCAAAGCCACATTTTTGAAGAATTTTTGTTTCATTATGTTTCTCTCTGAACTGATATTTTACATTTTTTGTCAAATGTTTCAAGTGGCTGGTGAATGCTAAATAGATTATGGCCTGGAATAAATACATGCTTGTATGTTATTTTGAAAATATTACCGATAGCATTTTATTCATGCATGAGTACAGTTGGAAACGTTTATTTTGGTGATTGATGAACTCTTCACACTGTCTGTATATATACAGTGAGCTCCGTAATGTTTGGGGAATTGATGTATTTTTTTGATTTTTTATTTGGCTCTGTACTCAACAATTTTATATTTGTAACCAAACAATGCACATGAGGTTAAAGTTCATATTCTCAGATTTTATTAAAGAGTATTTTTACGTTTGGGTTTCGTCATTTAGAAATTACTGCACTTTTTATACATCATCCCCCAATTTCTAGGCGCCATAATGTCTGGGACAAATAGCTTCATAGGTGTTACTGATTAGTCAGGTGTGTTCATTTGCTTCCTTAGCATTGGTATAAGAGAGCTAGTCCTGTATCTAGTCCAGTCTTTTGATTGCCTTTGGAGCTTTTATTGGAATTTGTCAACATGTGGACCAGAGTTGTGCCAATGAAAGTCAAAGAAACCATTATGAGGCGGAGAAATGAGAAACACTCAGAGACATAAATCTAGCCTTAAGCTTACCAAAATCAACTGTTTTGAAGAGCATTAAGAAAAAAAATTTTTTTTATTCCTATTTGGACAAAGAGACAGACATGTTTCGGCCTAAGCCTTCCTCAACATGTCTGTCTCTTTGTCCAAATAGTAATAAAATACATTGAAAATGATTTTGTTGTGTAGACATTCATAATTTTTTATCTCATTCATTAAGAGTGCGGGCTCCCGTCCCTTTCTATGAAGAGCATGAAGAAGAAATGGCCCACTAGGGAGCTTAGTAATCACAAAGGTTCCTGTAGGCTACAGAAGACCACTACAGCTGATGAATGAAGAATTCTCACCATAATGGAAAAAACCCCAAACACCTGTCTGACAGATCAGAAACATTCTTCAGGAGACAGGTGTGGATGTGTCGGTGACTACTGTCAGCAGAAAACTTCACAAACAGAACTACAAAGGCTACACTGCAAGACAAAAAACAACTATTTAGCTGCAAAAACAGGATGGCCAGGTTACAGTTTGCTAAGAAGTACCTAAAACAGCCTGCAGAGTTCTGGGAAAAAGGCCTTGCGGACAGATGAGACCAAGGTCAGAGTGTTGGCAAGATCAAAGTGTGGCGGCTGAAAGGAACTGCCGAAGATCTAAAGCACCTGCCCCTCATCTGTGAAACGTGGTGGAGGTGTTATGGCTTGGGCATGTATGGCTGCTACAGGTGCTGTTTCACTTGTCTTCATTGATGATGTAACTGCTGATAGCAGCAGCAGAATGAGGTCTGATGTGTACAACAGCATCTTATCTGCTGAAGTTTTAGCGAATGCCTCCAAACTCATTGGACGGTGCATCACCCAACAGCAAAACAACGATTCCAAACATAGTGCAAAACTAACAAATGAGTTTTCCAAAGGCAAATATATGTTTGACTGGCTAAGTCATCCACCAGATCTGAATACAATTGAACATATGTTTCATATGCTGAAGAGTAAAATGTAAGGCAACTAGCCCCCAAAACAAGCAGGAGCTGAAGATGGCTGCAGTACAGGCCGGACAGAGAATCACCAGAGAAGATACTCAGAACCTGGTGATGTCTATGGGTCACAGACTTCAAGTGGTCATTGCATGCAAAGGATATGCGACAAAGTAGTAAACATGACTACTTTCATTTACGTAAGACTATTCTGTCCCAAACATTATGGTGCCCTGAAATGGGGGGGGGGGGGGGGGAGCTATGTTTAAAATGTGCTGTAATTTGTACATAAAACCGATTTATACATGCAACCAGAGAGTATGAAAATACCCTTAAAGCTGTGAATGTGTACTTTAACCACACATGAATTGTTTGATTGCAAACTAAAACTGTGGAGTACAGAACCAAAACAAGAAGGAAAAAAAGCCTTTGTCCCAAACATTTTGTTGCTGATATATACACACATTGAGACCCTTGCCATTGGCATTCTAAACTAGGCCATGCATTGCTGTTAAAGTTCTGTTTCCAGGAAGAATTCAAATACAAGGAGACGAATGTGGACATTTCTGGGAAATTCAGATTACAGTCTGGTGAATGGTGACAGGCATAGAGAGAGAGAGTGCTATTTTACTGCCTGCTAAGTCAACAAGACCTAGTGACGATCCAATATTGACTCATTGGCCCTCTGAGTCCTTTACCCAAATGTTGTCAGCATCATCTGTGTAGGGGAAAAAAAGAGATCAAATAAACGTGCCTGTTAATGGGCAGAACAGGCTCTGTCCTCTGGTACCGCCCGATGATTTTCGCCTCATAAATCATGACTTTCGCAGTCCCTCAATGGAAGACCTCTGACATTCAGGAGTGACTAATATCTGATGTTTCCATCCTCTGATGTGTCTGAACTGAGACAAGTTAATGACGTTTTCAGGAAGGGAAAACCGTGACTGGAAACCATCGGGACCAATGGGCAAATGCTTAGTCATATAGGAAACAGCTGTAAAGATTTTAGGACACGTCTATGCCCTGTTTGAACTCTTCAGTTAGGATGAAGGCCTACCACCCCCCTCCCCTTTCCACCCCTTCATTGAACCCCAACACCCCAACACTTCAGTCCAGATGTCTCCGAATATATACGATGTGTCTCCAAAACGTTACTGAATGTTGAACGTTCTCGGCATTCAAATGCATCTTTGGAGAGGCAGCGGTCAACCGATGATTGCAATGATTATTTTAGCTGTCTCATTTTAGTTTATTTTAGCGTTCCATCCAGGTATGAAATCGTTCCCAGTTTCTGTATGAATCTTTTGTGATTCGCCAGTTGGAATATAGAACGTGAAATATGACTGCTGGGAGAAGCACAAAGAGAAGAGAGTAGAGGGCATTCATTATTTTAAATGAGGACATGGTTGAACCAAAGGCAAACATTATGAGATTGCGGTTTCGTATATCACATGATATGCAGTCGTTCTTTGGAACTCTGGCCTGTATTGAATTTGGGAGCAACCAGTGTGCTGACTGTCCATGATGGAGCACCACAATACGATGCATTATATCTTTGTTTACGCACCTAAGCCACACATGGCAGGGAGAATGTTTAAAGCCCTTTTAAACAGGGACAAACAGATCTGAAGGAAAACTGGACACTCTAGTTTTATTATCACTGGCCAGAGTACAGGGCAATTAATAAAGAGGTAATTTCAATTCAATTCCAATCTTCTGATACGGGCAATAACCATTTGCATTAATAACATGTTTGCCTGATTTCCTCCATTATTGTGTATTTGTCACACTGGATGGTTTCAGAATTTTAGACAAAATGTGATGTTAGACAAAAGGAAACTGAGGAAACACATAGCATATTTTTTAAATTATTTCACTCATTTAATGAAAAAAGTGATCAAACACCCATATCACAAATTTGAAAAAGTAATTGCCCCCCATTGTTACTCAAGCAACCAATTAAACAAATTTAATTAATAATCAGATTTGGCTGATTGAACACAGCCAGGCTTGATTGCAACCAGATCATGGAGTTTTTACAAGCACACTATGCGGCGATTAAAGGACATTCCAGGACAGATGAGAAAAAAGCAGTTGAAATACATCTGTCTAAGGCCCTGGAACTCCACCGAACCACAGTGAGAGCCATTATCTCCAAATGGAAAACACTTGGAGCAGTGGCAGATCTTCCAAGGAGTGGATGGCCTGCCTAAATTCCTCCAAGGGTGCAGTGACAACTCATACAGGAAGTCGCAAAAGATCCCAGATGAACATCCGAAGAACTGCAGGTCTCTCTAGCCTCAGCTAAGGTCAGTGTTCATGATTGCACAATCACAAAGATACTGGGCGAAAATGTGATTCATGGGGCAAGTAGAGGCAGAAACCACTGCTAACCAGGAGAAACATCAATGCTTCTATAACATTTGCACCTGGATGATCCCAAAGCATTTTGGGGTAATGTTCTATGGATAAATGAATCATTTTGAATGAAATGGGCCTTCTAGCATAAAGCATATACAGCATTTCGCAGTAAGAACATCACACCAACAGTCAAACACCTTGGTGGTTGTGTGATGGTGTGAGGATGCTTCGCAGCCTCAGGTCCTGGATGACTTGCCATTATTGAAGGAACCATAAATTCTCTCTACCAGAAAATTCTTACGGAGAAAGTCTGGTCATCTGTCTGTGAGCTGAAGCTATAGTATACAGTATCTGAGTTATGCAGCAAGACAATGATCCAAACACAAGTGTAATTCCACATCTGAATGGCTGAAAAGAAACTAAATTAAAGTTTTAGATTGGCCTAGTCAAAGTCCTGACTTGCGACCAATAGAGATGCTGTAGCAGGATGTGAAAACAAGAATTTCATGCAAAGAAGAGTGGGCTAAAATTCCTCCACAGCCATTGTGAAAGACTGATACCAAAATACGGTATAGGAAGTGTTTTGTTGTAGTAATTTCTGCTAAAGGTGGTGCTACCAGTTAATTAGTTTAAGTGATATGGGTGTTTGATACCTTTTTTAATTAAATAAATGAAGGAATCATTTTTTTAAGTGTTTTGTGTTTATTCAGGTTCCCTTTGCCAAATATTACCTCTTATCTCTAAAGGTCTGGAACCATTCTGTGTGACAAATATGCAATAATAGAGGAAATTAGGATCCTTTTTTATGGCACTGTATGTAACTTAATTCTGAAGGCAATGCATGCTTTATTGCTACATCAGACAACTTTACAATGAAGAAAATGTAATTATTCTGAGGCTAACAAATGACAATCAAAATGTTAAAGCATTTCGTTATCCAAGGCTAAAACAAAGTTTTTGTGTTTAAATAAGGTATACATACCTTGAAAAATGTGACAATATGTTCAGCTAAACTAAAGTCAGTGCATACTGAACAATTATTTAATTTATAGTATATATTTAGGTACTTTACAAATACTTTACAGTATAAATACACAGCACAGCTGACTATATATTTCGAAGTATCTGTATAACAAAAAAAAAACATGCACTTCATGGCTAAAAGTATATGGACACCTGTCATCCAATATCTCATACAAAATTATGGGCATTCATATGGAGTTGATCCACCCTTTGCTACAACAACCTCTACTCTTCTGGGAAGGCTTTCTACTAGATGATGGAGCATTGCTGCAGGGATTTGATTCCATTCAGCCAGAAGTGCATTAGTGAGGTTGGGCACTGATCGGGTGATTTGGCCCGGCTCACAGTTGGCTTTCCAACTGATCCCAAAGGTGTTGGATGGGGTTGAGGTCAGGGCTCGGCGCGGGCCAGTCAAGTTCCAAAGTAATCTCGGCAAAACCATTTATACATGGACCTGTCATGCTGAAACAGGAAGGGCATTTCCCTAAGTGTTGCCACAAAGTTGGAAGCACATAATCGTCTACAATGTCACTGCATTAAGATTTGCCTTCACTGGAACTAAGGGATCTAGCCCAAACCCTGAAAAAACAGCCCCGGACCAAGGGGTGTCCAAATACTTTTGGTCATATAGTGTATGCGTATATAGTACATATTAAACAATATTATTTTAATATTAATATAATATTATTAAGTTGCATTGCACCAGACACAATCAGAACAAACATTGCAATAAAATGCAAATGGAAGCTCACTGGTACTGTTCAGAGCTGAGAGATGGCGAAGCGTCTAAGCTGGATACACAAACACAGACGCACAGCAGACATTTGTCTTTTGCTTTAGCACTTCACAGAGAACTGTCCCATGCATTCGTGTAGACCCAAATCCCTTCAGCGCCCCCCAGTGGAAGATTGTAATTTCACACACATTTTATGAGACTGCGTGTGGGTGTTAGGGTGAGCTGGTGGTGTGGGGATGGAGGGACAGGAGTTTGGGCGTACCCTGTGAGGGATGTAGAGGACACTGACAATTGCACCATGTGAACAGAAAGGCTGGATCTTCACAGAGAGATATTAGGAAATGGAAATCCATTTTGGGGAGAAAGCGATCAGTCCTTATTGGGATCAGACTCAGAATGACCCCCTGCGACCTTCAGTGCCCCCACAACCACCCAAATCACAGCTACATTGCACCGGGTATGAGTAACCACGGAAACGCTGAGCAAAGAACATCCCCATTGCACCAGGACACAAACACACCACAGAGTCCTGATCCTCACCCGGTTTACAACCAGCGATAAGACCATTTTGCACTAACACACACACGCACACACACACACACACACACACACACACGTATGCACACACACACGCATAAATGCACTCACACACGAACAAGAACACACACACACACAAAAGCACACACATGCATGCATGTACACACACAGACACAAACGCACTCACACACGCATGCTAGCACACACGCTCGCATATACATATACTGTGTCCTCCAAAAGTATGGTAACAGTAGAGTGAAATTTGTAGTTTTTGTTCTTTGCGATATTATGCATTTGGATTTGAGATCAAAAGATGAATATGAGACTGTGCCACACGCCAGTGTGACACCCCTGGGAGGGAGATGTGGCAGTACCGGGGAACACCGCTGTCTGTCGCATGGAGAGAGAGAGAGCGCACCCACACAAACATGAAATAAAATAAACGCCATCTTCACCCCTCCCCTTCACGGGTTCCAGGCAAAAACAATGGATTAAAACAGGGGTGGCCAACTCCGGTCCTGGGGAGCCGCAGGGTCTGCGGGTTTTTGTTTTGACCTTAAATACAACAACCACTTACACAAAATAAACCAGGTGAGGTAACCATGTAATCAACTGCTTTAATTGATCAATTAAGTGCCCAGTAAAAACAAAAGCCAGCAGACCCTGTGGCTCTCCAGGACCTGGGTTGGCCACCCCTGAATTAAAATAACAAACTAAAATAACAAAGCCAAAAGTAAGCAAAACTGAGCAACAACTATTCCAGTTTGCTGCTCTGTAGCTGGACTGCTTTCCAGCAGACCAGCTCCTCCAAATTTTCAGTGGCAGTTAACTTTCCCCTCTCTTATAAAAAGAAACAAAATTTAAATTAAACGAAACTCAAATGAAGAAACTCTCTCTCGGTGTTAGCTCTCGGTCTCGGCCCCGAGCTGTGGAGAGCAGCACACCTTTAAGCACCTGGGCTGATTAGCCAACGCAGCCCAGGTGCGTGTGCTCTCTCCACCAGCCGACACAGCCGAGACCAATCTGCCTCTCCGGCGGACCAACAGCAACAGACCAAAGTACAGACAATCAGCTTTTATTTCCAGGTATTTACATGCATACATGTTTTACAATTTTACAATTTTTTTATTGAGTCCCCCAATTTTCAGCTGTGAAAAAATAAGTCAAAAGATTAACTTAAAAGTAAATTAAAGCAATAAAAAAATTTTTTCATAGCCTTTAAATTCAATAATAATTCAATAATTGCATCAAGTCTACAACCCGATGCCATCACAAAATGTTTGGTATCTTTGGAAATGTCTTTCCTGGAATTAACTGTTGCCACTTTCAGTTAATCTTTGTTTCTTTGATCAATACAATCTGATTGTACTTTTGTCTCATATTTATCTGTTGATGTCAAATCCAAATGCCTTAAGTATGTAGTAAGAAAATAAAATTTTTTACCATTTGTACCACTCCACCATTACCATACTTTTGAAGGGCACTGTATGTACGCACACAGACAGTACACATACGACACATACACACAGCACTCAAAACACAGTTATTACATAATACATATGAAGTTAATGCATGTATTCTTCGATAGGGTAGCATTACATACATAGACATACATATGCACTCGTAAAAAACATCCATGCATTCATTCACAGACACAGACATACATACAATATCCAGCTCACAATCAGCTCATACATTCATTCAGACACACTTACTGTACATGAATGCATACATACTTGTATTAGATAGTACGCACATATATAGATTAACTTCAGTTAATATACAGTAGCCTGCACAGTGGCAGTGCATAAATACATACACATATAGTTTATATATTGTAAATACATAAATGTCTGCGAAGGTTTTTGGTCAGAAAAACAGACAATGACCATTACATTTTCCCTCAGTAGCAATTACAACTAAAGTGCACATAGTGTCTTACAAGTATGAAATCTCTGAGGAATTTTTTCTTTTTGCAGCATAGAGATAGGAGAGCACACTACGTATACGTACAGCATCACTGAGAGTACCGGTTAGCTTCGCGTAAAGGGACAGACGTAAGAGTGACATCGAGGCTCCGGAGGAGGAGCTAGGGTCGGCAGCGGGCTCGGGCGACCTTGGAGCCGGTCTGGCGGTTCAAGGCCTTGCAGATGAAGTCCCCCGCGTCCATCACCTTGGCGAGATCCACTCCCTGCAGGAGAACGGAGGAGAACAGCAGATCTACCGCTTTACCAGCAGGGGGAGCACTTGCAAAAGAAACGTCATGCAGACCTTTTAAGGTGTACTTCGTTGCCTCCCAAGAGAGAAAATTTCTTGGATCAGAGAAATCCTACAGCATGAAAAAACAAGACATTTCACATTCACAGTTCATGCATTACAAATGTAAACATTAAATATAAACGTACACATACAGGAATCACCATCTCATATTATAGTCCGTCAGTCCATCTGCCAATCTGTCTTCTATCTATCCATTCATCTATCCACCTCTATTTGCTTATTAATGAGTGGTATTAAGAGAGGGATAAATGAATGTTTGCAATAACTGTATTTATTCTCAACAGACTTACTAAAGCGGTTGTAGGACCCAAGGTGCTGTGAGATCAAAGCCCACAGAGAGACTGTCACAGGCTGCACCCTCCTGTGTAAGTACCCTGTGACCCTACATCTGACTCCACACAGTTGAGTGAGTTATGGGCTGGTGTGGGATGTGGGGTGTGGGGGGTGACATTTGGTTTTCAGTGCATTCTGTGGGGTTTATAGGGCGTTCAGAGTCACAGACTGAATTGTACTTGGGGACAAACTTTTACAGCAGTCCTTAGAAGCATCACCTAAAGCTGCAAGAGAGAGAGTAGGCCTGGTTTTGACAGAAAAGGAGGTCTGTTTTTAGAATGTTCAAAGAGCAGCGCTCACGGTTTTCTAAAAAGAGGTCTGTTTTTAGCACATACTAGGGGTGACAGTCACCAATTTAATTAAAAGAGGTCTGTTTTGGCACATTGAACCAGGTCACAATCACCATTTTGACTAAACATGTTCTGTTGTCAGGGTAACAGTCACTGTTTTAACTAAACATGGTCTGTTTTGGCAAATTGTAAGGGTGACAGTCACTATTTTGACTAAATGTGGTCTGTTTTGGCAAACTGTAAGGGTGACAGTCACCATTTTAACTAAAAGAAGTCTGTTTTGGTGCACAGTAGGGGTCACAGTCACCGTTTTAACTAAACATGGTCTGTTGTCAGGGTAACAGTCACCGTTTTGACTAAACGTGTTCTGTCGTCGGGGCAAAAGTCACCGTGTTAATCCCCAGGCCGTGCAGCATGTACAGGACGTCCTCGGTGGCCACGTTTCCTGTGGCCCCCCGGGCGTACGGGCAGCCCCCCAGGCCCGCCACCGACGAATCCACCACGGAAATCCCCATCTGCGGGAGAGAATCAGGATCAGTGTCCCCAAAACACCCTTCCCCCTCCCCCCCTCCCCCCTTCTCCCTCCCCAAACTAATAACACACGTGCGAATGCAGGTTCCCTTCCCGGTCCCCTTTGTTGTGCGTGCGCATGCTGTGACCTGCGGTGCGGAGAACCAGGGGAACGCCATCATTCTTATGCCGCTCACAGATCTGACAAGTGCCCGCCACCAAATTTCCTCTTTCTCTTTTTCTTTCTTCCTTTTAAAAAAAAACAAAAAAAAAACAACAACATTGGCAACAAAGAGCTTGTGTTTTCAAATGTATATGAGATTCGGTGTGAAAAGGGCAACTGTACTCCATTGCACCGTACCACCTCCAGGCCCCTCTAGGGCTGACACCCCGAATCCAGGTGTTTCAAGGCTGTTTTCTTTATTTTTTTGTGGGGGGGGGGGGGCTCCACATTATTGATATGGGCAAGTTTTTGGGATGGGTAAAGAGCTGGTCTTGTAACCTAAAGTTCGCAGGTTCGATTCCCAGGTAGGACACTGTTGTTGTACCGTTGAGGTACAACAAGGTACTTAACCTGCATTGCTTCGGTATACATCCAGCTGTATGAATGGATGAAATGTAAATGCTATGTAAAAGTTGTGTAAGTCCCTCTGAATAAGAGCGTCTGCTAAATGCCTGTGATGTAATGTTTAGTATTTCACAGTAGCAGAGTCTTTCGGCCGAGTGTGAAATAGGGAAGTGTGGAGTCTCTCTGTAATAAGGCCAGCGCCCGGTACAGCCAGCCCACCCACAGGGCAGCACACAGCCTGGCGTAGCGTAGCTCAGACAAGGAGGGTTCCAGTCAACGGGGTCATCCTCGTCTCACTGTGTGAGCGATAGTCTGGGCTATCAGAGGCCTGCAGTTTGCATTGCACCAGCCGTGTGATAAGCGCACTCTCCCAACACACTGAGCAGCTCAGCTGGAGGACTGCAAGGCGAAAAGAAGAGGAGGCTGCCATCACACCTTTCAGAAGAGAGCATGTCCTTGTCTTCTCCCCAAAACTCACATGGGATGTTGTAGTGATGACACGGGCCTACAAACACATTTTGTCATTCGAAATGGAGAGAAAATAGATGAGTTACGGAAAAGAATGAACGTCCAAGAATTGGGAACCAAGTCTGGAGGGTTGAAACCTCAATTAGTGCCTAAAAGACAATTATAGGTGCAGTTGCTAGGGTGAACACCCATCTGGGTCATGAGGGACCTACTCACCCCCTTACTGAGTAAGGAGGGATGAGGTAAGATCAGAAATTATTTTTAGAACAAGGGCGTTCTCCTTCACCACAATATTAGCCAGTTGTTTGTGTCCAGAGCATTTTAACGGCTACTGTTCTTTAGCCACAGGAATGCACAGGACTTGGGTGTGAGGTAGACATCATCGCTAATGACACATAGCAAGCCCTCCACTTTGACCTGCTACAATGACTGTACTGTCAGGGAGGCAATGCACCTTATTACAGAATGCAGGATGGGGTTATTTTTATTTTTAGAGCGCTACAGCAAAAATCACCCATGTTTCAGACACGAGGTACGGAGAGGTGACCCTGACGGTGATCACGCCTCCTGGCTGCGTCCAGCGCAAAGCTGTGAAACTATTCGCCCCCTGGGAGGACAATAAAACGAAATCGGACTCCGAATCATTTCCCGTCCACTAGTTCTAAACGCAAAAAAAGAAAAGAACACACTTTGTATTACCCGTCACTCTGCGGTGCTTGTCTGGGGTTCCAAATCCAAAAGACGAATTCCTTAAGGTGCGTGGCTGTACGTGGGCCAGGCAAATCGGGAAATTGAAATGCTGTTCTTTGGAATAACTCGGCTTTAATGGCACTGAGGCTACCTCCGAAAGTCCCGGGACACAATGGCTCAGTCTTCTCCCCCTTGTACAAACACTCCGTCGCATATGAAATAATAATCACGGATTAGGTGTCTTCCTTGTCCTGTTTGACTTTCCCGGGTTTGAGCTGGCTCGAAACAATGTCCGCAATTGAAGTGATTGCGGGATTTTGTACATTCTGTGGGAGAGCATGCCTTTCACGACCCACCACAAGCGTCTGGACTCCATACGAGCATTAATGTAGCGCTGTGGGTCATTCCCCCGCTAGTCTCAGCTATTGTTGGCCCATTCAGAATCGACAGAGAGTGGAGGATAACCACCTCTTGTTCAATATTCTGTTCCCTTTATTTTTTATATATTTTTTTGTTGCTTTATATCATTCAACAATTTACAACAGAGGTGATACGAATATGGAAATTGCTGTATATCTGACTTGACAGGGACGTGTTTGACCCAGCACAAAACCACAGACGCATTAATCTTTGACTTTTGTAATGACTGATTGCATTGGTTATGAATCTGGCCTTCGTTACGAATCTTTCTTATAAACACTGGCCCAGCAGCACTGGCAGTGAACACCAGGGGGCGCTCCCCTGTGGCTTGTTTGGTGTTTTCGGGTGGTGTTGTGAGGTGGGAGAGAGTGTCAGGAGTGTTCCATACAGAGCAGGATCCACTCTGGACAGCTGACTCCTAAAAGCCACTCCACATTGAAAGACAACCACAAGCTCACTCACATTTTTAGGACGCGGAAGTTAAAATGGTACTATACATTTCTTTGAATGTTTTTTGAGGAACTTAAAACCCTATTTTTTTAACGCTTATTTCACATGTAAAGACCTCTCAATGTTGTAACTTGTTTTCTGAGAAAGTTCTGGAAGGGATAGTCACCGTCGAATAAAAGAGTCGAAAAGATGTTTGTCTGAAAGCAGGTTTGTGAGAGCATGTGTTCGTATTCATAGCTCATGCTCTTTCATTGATACGTGTCTCTCACAGGGTACCCCCTGGAGGACCGTCTACAGCAGCCTCTGGAATCCTTTGTCTCCACCGTCGCGAATTACGCAGTCCCCCCCCCTCTCTCTCTCTCTCTCTTTTTTCTCGGGGGCGTTCGCAGATTAAGAGATCAGAATGTTTTCCACATGCACCCTTCCGCTGTCAGGAGAATATTAAAGAGGTTTTCCAGCTTCCGAGACAGATGTGGAGGCGTCCCGCGGGGAAGCGAAATTAACGCCGTTACCCGCGCCCTGACCCCGCGACGGCATCGGGACAGCCCCCCCCCTTACCTCCCACACCCCCCCCCCCCCCCCGGCCCAGCCCGAAACAATCACTGCGCCCCGCTCCCCCTATCTCGCCGAACCGCAGCCCTAATTGCAGGGCCTTTTCGACGGGACCCGGGCCCGTTTCGCGCGATTGCCGCGGAGCCGGGGCTGTAATTGCTGTTTGCGTTGGCAGCGAGGAGTGATCCACTCGGGCGAGCGCCGCGCGCTACGTTTCCAGACCCGGCCCTTTTCGCTGAAAATAAAGAAAGCCAGAGTGGGACATTCTGCCGGGCAGACATTTTTGTTGTGTAAACACTCGGCGGTAATCTACCGTGCCGACGCTAGCGTATAGCTAGCGCCGCGGCGGGCCCGGGGGGGTCTCGGGGAACAAAGAGGAGCGCCCCCCCCGCGGCCGCTCGCGTTTCTTCGCGGTTAACGGCCCGCGTCGGGGGGGGGGGGGCGGGGGCGGTCCCAAACGCGTGAGGGACTGCGGTCAGCCAGGTGAGCGGAGACGAGAATCCAGATGCGAATCCCAGGTGACAAACAGGCGGTTGATAAAGAAAAAAATAAAAATGCAAAATTCAAAATCGTCACGGATGAGGGAAATTTCGTGGCAAGAAACGTCTTGGCGTGTCACAGAGCGAGGGAGTCTGGGTAACTGTAAACAAACATTAACCTTTTAAAATGAAATCTTCAAATCGCACTACTGTAATCGATCAAACGTTAAATCTTATTTCATTCATATCAACTCAATGGCTGAGGCAATATTGTTTCTTCGCTTTCATGCCAGTAAAGCTCTTTGAGTTGAATTGAATTGAATCAATAGCGGTCAGCGATGATGAGGAAGGGGGCCGAAGGTTCCAGGCCTACGGGCGGGAGCTCTAATCTAATCGCCCGCCCGTCCTCAGAGGCCACGGCTCCCCCCGCGCTCACCATGGCAACTGCATCATCGATGACTGCTAGCTTGTATCCCTTGGAACGCCTCGTGGCAAAATTACTTTCGCTTTTTTTTCTCCTTTTCGCCGGATCAGCTTTTGACGTTTCTCTAAATAAACCCCGGGATTTGGCCAGAGGGGCGCCGGCGGGCGGCGGGCCGCTCCTCGACCTGAGGAGCGGCCTCAGGAGCTTTTTTCCGAACCTGGAAAAGCTCTCTCCGAGCAGCAGTGGATAAACACCCCCGCTGCGGCGAAACCGCGGCCTTTTCCCGGCGTTTGTGGCAGAGGAGGAGGCAGTAAAAACACATAAGTGAATTACACTGATGAGGACTGGAGGTCTGGAGCGCCCCGCTGCATGAATGGCCTCCATGGTCCGGGTTCCAAAGTAAAGACCCAGCTACCCGGGGTGGGGGGGGGGGGGGGTGACGGGGCGCGTAGAACAGCCGCGATGGCGGCGTCCGTGTGCTGGCGGGCGGCCGGAGGCTCGGAGAAACGCTGCGAGAACACGATCGTCTCCGTGCCAACGCCGAGCGGACCCTCCCCCCAGCCCCGAACCCACAAAAACACAAAGAAGCGGAACGACGCGAGAAAGATGGGCAAAATGAGTATCATTTTTGGGCTGCTCTTGCCCATAGCCTGTGTGGAAGAGGTGGGGAGCAGAGACCAGAAGGGGGGCCTTGGAGAGGGGAGAGGTAGTGCCCCCTCCCTTATACTAATTGTATTATTCTTTCTGGGTAGAATTAGATACCCATTCGAGGTCATGACCAAGATAAATGCAGACCTTCAGCATGCCCTATACCTTCCAACCAGGACACTTGGCATCATGGCCAACCAGGTTCCAGAACTTTCTCCTGAAGTTGTTTCACTGGCTCTTTGTTCTTACAGAGGGGGGGTCTGTGTTCCTTATAACTGCATCAACCAGGCCATAAAAATTCATCGTCTGCCTTTGCGGCACGTTAGTAAAGTTAGTCTGAGGGTAAAACTGGGCTATAGCCGTGGTGCGGGGGGTCTGGGAGAGCGGGTCAGGGGCGAGTTTCCGTAGCACACACAGGCCACAGAGCCAGTGCTCCAGAACAGGGGCTTCGCCTAATGAGCCAAGAAGCCCCGCCTTCAGTTAAACTGGGGAGTTAACCGCAACCCGTCATGTCATTAGCGTCGCCAGATTTAGCGAAGCGCTTTTAATGAAAGCTGCAGCCGCGCTCTCATTACATTACATTACATTACAGGCATTTAGCAGACGCTCTTATCCAGAGCGACTTACACAGCTTTTACACAGCATTTTACATTGTATCCATTTATACAGCTGGATATATACTGAAGAAATTTCGGTTAAGTACCTTGCTCAAGGGTACAAGGGCAGTGTCCTATCCGGGAATTGAACCTTTCGGTTACAAGCCCAGTTCCTTACCCACTGTGCTACACTCCTCTCGCGCTCGACCTGTCAGTCGGCGCTGGGTATCGCTCCAGGTTTGCTGTAACTGATTTCATTCTCCATCCTTTTTCAGACCCTTTGCATCAACGCGACGGGACGGGACGAGAGCGGAATCCCGCCAACTCCGCTTCTTTCAAGCTGGAACACGAAAGCGGCGTCCCGATCGTTCGTCCGCGGGACGACGAAAGGGGAGTAATTAAAAGCACGCAGCTTGTCGGCCGGAAGAAGCCGACCGCGCGGCCACATCCTGTCCTGCTCCGAGCGCTTTCACCGACACGCTCCGCGGATCCGCCGGGAGTTCGCGGATTCCTCGTTGGGAAGCGTTCTCTAATTAAAGCCTGCGTTCTGCGGTTCTTGTCTCGGCGAAGATTCGTTTACGGAAACGAACGAGCCAGAGCTACAAATATCTCAACCTATGGGTGCAAGACCCAAATATCGAACGTTCCGCTAAGGTTTCTGAGCAACAGTTGGTGGGCTGACATATTATTATTATTATTATTATTATTATTGTTATTGTAGTACAACCCCATTGTAAGCATATCAGATGTAAGAATAAGCTGGATGTAGTAATGTAGTAATTCTGTGTGATGGAATCGAAATAGCTCAGTGCAAACGCACATCTATTAATGGAAAATAATTGTTCATTTTTCCTTTTCTTTTATTTTCAGTATTTGTAAATGAGGTAATAAAAAGTATTTTAGTTTGTGTATTGTGTAGCACAGACAACTCGGTATCCACGGTACCCAAAATAGGTATAATTATGGGTTCATTTATGTTTCAAAGGCTGTTGACTGCAGTGGAAGTTTTGGCCATACATTTAAAACAATCTGGGAATTTAAAAACATATCTTTCATTCTTAAAGACAAGTCGGGTCAAACTAAAATGTGTTCATTTTATGTTTCAGTTCAGTGGACTTTGCCATCATGTGACTGCATTCTACTGCATTGGCTAGCTGATTTGTAGTCACACAGTGACAAAAACTAGGCTAAACACAAGGTAACATAAGCTAGCTTTCTATCCAATACATTTACAAGCTTATTCTACTGCTCTTCCACCCACCCTTACCCCTAATGCCCCGTCCATTGTCGATGTCCTAACTATAGGGACCACCCCTCCCCACCCCCACTGTTGCCCCTCCACTTCACCTCCTACCACTGAATGCCCCCCCTACTGTTCTCCTGTTGGCTCATACAGGGACCAAGCTACCCCCCCCCCCCCACCCCCCACTGAGGCCCGGCATCTCCGTGACAGCTATCTCACAGTCCGTCTCAGCGCCACATTTCCCACACACCGAATACCAGGCAGATCTATGGCCCCCAAACCCATGCCTCTGCGTAAACAGCGCCGTCTTTGGCAGAAACAGGAAAAGCTCAGATTATTGCCCGTGAACCTCGTCCCGGGCTTGTAAAAGATGCGTTTTTTTCCAGATGTGAGATGCAGTGTTGACCGCGGTGCTGGTCTGTGTCGTGGCTTCAGAGGTATTTTTGGCTGAAGTCAATTCCCCCGCGCAGAGTTTCGAACCGGCGCGTTCCGTCGGCGAAGGAGCCGACCGGCAGCGGCTCGCACGGGAAAGCTTGACGGTCTAGGCAGGCGCTCGTAAGCCCGGCCCGCGAAATGGATGTAGCCCCCCCCCCCCCCCCCCCCCCCCCCCGCCCTGGTCGAGTGGGCTGCCAAAGGTGGGTCCGCGACAGTGTTAAAGAGGCATCCCAAAAAAAAAACGCAGGCCCCGCGAAGCAGGCCAGACGGACCATCGAACGTCTCCATCAGGCCCAGAAGCGGAGAGGGCGGCGAGCCGGCGGGGGGCCGGCGGGGGGCCGACGGGGGGCCGGCGGGCCTTCATTTCGCTCACAGCTGGACGTGTGAACCGCTGCCGGGGCCTAATGAAAAAGCCACGCTAAAAATCTTTCATTTCCATCCTGTTTTTTTTTTGTGTTTTTTTTTTTTCGGAGATGGGGGAGGACGCACGGTCAGGCTGAACTTATTACATTCCGTGGTCCCGGGGCAACTGTGATGAATCCGCTTTTTATGCTGATTCGCACAGGAGAAATGCTGCTTGTTCCCGTTCCCCGCGCAGCGCTGTCAAATGCGCCCCAAATCGGGGGTGCCCCCCCTCCCCCCAAAGGCTAGGTATTTTTATTATTAAACGGTGGGAGAGGGCAGCCAAAGTGTTCCCCTTAAATGCATGCGAAAGGAATTCAGGATACAGTGACAAATTATACCACGGATCCCGTGTGAGAATTCTAGTCTGTCAGAAATAGGTTTTAAAATTAAAATAAAATAAAACAACTTTTATTTTGGCATTTTCTCTCTGAGAAAACTTCCTGCAGCAGTAACAGAAACGCAGATGTTGCTTAAAAACGAGCACGATCTGAAATGACAATCGAACGCGATGCTGCTTTGATACGAAACAGGTATATTTAAGGAAGCACTTCAAAAGCCTTTTGAAATAGGAGACCCTGCTACGGGGGTGGTTTGCAGCAAAAACAGGCATCTGGGGGGGGGGGGGGAGACTGCCCACACATGAGTCAGATGACCCTGGGACAGTGGCCTTTGCCACGAACAGAAACCAGCCATTATCCAGCAATGAGCCGTGCTACTAGCCGTGCTACTAGCCGTGCTCCTGTGGAAAATAAACAAGGGGCGAGCGAAAGACAGCCAGATAAACGAAGAGAGAGTTGCAGGGAGAGGACAAACAGAACGTAAGAGAGATAGAGAGACGGGGCTTTAAGAAGAGGCAGCTCTAAATGTCCGGGGGTCTCCTTTATCCGTTTGGCATGTTTGTTTAAAAATGACAAGGAGGTGAAAGCAGAGATTTCCCCCGGGACTTCTGGCACCCTCCAGGCAAAGAGGACAGTTTAGAGACAGATGATCCGGAAGACCACATCTCCCAGGGGCCAGCGGGCTCTCTCTGTCAGATAAACTTTATTGGCATGACCACACATCAGCATAGCACTGCCAAAGCAACTGTTTACAAGGTCTGTAAAACTCTCTCTCTCTCTCTCTCTCTCTCTCTCTCTCTCTCTCTCTCTCTCTCTCTCTCTCTACTTCCCTGTCACTCTGTTTTTCACTCCCTCTGTATGACTGTCATATGAAATAGACACCGAATTGTTATGCCATTGTGGCGACCCTCATCCATCTGTTGCCCCCACTAGCGCTAAAAAAGAGCAGGGCTTCGCTGCGGGTGGGGGGCGGGGGGCTGGGGGTGGCGACTGGGGAGGTACACAGCCTTGAACCTCGGGGGTGCACAGTTCTTTCCCAAAATGCTCCCATTTGGGTCCACAGCAGGAAGGTCGTAAAGAATACGACTTGCCATCCTGGAAACCGACCATTAGACAGTATTTGATTTTGAAGTGTAAACATGTGCGGCAATGCAAAAGCTTTGCTCTCCCAGGCTGTTACCTCAGCACCCCACACACTCACACACACGCACACACACACACACACACACACACTCACACACACGCACACAAACACACACACACACACACACACATTCACACACACACCTATACACACTCTCACACACACACACCCACACACACACATGCACGCACAAATACACACGCACACACACATACACACACACACACGCACACACATGCACGCACAAATACACACGCACACTCACACACACGCGCACACACACACACTCACACACGCACACACAGACTCTCATGCACACACACACACCCTCACATGCACACACACATACATACACTCACACACAAACACGCATGCACACGCGCACACGCTCACACACACGCACACACACGCACACTCACACGAACGCACGTATGCACAAACACACGCACACGCACACACACACTCGCACGCCCACACAAACACATACATGCATGTATGTACAAACACACACACACACACACACACACACATCATGTGAGACTTCATTGTTTTTGTTATTTCACTGGATGGACACACAATGCTAATGTCTGCAAATGAACACTGTAACAACAAGAATAAGGTCTTTTCCCTGACATTGGGTCACTTGCTAGTTTTACACATGTAAGCTAATATGACCTTAAATGCATTCAAGTATCTTGTCAGCCCATCTTGATGTGCCATTTTTCCTACTTCCTAGATAGTATCCAACACCCTGGAAGGCATGGAGTTGAACATCCCAAGACCTTCTGCTCTAACAAAATAACCAGGAAAACTATTGCATGCATTGATCATTATAACCCACTGATCGATGATACAAACAGAACTCAACACGAAATATCTTCTGTGACCCTTTTTACCATTTTAAATGGGTAGCGAATCTCCCCTTGCGTATGAGGGGTACATTCGCTGTAGGGAGACCCCAGAGCAGTCACTGAGAAGCCCCTCCCCCTTACCTGTAGCGCCAGGAGAATGTTGGCCAGGGCCTGCCCGTAGGTATCGTGGCAGTGCACGCCCAGGGCGTGCCCGGGCACCTCCTTCAGCACGCTCTCCAGCAGCGTCGCCATGGCGCCCGGCGTTCCTACGCCGATGGTGTCGCCCAGGGAGACCTCATAACAGCCCAGGCCGTACAGCTTCTTCGCAACCTAACGGTGGAGAGGGAGAGAGAGAGAGAGGGAGGGTGAGAGAGAGAGAGAGAGAGAGAGAGAGAGAGAGAGAGAGAGAGAGCGTTTCGTCCAAACAACGCTCTGTGGAAACATAAACAGGCAGAGACCTCCGGCAACACGCGGGCCAATTCGGGCTTGTGTAAACTGAGACGCGTGTAGACACAACTCGGGCCCGGGTGGAGCTGAGCAAACTTTCCCGGTTGTGAAAACGCACCGCGCTGCGTACAATGATACGCTGTGACCGAAATGGCCGGAGAAAAAAAAAAAAAACAGTTTGCCATTTTCATACGTGAGAAAATAAACAGCTGAAACAGCCTTACCTCTGTCACTTTGGCAGGTGCTACATTTCCCTCATATGGGCATCCCAGAGCACAGGAAACATACCTTAAATAATGAATATATATATGAATGAATATATACACTTATATATACAATATATACAATGAATATATATATATATATATATATATATATATATATATATATATATATATATATATATATATATATGAATGAATACATACACTTTTTTAATGCTATAGATACATACATATATATATATATATATATATATATATATATATATATATATATATATATATATACATATATATATATAGCATTAAAAAAGTGTTAGCACTGACTACATATGCAGTGAGCTCCACAATGTTTGGGACAAGGGCATATTTTTTTCTTGAAATGACTGTGTACTCAACAATTTTATATTTTTCAATCAAACAACTATGCATTAAAAGTGCTGTAACCTACATAGTGAAACCAAAGTGCAAGAAAATACTTGTAAATAAATGCTGAGAATGTGCACTTTGACTATATGTGAATTGTTGTTTACAAATCTAAAATTGTGGAGTACCACGCCAAATCAATAAAAAAATATATATGTCTTTGTCCCAAACTTTGTGGAGCTCATTGTATCTGGCCTGTTAAGTGTGAAACACATTGGTGAAATTTCAGTTGTAACAAGGCAGAGTATATTGCAAATCTAGTTTAATTAGCTGAGCTTCAGGTCAAAATGACTTTCTTCAGAGCATACATGGATACTGTGAGCATACATGGAACTGTAGATTTGAAAGTTACATGTACATGTGTATACATGAAAAAGCCTGATGTTTAGCAATCTTTTGTAAATTTGCTATTTTACATATATACTTGTGCACACATGTAAAAGGATAAATATTGATTTCTCTTCATGTATTTTCATATAATTAATTTATTAATTCATTTCCTGTATATTGTAATAGGTGTTTCCGTTTATTCAATGGATGTTTCCTTTGCTTTATAACTGTCAATCCTGTGAGGAGGAGGAGGAAGAAGAAGAAGAGGAAGAAGGAGCAGCAGCGTGGCTGTGTGAAGTTGTATTTGAATGTCCTGTGCCCTTACACGAGGTCAGTGGGTACAGAAGTTAATGTTTATAAGGAGTAAAACGCTGTGGTCACTGTAGTTATTTCTGAGGGAAACCCTGAAAAGTGCCAAAGATTTGGTTCCGTAGAGGCATGGAGTATGGTTTGCCAGCCCATAACTGGGCGGAAGGCATACCTGCTATCCCAAAACACACACACACACGCACACACACACTCACGCACACTTGAACTCGCACATGCACGCACACATACACACACTTGCGCGCGCGCACACACACACAGATACGCGCGCACAGAGCCTACTCAAAGAAAAAAAAATACATCTGTGAATGTCTTTCTATCACAGCATGAGACGAGTAAATAGTTCTGAGGTTTTGCAGTAAGGAAGAGACCTACCAGTAAGCACTATCTAATCATGGCCTGATAATCGGGCTCCCTGGCTAAAATACCTCCTCAATAAGCCACAAATACTCTTGTTTTGGAACCGGAATTGCTATTCTGGTATTTAAGGTCAGCCAGATAGCATTTTAAATGTTCTTAACATGTCCTTATTTCAGATGTACAAATGCTAATCTTTTTACCGCAATTGGGGTTTTGAGGCTACGGCAGCTCGGAAGATTAAATTTTAAGTGTGGTAAGTGATGTCGACAGCAGTGAACTGAACCGTCACTATAAGCTTATTTCCTCTCCAGAGATATTACACATAGATATTTTATACTTTAGAATAGATTTGACAGTAGCACCATGGGTTTTAAACTGAGAAAAATTTCTTTGCGAAAAGTTGGACCGTGTAAAAAAAGAAATCCATAAGGTAATTGTCCTTAAAAAACGCATTGTTTGGTGGATTGCAGGGCAGTGTTTTTTATAAATACGTGTTAAATGTTTTATTTTATTTTTTAAGAAACTCATTTTCGCATTTTTTATTTTTTTTTTTATTTTTTTTTACATTAAGACCATGTGAAAGCCAATCCACCAGTTCGCCGTGTCTCCTGGGTTGCCAGCGTGTTTTTTTTTTTTTTTTTTGGTGCCTTTTGGTAGAGCGTATCAATCACAGACGCAATGATTTCTTTTCCCCGGTACTGTCGACACTGTCGAGGAGAAACAATGTAAGAGGATAAGCTGCGTGAATTCGTATGCCCTTTCCATATGCACTTACTGACTGAAGTAGCGCGCGAGCCAGTGAAGGAGGAGCGAATGTTTCTCTTGGGCTCCGGGCAGTCAGACGATACTTCAGCTGGCTACCGGAATTTCCACGGTGTCTCAGCGGAGCCGCAGAAACGGCAACATCATTCAATCATCTCCGGCGACTGACGTCTAGTCACAATTCTCCAGAACGCGGCTGTGAAGCGCGATGCGTTGCCATGGCGATTCCGCCTTGTGTTCGTTTAGATTAAAGAGCGCAGCCACCAGTGTTTTCTTAGGCACATCTGGACTTCGAGTTGCATCGGGTACGACGTACCAGATTCAATGAACATCTGGAACTCGGCTTATTTACCTATAATTTCTGGAATAATTCAAACCTGTCTGTATATGCAGTTTCAAAAACTCTGTTTAAATTAAACAAATGCCATGAAAATATTACATATCAATGCTGTTATAACAAATAAAGTAAAACCAGGGAAGTGATATTTCAGACAGTTTATGTACAGTGTAAGTCTCATGCTTTGCGGCATTGAAATTTCACATAAACTGTTTGAAGGAAAGAGAAATGGTCTAGGCAGGAGTTTGACCAATGCAGCTTCTGTAATAGGCATGCAGTACAAACCACAACTTTCCTGAACAGATTAGACGTTCAAAAAATTCTAGTAGGCTGACATATCTGACTCAGTTAAGGGAGAACTGATGTGTTTAAAACTAACAATTTAAGAAAAAGTTATGTATGTGGCTGTCTGCACGTGTATATGCGTGTGTTTGTGTGTGTGTGTGTGTGTGTGTGTGTAAATGCATGTGTGTCTGTGTGTGTGTGTGTGTGTGTGCACAAGCAAATGTGTGTGCATGGATGTTCTTGGGTATGTGGATGTGTGTGTTTAAGACCCATGTTGATAAATTAATTTAAAATCTACTTGGTTTCCGATACAGAAACAGATCTTGTTTCTCATTTGACAGTAGGAGGAGGGTTGTTGAGGCAATATTCTGTCCAGTGCTTGATTATGGTGATGTAATGTAAACACACGGCTGCTTCCACCTTCAAGCCTTTAGACTCTGTGTCAGTCAGCCCTTCATTTCATCACTGGAGAAAGGTTTCGTAGGTTTCGTACATTTTGTTGTGTGCTGCATCATAACGTGGGCTGGCCCTCCCTGTCTCAGAGAAAGGGATCCACATTGGTTTCTGTTTTTATATAAAAGCTCTTCTCCAAACACTACCTCCTTATGTTACATCTCTGATTGGCTGAAGAGCTGGAGCCTATCAGGCTCCTTCTCAGGACTGGTTGACTCTCCAGGTGCCACGGGTCTACTCTGAACTGGGTAAAAGCGCATTTAGATGGTGCTCCTCATGTCTGGAATGAGTTACAGTGCACATTAAAGCTGAACTCTTTGATTACCATGGGCCAATTCTGGACCCTGATTAAGAACCTGTTTACTTGTCAATGTAAATGCTCTGACTGAATTGAATTTGATTATTTTTATTATTATTGTTTTATTTTAACTTCATTTTTTTATTATTGATTTTTTAATATATATATTTTTTTCTCTTGTAACCTTTAGCTTTCTACTGTTAAAACACCTTTTTTTGCAGTCAAGGTTCCACTGAAAAAGAGACCCACAGTGTTTCAGTGTGATTCCCTGTGTCACTAAATGTTATTATTATTATTATTATTAGTAGTAGTAGTAGTAGTATGTGTGTATATGTATGTATGTGTGTGTGCGTATGTAAAGCTTTTCCTTTCTCATACTAGCCATGCAGAAGGGCAGTGTACACTGTCACAATACAACACATTACAAACCCTCTGACGTTGATCTGCGCCTCCCTGGCCGCCTTGATGACCTCCTCATACCTCTCCATGCTCTCCGCCACGGAGCAGTTGATGTTCTTCCAGCTGAAGGCCTCTGAGGCCGAGGCAAACACAGCCACTTCAGAAGCACCAGCAGCAACCTTCCACAAAACAGAGCAGACCGTAAGGAAACAGACCGTAAGGAAACGGGTCTCCCCTCCTCATTAAAACACAACCGCTCAGATAGCACCAGCCGCAGCCTTTCACAACACAGAGCAGACCGTAAGGAAATGGGTCTCTCCTCCTCGTTAAAACACCACCACTCATCCAGCGGCCAGCTGTAAGCTACAAACCAAACCATTTCATCACGGTGGTTTCACAAAGTAGCCATTTTGAATTTTTAAATTTACTTTTCTATTGCATTTGTTTTGAGTTTTTATGTACTTTTTTTATCTGAAGCTTACATGAAAGGTAAATTAGCTCTACTGACAGTTTGCTTACTATGCAAAAGACCTTTGCCAAAAAGCATTTGCCAATGGCTAAAATATTAATTGTGATTTAGCCGTAGGTTAATGTTGAAAACTGTAATGCAGCATTAAAATCAACTGAAGCCATTCTACAAATTGGATTCAACATGGAAATGAGCCTTGATCATATTTGTGTTGCAACCAAAGGATCCTGAGTGGAACAGAAAGGTGAAGACGAGAGAATCACTCACGGCTGCCTCAAGGCCTCGAAGATTTGGTGTCAAAACCGGGTATTTCACCTGCGGTAACCTGTTTATCCCCCGGAGCACTGCGTCAGCGTCAGCCATCTTTAGAAAAACCATGCAGATAAGAGAAACAAAGATGACAGGCTTTTACTTTCTTTTTGAGAAAAAAAATCCCATCCAGTTTTTTTTTTTGTTTGTTAAATCAAGTTCTTTCTTTTCTCATTTTAACTTAAATACAAATTCTATCCCTTCAGCGTTGACATAAACCTGCTGATTAGTAGCAGTAGAGGGGGAAAAAAGCAGAAATTATATCGTTTTTGAATTTTTATTTCCCAACGTTGTTGTCCCAAATTCAGATGTGCCTCCTGCACCCAAACAAGGCCCCGTTGCAGCTGTACACAGAATAAAATAAGTGAGCATTATTAGCACTATGGGCCACGCAGTACAACAGGAGAGCTAGCACAGATCAGAGCAGAACCACATCTCTCATTAATATGAACTGGCAGCCTGTAGAGACCTGGCGCATCTGTTGGAAGAACTAATACTGCAGTTACCCGAGCAACCAGGGACTGGCAATGCGAGGCCTTGTGCCAAATGTGTTGGGCTGTGGCGGACTCTGGATCGTATGCGGCTAACGACAAAGCCAAGACTTCAACCTGCAGCGTCTCGGTTGTAAAACATCCGAGCTGCTCACAAGGGGACTGAATACTATCCGTTGTCCAAAAAAACAAAAAAAAAACGTAAGTGTTTTACTGGGGACAAATAAAATACAAGGCACGGTGGACAGGGCCTTTGTGGGACTTTGCCCGAGTATCCAAAAACATCTGTGGGTGTAAAACAAAAAGACAGTAGCCATCTGCAGTTTGCTTTTTAGGGGAGCGGGGCTCTCTGTAGGTTTGGGGGGAGAACAATGGCGGGGCCACAAATCACTCCGCGTGGTGTCTCAGAGCACAGAGCAGAAATACTACCTGTGGTACCCACTTTGAAGACACGAAGCCGGTCGCCTCGATCACGGGGAGACCAGTCTCCGACAGCATGTCTATCAGCTGGATTTTCACTTCTGTCGGGACCATTTCCTGTCGGGTAAAAAAAAAAAATCGAATCGATATAGTGTTTGCGAAGATATTTTTTCCCTCCGGAGATGGAAAATGCGTGGACGTGCAGATATGAGCCCTATTTTATTTGCGTTCTTGATAAATCACTCGCTTTCTGCCTAATTTCTCACTCGGGCTGTGTGGCGTGGTGTGGGCGCACCTCGGAGAATTTGTGTGGCAATATAGAGCAAAAGTGTCCTATGACACGCCTAGAACAGGAACTCGCATTATCCTTTTTATTGAGAAATGTTGATTACTCGTCAATATATAAACCACAATCCTTTTTTTTTCATGTATTCTGCTCCCCCGGGGCAAAATTCTGTTTGTATTTCGAAACCCCACTGGTAGGTTTCATTGAACTGAGGAGGCGTTCTGAAAGGATTTTGAACTCGCCGTTTCAAACTTCCCAAAATCTGCAGCAGCTTAACCGCCACCAATTTAGGGGTTTAAAAAACACTGCAACAGTTTGAATGTGGGAATGATAAAGCTGTGACTTGCCCATATGAAACATAACGTACGAGCCATCTGGTAAAACCACGTTATGTTTCCTATATATTTCAAGGGCAGTTTGTGTTCATTTCATCAATACAGTACTTGAAGGAAAAATGTGAAACACATGTTGAAAGTAATCATTGAAAAAAAAAAAAGAAAATTCAAGTATTTCATTCTATTTTCGTGAACCCGCGGGCTCTCCGTGCATCACAAGAAAGTCTTTGTCTTCGGCAGTTTGAACGGGGAACAAAGCTTCGATTCTTGGGCACGTTTAACGGAAAACCTGCGCGTACCTTTAGTCTAATGACTGACAGTTGCCATTACCTTCGGAACCTTTGCTTTTCCTCCAGCTTTCAGCCTTTCTTTTTAGCTCAGTATGTACGCAGAATATATATATATATATATATATATATATATATATATATATGAGTGTATGTATGGATATAAATATATGTATATATGAATGTATCCATTGTGAAAAATGTGATGGTGTGGCATAAGTACATTTGACTGTATGCTTTAAAACCACAAATCATTCAGTGAAATGGGCACGGAGTACAGCTCAAAAACATATTAGCCAAAATAGAACACCTCTTACTGCACAATGTAATTCAACCCGTTGGAACTTAAATACCGTTGTACTGGAGAATCACATTAATGAATGAATTCGTTTGTGAAATTTGTGTTGTTTTTCACATAATGAAATTACCATAATTGGGGGAGGGGGGATAGAATGCTAGTAGGAAGAATTTAAATAATTATGCCAATGTTGACTTGTGGAAAAAAGTTAAATAAACAGATCAACACGTCTCAGTTACCTTTGCATATATTTATTTTTTGTGAGTTTTGAAGACGTTGACCCAGTGCTCTTATCTCCTGCCTGTTTGTCTTTGTGGAAATATTTTTCTAATCTCACTGTGGGTCACTTGTCTTGCAGTGCACAGGTCAAAGTTCACATGTGATAGTTGTGCATAAATAAAAACAGTCCACTCAACGTGTGACCTTTGAACTGTGAGGCCAGGTCACACTTTGATATTCTGGCATACTGTTTTTTGCTGGTACAGCCAAACATCCTTTTTGTGTAAACATCTATTTATACTGTAATAAATGCCCTCTAAACCCCCTACACTACACATGCCTATATCTTTGTATTTAATGTCCCAGTGATTAATTTAAGTGAACCGCATAGCCCAACATGGTAGTAATACAAAATACGCCTGGATTATTCTGTGATGAAATTATTGAAGTTAAATGCATTATTATTGAAGTGTCAGCATTATACAATAAGACAATGAGACATAAGATCATAAAATCTCAAGTTCTCATCACTTCTCTCCAAAAGGAAAATGGGGGTGGTTTTTCAGTGGGTGACAAAAGCATTTACGATTTTGAGTTCTGTCAGCAGGACAAAAGGCAGGCGTCTGAGGAACTGTCTGAAAGGTGCATTTTTCACTGACACTAGAGAGTGTGTCCCACACAGAGTTATAAATACATACAGCGTACCAGGAATAGAAGCCATGAGCAGATACTGTTGAAATGTTGAAAGGTCTTGAAAGACCAGGCTTAGGACACACACCAGACTGAAGGCAAAATGCTCAGCCCTAGTTTGGCTAAATGATTTGTTCTCACCGCCAAACTTTTCTTTTGTTCTTAAAGAGGAACTGAACTTTCTGGGGATTTTGATGTTATTTCAGTTTTAGCGTATTTATATGTGTACGCCCGGACAGTGTTTGTGTGCAGTGAAGACTGCACTCCAAAAAACGTTCCAGTACAACATAAAAACTGATATTTACTGTTTGTAATTGTGAATAAAAGCAATACAATTAACCTGCTCATATATACTGGCTCTGGAAACATTATGTTGCAATGCAAGCTGCTCTCTTAATGTATCATTAGAGTATGCACACTCAGTGAGTAACAAAAATCCAAACATCATTATGAAACAGTTTAGCACAGATATATGTATTAAAGCCACATTACCACTTGACAGGGGTCATAAAAGCAGCGGTTGTATCTTACCTTTTCATTTTGGAGTCCATCTCTTGGTCCAACTTCAACAACTTTAACAAACTCTGGATATCTGTGCACAGGTCCATTCTGAAAGTTTACGGAAGAACCAGGTCACATAAAATAAGATGCCAAATTAAAACACTGAAAAAACAATATCAAATAAATACACTGAAACAACCGTGTCAAATAAATTACACTGATAAAACCATTTTTTAAAAATACACACACAAAAAAAAAAACATACAAATAATATACACAGACAAAATAGACCAGATTTATTTTCTAAATCGCCCCTTTGTTGTAACACCCCGTCAGGACAAACAGGGGGAACAGGCAATGCAGCCACTGCAGCTCAATGAGTGAGGATGTGCAAGACGGCCATTTAATAATTTTCCATCTGCATGGAAATATATCTTCTCCTGCCACGGTGAAAGCCCGTATCAACCGTGAACGCTAGAGGCAATCCGAAAAGGTCAAAATAACTGTCTACAGTACATTTGAGATGCAATAAAAATCCGGTTGGCTAGCAATAATATATGGTCCCTGGGGATTGCGCTAAGTTTAGAATTTTTATTTGTTGAAATAGCTCTAAATCAAGAGAGAGGGAAAAGATTAGTGACACTGAAATGGCAGGCTGTTCCGGCTATAAGTTCCACTCCCCCCCCCACACCACTCCCGCCCCCCACCGTATGAGAAGAAGCAGACAAGAAGAGCGGGTGGGCCTCAGTGGGGAACCCCCCAAATCACCAGTGGCATGATGTTTGGGCAGCCTGTCGGATTAACTGTCGATAATTCAGCCTAATGATGCGTCTCTCTCTCCGCGCGTCCGCGTACATGGGCCGTATCAAAGTCCGCTGACACACAGCGCCCCCCACCCCCCCCCACCCCCCCACCGAAAGCAGCCCGCTCGGAGCTTTCATGTTCAAAATGCCACGCAGGAGTCAGACAGGCGGCAGGGGTCTGCGTTGTGTCTCATTACAGTAAGAGGGCCCTCCCACATCCGCCTGCGCCTCTCCCCCCCACCCCCTCCGCTAGCACACAGTGCTGAAGCCCCTCCCCTCCTCCCTCCTCCTCCTCCTCCTCCTCCTCCTCCTCTCTCTCCCCTCCTCCCTCTCTGCAGCCTGTCCAGAGGGCCACAGCTCACCTGCGCCTCCTGTAGCCTGTGAGCCAGCCACGGGTAGTCCTGGATCAGCTGCTCGTAGCTGAGGCAGTGCTTCACCGCGGCGGGGACGTTTCCCATCCCCCCTTGGGTCCCGGGTTCGACTCCCCTGCGGCGTGGGCGGGCGGGCAGCGGGGCGTGCGGCGTGTGGCGCGCTCGCCTGCTCGGCTCCGGAGTGTCGCGCGTCTGCGCCGCGCGCGGGCTGAGTGGGCGGGGCCCGCCGCTGAGGCATCCTCGTCAGAGATAGGCAGATCGCGGTCGACGGTGACTCAGCCGTTGCCATGGCAGCTGCATCCCCGGCCAGGGAGGGATGAAGGGGGAGGGTGGAGAGAGAGAGATGGGGAGAGAAAGAGAGAGAGAGAGAGAGAGAAGCAGCGAGAAAAAGCAGGATAAAAAGACCTATAAAGGGATAAAGAGACAAGTAGAGGAGAAAACAGGGAGGGAGAGATGTAGAAAATGAAATAAAGAGGGGTAGATAGCCAGTAAAAAAAGAGAGTGAGAGAGAGAGTGAGAGCACAGTGTCCAGGGGATTGACAGGTCAGCATGGCAGGGCGGCAGTGCAGTATAATGGGTAAGGAACAGGTTCTGTAACCTAAATGTCACAGGTTAGGACTCAATTCCCGGGTAGGACACTGCCGTTGTACCCTTGAGCAAGGTAGTTAACCTGCATTGCCTCAGTATATATCCAACTGTATAAATGGATACAATGTAAATGCTATGTAAAAGCTGTATAAGTCTCTCTGGATAAGAGTATCTGCTAAATGCCTGTAATGTAATGAAATGTAAGCACATATATCTTCTGTACTGCATTAAAGCGGACAGCCTGCATGAGCAGCAGCAGGCCTTATGTACAGGGTTCTATGGGCTCTACAGCACTCTAAATCCTGTGTCGTCGGACATGTTCGGCGACCCAAAATCTTCCGGCAGGAACCCAGGGCTCTGGGGCAAACACGCTGCTCCATTTCATCTCCAGCAACCGAAACAGCTGCGCCCGTCGCCAGGCGGCCTGCCCTGCCAACGCAGACCGCGCGCGGTAACAAAATCCGCCTGCGAAGCCATGGCAACGCTTGCCCGCGACAGGCCCACGTCGTCTCGTCCAGATGTTAAGCAAGGGCCAGAGGAAGCTCGGGCTGTTTCCAGCAACAAAAAGACAGAAAAAGAGCCTTGTGCTAACCTGGACCTCCACCCACACTCACCCTCCACCCAGCTCTCCACCCCACCCGCTCTCAACCCTGCTCCTCTCCTGGACCTGCACCCCCACCCGCTCTCCACCCTGCTCCTCTCCTGGACCTGCACCCCCACCCGCTCTCCACCCTGCTCCTCTCCTGGACCTCCACCCCCACCCGCTCCCCACCCACGCCCGCTCTCCACCCTGCTCCTCTCCTGGACCTCCACCCACGCCCGCTCCCCACCCACGCCCGCTCTCCACCCAGCTCCTCTCCTGGACCTCCACCCCCACCCGCTCCCCACCCACGCCCGCTCTCCACCCAGCTCCTCTCCTGGACCTCCACCCCCACCCGCTCCCCACCCCCACCCGCTCCCCACCCAGCTCCTCTCCGTCCATGACCGCGGGTCGAGCCCTCAGAGTGTCCCGTAAAAAACAACCACATGATCAGTTTCGAGCAGCGTGGAACAATTTGGCTCCGCGTTTCACCGCGAGAGGATGCGAGCGGTTGCCAGCACACCTCTCAAAGTCAGCCGGAGACCGCGGTTCACTGCTAATTAAAAAAACTCCTGCGAAAGACTGCTTTCCACACACTGAGCCATTAACTCTCTGCAGGGAGAGAGGCCTTTCTTTGAGGACTGGCAACCGATTCCATTCTGGCTGCCATTGGTTAGAAACGTAAGCTGAAGATACGCGGTTATGGCAGTCAAATGTACGAAATGAAACATCAGTGTAGACCAGTGAGTCAACAAAGGAAGAATGGACTGATTGTTTGCATTTTGCAAAATAAGAATAGAAGTGTTTTTTTCTTTTTGGTTCCCGTGTGTGCATCAAGTCAGTTTCCACTTTAAAGCAGAAGCAGGAACAGCTCACTCATTCTGAAGGATATTGTGTAGTTATGGACAGTAACCTTATGCCATATAAGTAGCAGTGTAAGGTCATTAATGAAATAACTGCACGTTAACCAGTTTTGACACAGATTGGCCTCTCTGATCTGGTGGGTATTTCATGAAGCATGATAACTGAGTTGACTGGATAACTGAGTATAGCCCTCGTTTTACTTCAGTCCATGTTCCAGATTTGGGAGGGTTCCAGGTCTTACTCAGTGCAGTTATCCAGCTGACTCAATAATCCTGCTTTGTAAAACAGGGCCCTGGTCTGGTGCAAAGATCCTCTGTTCTGCTGGGTAGTTAATTCGTTTGTTGCTGTTGCTTTGATGACAATGAGAGTAGACGCTTGCCCTGAAATACTTGGCTAAGATTTACGAGACTTCAGTGCTTTGAATTGTCTTACTCAAATGTTTTGTGGAGTCCTTGAGTTTGCCTTTATCATTTATTCTACAAACACACACACACACACACGCAAACTCACACGCACACGCACATGCACACGCACACGCACACACACACACACACACACAATGTACTAGTAGTATACTAGTACTGCCGATACTGAAGATATAGTCAAGTGACACAAGTAACTTTTGATATTCTGTTAAGCTCACAGAGAATATGATTGAGAAACATCTGACAGAAGAACTGGTACTAAAAAATCTTATACTGAACAGTTTTGCAAATAATGGCATTGTATTACTATCCAAGCATAAGTTCACCATGCAAACCACACACAATGTTTAGCAGTGGGCTAGCGTTATATTTGCTTGTCAGCAATATAAAAAGGGCCAACAAACATGCCACCCACAACGTACAGAAAAAATGTCACAAGTTGGTCTTCAGCACATTTTTCTCCTTTTTGAATTTAAAAAAAAAAAAACTGAGATTCTATCTGTAAAACAAACACAATAGCAGCAAGGCTTTAGACCTGCCAATGTGAAATTCAGTCTCTTTAATACTGTAATACCTATCAGCACGCAAATATTCAAATGTGGCTTTCATTTACCGTAAAAGGCAGATTAACAAAAAGGATATTTTAAATACTTGAAAAATGACAGTAATCACAGGGGAAGCTTACTCAAAGCTTAATTGTCTCTTTTATAGCCAGCTTGACCCAGAATGATGTCATATTTCGGTAACTCTGTACTAGCAGTTTCGATTAGTCTCACGAAGCCTCCCTGCTTCGCTCGAAGCGAAGCACAGGTCGCGTTCCACCACCACCGAAGGGCTGCAGGTTTCCTGTCGCTTAATTTGAAATCGCCCGTTCAAAGCAAATTTCTAAAAGCTGTTTTTCATTCGCTGCCAGCTGGTGTACACTAGATTAGTTTGGGTTTCTTTTTTTTCTTTTTTTACCTCTTCCTTTGATGGCCACTCTACCTCCACGTTTAGGAAAGGCCAGAAAAAAAAGAAAAAAAAAAAGGACCGGGATTCATCTTTGACAAACCCCAGCTGGCGAGGTTTACTTTAAAGAAGCGAGCCGGACCTTCGGGGCACCTTGGCTTACCGAGAGCAGCGCAGAGCCAGTAGTGAGTGAGGAAGTCCTGTATTTGTGATGCGTATCAAAAGGATGTGAGGAGATGAATTTTCTCAGAATTTTCTTGGCGGGTGGTGCGGCTGGGGGGTGGCGGGTGGGGTTGTGGGGAGGCTTCATCCGTGAGCTCCCGTGAATGGGATGCCATCTGGGAGGCAGGTGCTTTCATCTGATTCATTTCGTAGCCAACGGATCAGCGGCTCGCGAGGCTGATGACATGATTACTGCTGCCTGGGCTTGGATGGTTTATGCTGCGCAGTCTCGTGTTGAACCTGGCCCGTCACCAGCTGTTTTCTGCAAACGGGGAGTTTGGACAGTTCATCACCGATGTACTAATGAACAAATCCCCCCCTCCCAAAAAAAGGTTCCCAGCGCACCAATTAACGGAAGCCTCCACTGGCCGGGCTGATAACAAACGCCATAAATCACGTCTCGCGAAGAGTTTCGCCAGGATAGGTCCAGCACGCATCCCAATTAGTCACGCAAGGGATTAGGTAGAGCCCTGCTCTCAGCTTCCAAATTAAAAAAAAAATTCCCTGTCTTGTTTCTGTTGCTGCTTGCCAAAACAAAGACGCTTACCACAAAGTTTATTCTGTGACTCAACCCAAAACATTGTAAATTAAAAAGGTAGAGCGAGTCCTTTTCAATTAAACAAAAATAACTGAAGTTGTGCTGGGGAAGCTTCATCACCTTTGTTGGCAGTAGCAGATGTTGGCGGCTACGATGAAGCATGACGACCTTGCACAAGTTTCACTGGCTGCAGGATAACGCCAAACGATAAATAACTGAGCATGTCATCAAGGCCATGAAAAGACACTGCGAGCTTCGGCAGGGCTGGAAAAGATTTTTTTCCCCCAGATATCTGATAAATGTAGAAAACAATGGGAAAAAAACCCATACAAATTCAGTTTTAAGCCTCCTAACCATTTCCAGTTTGAAACGTATAACAAGAGTTTTTAAAGCCAGTATTTAATAAAGTGTTTTAATGGAAGTGTTTGCATACACAATACACACCTTGTAAAATCTCAATTCTGGAGAACCCCTCAAATCACTGTGGAAAAACTTGTGTTCAGTCAATTCCAGCAGTGTTAAATCAACTCCAAATGTGTTCAATCAACACTAAGAGTCCAGCAGAGATAATATGTACTTTTGTTGTTAGATTTCAATGTGGGTCCCGGACTCTCTGACTTGGCAGATTATGGGATGGTTTCTTGCTTTGCGGTGGGGATACCTGCCCCTGTTTTTGGATTTTGTCACAGGGATAAAAATGGCCCAACTCCATATAATAAGTGAGCAGAATGTCCATATTTTAGTGAATTTAAGTTACTATGCCAGCATCACCACATACCTTGCATTTTATTTTAATGCTTTAGCCAAATGGTGGTTTTTATTTTATTAGTCTGAAATTAATTAAATGGCAGAAAGGTTTGGTTAACAGAAGCTGTGAATAGGGTTTACGATACACATTTGGTTAGCTCAGTAAACAAAAATGTTATGTTCATTTTATGTTCATTCCTCTGCTCTTGCTAGATGCAACAATGCTAATGGTATGGCTCCTGGGTATTAGCACAAATCCCTGCTCAATTGCATCATAGTATTTCTCATTCTTCAGGAGCCACAACAATTATTTCTGGCCTTTCAGAACTTCCTTGGGCATCTTAGAGCCATCTGGAGAACATTGCCTGCTGATGCCCACTGTTGATATTTGTAGTTAACTGCACCAGAGTTTCTTGTTTATTTTGGTTACCATCTTGAACCAATGCATGGACATCAGAGTCAAGGCGTTTGCACCTTTGACCACAGTTGCTCCTAGCTGACAATGTTTGTGCCTCAGACTTTCTTACCAGAATCGCTGTAGCCTCTGTTCCACATGAAACATCTGCAAGTTCAGCATTCTCAGTTACTAAAGCTCCTGACGAGTGTGCCCCAACAGATCTCTTCTTCTCGCTGTGGTAGCCATAGCTACGGGCTAGTTTTTAAACACATTCATGAGCTTAATGGGATGATAAATGCTTGATTAACTCAGGAGCTACACCTGTGTGGATGCACCTGCTGTATAATTTGTAGCCCTCATTCACTCAAGTGTTTTCTTTATTTTAGAAATTATCGTTCAGTTACCCAATCAAAGCCTACGCTCTCAGGCGTTCCCTCTGAATCAGAACCTACGCTCTCTAGTGTTCCCTCCCATAATGACAACGTTTCTGGGATGAAACCCTGGAAATAACTGCATGAAATTGTGTAATATATTCCCAGCATGGGGCTTGTGATTGATACTTTTTTATCTGTCAATAGATTTATACTTTTTTCCCGTATCAGAATTGCACCTGATAACTAAAATATGCCATGCACAGACATTATGTTTTGTATATTATTTATTAATTTAAAATAAATGATATGTATATATTGTATATTTACATAAAACGTACATATTTCAGAAATTGGTCTCAGATTCATCCATTCCTTATATAGACAATGACTGCATGTACTCTATGTGAGGGCCGTGTAAATCAATAGCAACAGATGCAACAGACTATGGAATGACAAATTCAGAGACCCTGTGCTTGTCCACCAACTCCGGGTCGGTGGGACAGAAGGCTAATTATGCATCCACTGTTTTTTCACTCTGTCCTTTTTCCGTAGCTCCACCGCACATAAAAAAAATACGACCCAAGGGACGCTAACAAACGTAAAATCCTTCACGAAAACAGCAGGTAGCCGTATACGGTTTCTTCAGGAAGATGGGCACCCGCGAGACCACTTTCCGCGAGCCGCGGTCTCCTCGGAGACGGCATGTGCGTTAAAGATTACACCGCGGGAGCCTTGCCACCTCTCTCACACGCCCCGCACTTTTCGGTTACGGAAACGGGCGAGCCGTTTGAACGGGGCAGCGGCCCCACGTGACCGTCGGGTCCAGGCCGAGAGGTCGCCCGGCGTTTCGAACCCGTTTGAGAAACGTCCGACCGCTACGCTGCGCGCTACATGCCGCGTATAAACATTTACCGCCACCAAGGCGACTACGCTGCCGGGCTGACACACGCGGTGTTTGTTCCGAAGCTCTTCAAATGGCCCGTAAAACGGTTTCGGTGTTCGAAGCCGCCGGGAGCCGACGGGCTGTCAGTCAGACGCGCCGCCGTAAGACGGAATTCGCAGGACCCCTTCGCACCATTAACCTGCGAAAATACCATGAGAAGAACATTCAATCCCGTTCCCCCGTGAAGGACTGCCTGCAGGTTCTACACACCATGGATAATTTCACTGCAACAGAAAAGCAGGTAGTGACATATCAGGCAAAGGTATGTGAAGGCACATGTCTTAATGTATCCAGAGCTACACTGTGATGCACGGTGGAGAAATCAACGATGGGAAGACTTTACGTTACAGGGATTTAGCAGACGCTCTTATCCAGAGCGACTTACACAACATTTTACATTGTGTCCATTTATACAGCTGGATATATACTGAAGAAATGCAGGTTAAATGCCTTACTCCAGGGTAAAACAGCAGTGTCCAACCCGGGAATCGAACCTGCGACCTTCAGGTAACAAGACTTCCCCTCCAAACGCACAGAATTATTAACGCAACCTTTTTTTCTTTTTTTCTGCAGCATTCGCCAGAGCTGAAGCACAAGGCATACGATGACAAGTCTATTTCCCCATTCATAGAAGCGCTTTGTTTTTTTTTTTTCAAACAACATCCAGAAAACGTTTGTCTCTCTCTCTCTCTCTCTCGAGGGCCGACAGGGGCGATTGCGTATCTGCCGAGGAGCATTCATTCATCGTCCGTGAAGGGCCACCAACTTCGAGAGGCGTAATGGCTTTCACCGATGCCCAAGTGGTACACCAAAGGAAGCAAACGCAATAACTTCTCAGCGCGTTCCCTCTCTTTGGCTCGTCCAGTATCGCAGAAGGGGCATGATTCATGCCGCGGGCCCCTGAGCACGTCAGATCGCGTTCATTAAAGCTGTTTTCCTTCCTGTCTGTCCTCAACAACAAGAGGAGCGGCGCCGTGACAACCGGCGTAGCGATGAAGACGGATTCGCTCAGCTGACCGGCTGCTTCTCGTATTCCAAGAAACAAAGCCATCGGTCAAACTGCCACTTTCTTGGCGGGCCGGTTGACGTGGAGTTTCTGCGGCGTAGCGGATGATGTTCGAAAAATAATTTTTTTCCGACTGGCGGTGATTGTTAATCTCATTTTCTCGCAAAAAAAATTAATTAATTAATAAATAAAAAGCAGGCGGTTAGCTGCTCTGCTACTGGATGCTGTCCATTGAGCATCTCAGCCAAGAAAATACCGGGGAGACAGCTTTTCATTTCGGGCTGTTTGAACCCCGAGCCCCTTAGAAAAACGGGGGTGGGGGGCGTTCTTAGTGTAAAGTAAAGCTGCGTTGAATGGGTCCCTCTTAAAAGAAAAAAAATAAACCATGAGATGAATAAATAAAGAATAAAATGCTTCATCTGAATCCTTAAATTTTGGAAAAATGCTTCTGTTAATTGGAGGAACTCTCGAATAAAACTCTAGGGTGGATTTTGGCTCTTCGGGTATTGCTATTAGATTCCACATCTGATTTGATAGGAGAAGATCTTTCACATCAGAATGTATTAATTCTGTATTTCTGCATGAGTGAAAGCATACTAAATACTACAGCGAGTGTGGACTAACGCTCACTGAACAGGTCTGTACGGGGTGACATCACCAGATTGCGCATAAATGATCTGTGGGGAAGTTCCCGCTCAGATGCCGCTGTTGTGAAGGCAGTCGCTGTACCTGCAGGAAGGGAAGCCAGTCTGATTCAGCGCTGGAGTCTGGCACAGCTCACTGAACCCGGGGTGGCACAGGGACTGAGGAGCAGGAAGCACTAAGGCAGGGGGGCACACGTAGAGGCTGGGCATCTGGGACCTGGGGTGTCACAGGGACTGAGGAGCAGGAAGCACTGAGGCAGGGGGGCACATGTAGAGGCAATAGTGAAAGGAGGTCCATGTGAATATTCCTAATTTAAAGCCCAGACAAAAATGGCATATTTGCCAATACAAAGCATTTTACACATGTGCAAGGGAGTAAGGGCACCTTCATACCACTCAGAGATCACCAAAAAGCAGTGAAGAAGAATTATGAAGATTCAAAACCAGAATCCTGCTGCTTGAATTTCAACATGTGTGCTGTTTCACAATAGTTAATGTATTTTTTATAATTTAATTAATACTTAATAATCTCTTTAAATGGCAAATGAGGAAACTGTGGATTTCTGTTTATCATTAAAGACCTTTATCCTTTGCTTTTGTACTCTGACTGCAAGGGTACCATTTGGCTTTGAAAATGTACAACGTCAAGACACCTAATCATTCGAACCAGACTGGCTAATGGCTTCCTGATGTGTTGCTTTACCTAGTGGTTATTTCCACCCAGTGTATGCTTCAGGATAAATGTTTCTGCTAAATACCTATTAGAGACCAGCCATATTTACTAAAAACATGGCTACCATTCATTCTGAATTAAATTAGTCAAATCTGCACTTACACACAGCGACAATATAGTGACTGTTCTGATACTTCTTTATTTACTCATGTTAATTAAAACCATTCCTGACCTTCCAGCGGGTTGTTTGTCTGAATGCTATATACATTGTAATCAAACAGCAGGATTTGTTTGTTTGGCAGGCACTACATTGTAAATAGTGTTTAGAGAGGACTGGATTCCTGTCATTTTGTTTGTTGGCTGACTTGGCCAGTCAAGAATTTTCCGGTTTTGGGCTTTGCAAAACTCCTTTGTTGCTTTAGCAGTATGTTTGGGATCATTGTCTTGCTGTAGGATGATGTGCCATCCAGTGAGTTTGGGGGCATTTACTTAAAGTTGAGTAGATACAAGGATTCTGTATCTACACTTCAAAATTCATTCTGGTGCTGCAGTTACAGCAGCTGCAAGTGAGCCAGTACTAGTGGCAGCCATGCATGCCCAAACCATAAAACCCCCACCTCCATGTTTCACAAATGAGAGGAGTACTTTGGATTTTGTGCAGTTCCTATTGGCCTACACAATTTGTTTTTGTCATTGCTCTGAAACAAGTGAATCTTGGTCCTATTTGTCCATAAGACCATATTCAAAACCTCTGCAGGCTCTTTTACTTCTTAGCAAACTGTAATGTGGCCATCCTGTTTTGTGGTTAACTAGTGGTTCGCATCTTGCAATGTAGCCTCTGTAGTTCTGTTCATCTGTTGGTCATCGACTGTAGAGGTCTTCCAGACTCAAAAGCCTGGGAATCAAAAGCCTGGAATCAGGACTAGATGCTGGAAGCTCTCTTATACCTACACTAAAGAAACAATTGAACACAGCTGACTAATCAGGAACACATGTGAAGCCATTTGTCCCAAATGTTGCGGTGTCATGAAATGGGGGTCTATACGGAAGCCCTAAGAGGCCATGCGATATTATTAGTTTGGCTTCCGTTATCTCGAGATCACAACTTATTTATCTGTGAGCCGCGAGCCATTTAAGCAACATCTCTCAAGCATCATTCTATAACCATGACGACGTCCCGGTCCCTCCAGTTGGCTGGTTATGAAATTGACTACCTGCTCAGGGTCACTGTCATGCTGACGCCGGTGAAGGCGCAAATGGGACAGCCTCCTTTTCAAGTGTCGTACACTAATTTGGGAGTTGTCAATTATTGATAAACATGATGCAATTTCTGCATGAGTCAATCCGTGGTCAAAGTAAAATTTAATGCGGTCATCCATCACAAGTAGCACATACATACACACACACACATACAGTACACTCAAACACACACACTCACATGCACACATACGCACAGGATACTTGAAATAAGTGATCTCGAGATAACGGAACCCAAAATAATAATATTGAATGGCCTCTTGGGGCTTCCGTAGGGCTAAGTATAAAGTGCTGTAATTTCTACATGGTGAAACCAAAATGTATAAAATACCCTTAAATAAAAGCTGAGAATCTGCACTTTAGCCTTGTGAATTGTTGGATTACACATCTAAAATTGTGGAGTTCAGAGCCAAAGCAAGTAAAAATGTGTCTCAAAAATTATGGAGTTCCCTGTACATATTCTTTATGCTGAAACAATGAGCACAACATAAGAAACATGCTATATAGCTTGTAATACAAGAGCATAATTAACTTCACATAAATGGTTCTCGGTTTTTCACGTAAATTAATTCACAGAATTCATTCGCAGAAACCTAGGGCTGTGGGGGTGATGCATCTATTTGGGCACATTGTCAGTTCAGGATCCGAAGCCAAAGTCGCAGAACTCCGCGAACCTGCTATGGCCATCATCTCTTATATCCTTCACCGGGAAGACTTCCTTGTGTTAAAATAAATGCTCATATCTTAGATGCGGTCTGTCCTCTGTGATATATGTGCGCTGCCTGCGCCAAACGTATGGAGGCTGGAAGTCTTTAGAGTCGACTCTGAGGTCCCATGTTGTATATGCTCCCCTCCTCTGGGCCGGGAGCTGCAGTATTCCATTTCATGTTCAGGACCGACATAAAACCGCGTGCGCTTTCAGAGAACAAGGGGCACTGTGCGAAGACAAAGGCGGCCCATCCTCATTGGCCGATGAAAAAAGAATAAGAAGAAGAAGAAGAAGAAGAAGAGAAAAAAAAAAAACATCTGGGAGATTAATGTATTCAGTTTCAAAAGTGGTTTGCTTTGTTTGAGCAGAGCTCTACCTGGGCCTTTCCAGAGGCCGCAAGCCTGATTATCTCTCGACCGCGAAAACACGGCCGCGAAGAGGAAGGCGCAATCACGCCGCCGAAGGATTAGGGCGCGTTTCACGCCTCACTTCCTCCGCTGGGGTTTGCACACCTGCCAGCATGGCGCCTCCTGGCCCCACCGCAACCCCAACACACACACTCTCACACACACACACACACACACACACACATATACTCATACACTCACACACACACACGCATACACTCACACACTCACACACACACACACCACACACACACACACACACATATACTCATACACTCACACACACACGCATACACTCACACACAAACTCACACACTCACACACACACAGGCATACGTACACACACACACACACACACTCACACGCTCACACACACACACACACACACACACAGGCATACGTACACACACACACGCACACTCACACACTCACACACACACACAGGCATACGTACACACACACACACTCACACACATGCACAGGCATACGTACACACACACACACACACTCACACACACACACACACAGGCATACACACACTCACACACACACACAGGCATACACACACTCATACACACACTCACACACACACACGCATATGGATACACACACACACACACACACACACACACACGCACACATATACAGACACATACACGCACATGCACACACACACATACATACATACATACATACATACATACACACACACTCACTCATACACACACACACACACACGCACACACATTCTCACACACACACATGCACACACGAACGCACATACATACACACTTGCACAGTAACTCGCACAACACACACACACACTTTCATACGCACGCACACATGCGCACACATTTACACACACACATACACCATGGTTTATGTTCTTATATTCACTATGAGGGGGAATAACATACAGTAACATTGCGAGTGTGACAGCAAACGCTGCAGATGTGTTATATTTCACTGGGTCTGGTGGGACTGGGGGTTTCTCTCAGGTGTTCTGAAAGGCATAATCGCACAAGGGTCTCCTTCTGAAAATATTTGGGCTGTTCTCGAGCCGTGAAAGGCTGTAAGATCAGGAGACAAAGACTGTGGCCTGCGGAGTCAACGCCATCACTCCGAGGCAGACCACTCACGATCAGCAGAGGGTAAAAAAGTGTTACTTGAAAAAATATGTCGAAAACTCATGGCTTTTTAAAACCTTTTTTTTTTTTTTAAATGGGCCTTTAAAATGAAATGCTTTTATTTCAGTTTCAGTTTTCTTCTTTTGCGCTTATAGCATTTGCGATAAAGAAGAAACAGATTGCATTTTCTTAAATTCCTCTTCACGTAAACACAGCTAGACATTGACGTGCCTCTGATCGTAAATTTGAATGCCGTCAGAGAGGTGGCCATCTTCGTCGGGGCGGGTACACTTTGCTGTGATTTAGGGCGATATCTCAGGTCAAATAAAACTCGCTGCCATGCCGGGAAACAGCAGCTCTTTTTCCTGGAAGAAGAAAACAAATGTGAATTGCAAGCACGTGCGCGGTGGCGTTTGTGCGCAGTTTACCAATAAGGCGCGTTTTTGTACGCGTCCCACTGCAGCCTTGACTGAAGCTCAGAAACAGGGTCCAGATGGGCTGCCCGCTCAGGAGGCACTGATTGAACTGTGTAACAGAAGTCTGCAGCCCACCCACAAAGGGACGGATAGAGAGAGCCACATGTAGAAAAATGACTAAAGTAAACTGCAAAACATTTTCATTATATACCGTTTCACCGGCCTTGTGGACGGCCTGCAAACCGACACTCTGAAAACAAACTGTGAGGCGCTAGGAGCCTGTAGCTTTAGCAAGGTTAACATGAATGAAAGTGACCCTGCGCAGGCGGTAATGGTAGCTGTTAGACACAGTACACAGTATCCTGTGCGTATGTGTGCCTGCGTGTGTGTGTACAGTATGTGTGTGTGTGTGTGTGTGTGTGTGTGTGTACAGTATGTGTGTGTGTATGCACGCATATGTGTGTGTGTGCATGCGTGTGTGTGTGTGTGTGTGTGTGAGTGTGTGCCTTTCTGAATGGGTCTTGTTCTGGGTACAGTACAGCACGGCACTCACTAGAGTGTTTGAGGTTTCTTCAGGCTGACATCTGAGTGCGTTTTGAAATAAGATATGATATAATTTTCAGTGTCTCAGGCTTCACCTGAACAGAATCGCACAAAGGGAGTTTTATTGAAGTTGTTCATTATAAATGCAGCTATTTGTTAATGTTTTTGGTAATCCCTTTATACATGGTCGGCCAAGGCCTATAGCAACTTGAGACTTAAATAAGCAAAAGATTATTTCCACAGTAGAAGAAAGGCTTCTACACAAAACACGAGCTATACACAGAACCTGAACACAAAACACAAGCTGTTCACAGAATCTGAACACAAAACACAAGCTGTTCACAGAATGCTACCTCCCATTAATTAGCGCATGGTGGCAAAGAGCCACTGATTGTACCAGCTGATCTGACACAGGCAGACCACATGCATCCTGATTGGCCTGAGGTGTCACTCAAGTGTGGTGAGGCAGGAGTTACCCTACTGAAAAATGCATTTTTAAAGTGTAATAATAATAGTAATAATAATAATGATAACTTTATGCAATCCTTTTTTCACAGTGTGCTGTACAAGATTTCCATAAAGTCTGCAGATCTGCGAACGCAATTCGAAGGAATTTTATGGTGACCCCTGGGACTCCCACCCAAACTTGGCGGTTGCGCGGTTAGGATTCGGTCAGGGCTTCGGGTTGCGTTACCGTGCAGCCAAGGGTTTGGCCGAATCTGCCGAGCTGACCCTCGGCCGGGACAGAGAGCGTTAAGGTGCGGACGACTCCGAGCCGAAGTACATCATTTCGACACGAGGACATAAAGACTGAAGGCGCTCTCGGCGGTCACCACCGACGGCAACGCGTTTTTTTCCTGTGCCGGGCTCGTGCTTGCAGTAGAGTTATGGTCGCAGTTTTCTAGAACTTCGGAATGCCTTCTCGTGTTTTATTTTCGTATGTCAGCAATACAGGTGACTTCAACGTGCTCCCGAAAAGAGGCGTTTTTATTTCCCGAATGTGGTCTCAATGTGTGCAGTGTGTGGCCGGGCTGTGTCTGGGATTTACGGGAAATCGCAGGATGAAAAATATTATTAATATCACGAGAGGAAGGCCCAGGAAGTGCCCGAAAACTGTGTTATGTTTCACACTTCTCAGGTCGAAGGTGGGTAGGAGGGTTAGAGTAAGTCGCGGAGATAATGTGTATGTTGAAAACTAGTCAGATCTTGCCGCTAAAACGCACCGCCGCCATATTGTTTTTAAATTGTTGCCGAGGCAGGCCAACTTGTAAAGCAGCATCTGCCATCACCTCGCGTTGCAAACTTTGAAGAAATATTTAGTTACAATATTATGACACGGCAAAAAAAAATGGAAGATAAACACCCTTAAAAAGTGTGATTGTTGTAACAGCCAAACATGGCAGGGAGAGCGTTGAGGGTAGACTGTTCCGTTCCTCTCAAATGGAGCGGGACTCCAGCGGAATCAACATATTCTGAGACATTCCAGCTGGTTAAAGGAGGTTTTAGCGCTCCGTTTTTTACGGAAGCTTCAAGGATTCTGCGCTGGAATCTTGCCGGTGTTGGCAAGTTCCAGCCCAAAATTTGGATTTAGATGGGTGTTACGCAGGTAGGCATTGTTCTGCATTGTTCAAGGATGTACAATGTAAACCAATGAATCGCGCAGATTTTTTTAAATTTTCAGTTTAAATGTGAAAAGATGTGGAATTTTACCATAATTTACAATACCTGACTGTTATTTGTCTAGAATTTTTTGGAAACTGCTATAACAAACCATCAGTCTCACAATACTTTTTCAACTCTTAAAGTTATTATCAGTATGTAAAGGAAACCATTTTGCTTCCATTGGATTTGACTTAAATCTTCAGTGATGGTTCTAAAATGGTTCACTTTCCGAAATGGTTCTGACCTTAACCGTGTCCCTTTCTGATTCTGTCACATAGTCTCAGCCTGCTTGTCAGAAACCGGACGCTGAAATGCATTTTCGAATCATCAACAGGCCTACTAAAATGCACAGTTTAAGCTTTTGCCAGTTGAATGTCAGTTTTTGATTGATGGCACTCAGACACTTCCTGCCCACGATGCATCACTTCTGCTGAAGAAGCAGGAAGATAGGGCTCTGCAGTTCTGGTTTAGTCATCAGAGTGGCCACACTAAGCCTAAATTTCAGCAGCTTTCTGCTCACTCGATATCGCGCTGAATGGCTTCTATTAAAAAATGATTATTCACTGATAATTATCAGCAATATGCTGTGTCATGCCTGTTCAATTAAACCTTTACCAATTAGCCTGCTTCTCAGGCTTTGCAGCTGTTGTTGGGTTTATGTTTACATCCTCGATGGCAGAGCAAAAATAAGTTTCAAGCAGAATTGTTGTCGGCCATTTTGAGATTTAAAAAGCCAATTTAAAGGTGACCCCTTAGCACATCACAGTTGTTCCTGTTTCAGCAGGGAGAGCCCATGGGAGTTTGTGGGGGGAAAGGGGGCTGGGGGGGGTGAGTTTTGGCGTGTTTATCTACTGTTCAGCATGGCCACTGTCCCCTCGTTCTGTCCCGTTTCCCAGAGGTTTCACCGAGGCCTGCATGTTCCCGGAGAACGTTCCGGAATAGGCCGCACATTCACACCGGCCCTCCGCCTAACAGAAACAGCAGAGACTTCGCAGGCTTGGAAAGAATCCACAGCGTTAAACAGTAGACGGGATTGTGAAGTTGCGAGGAGTAATCACGCAGGGCAACAGGCCACAGGAATTCAAATCATCCTCCCCAGCCAGGAGTCGAGCTAGCAGGTGGCCCCCGCTATTCACCGAACGTCAAGAGCCTTTTTAGATCTGGCCCGCGTAACATCTGGGGGCGGCCGGTCGCTGCTTTTAATTAAGCGAAATACAGTCGCTCAATGTTCCGACACGGTGAAAAAGAAACACGCCGTGATGGGGGGGGGGGGGGGGGGGGGAGTATAACTGAGTACATATCCTGTGTTCAGCAAAGGTCAACACAGTTATGTAAATAAATATTAGTCTTTAACCTAATCCTTTCGGTTATCTACGCTTCCAGATCTATTCACAATCCCAGGGCCGGGGGGAATTCCGCAGAAAATCGCACAATCGCCCTTGTGCTTCTTGTGCGACCCCCCAACTCCCCCCCCCCCCCCCGCCCCCTGGCTACAGGGCGAATGCGACACTCGCTGTATTCATCGCAGGCCGTGATCGACGCTAGCCCGCGTCCGCCGCGTTCCCGAAGATCGCCTCAGTATCGGTTATCGCGCCGGTCGCCGCGCGGTTGTTCTGTGCGTTTTCACGAGCGGTGGAAAAAAAATAAATAAATAAAATGGCCGACCGATGATTTAAAGCCAATTGCGCTGATGGAACTCCCAGTCGCTCTTCCAGACCCGCTTCTGCGGGACGTGTGAAAAAAAGAAGGATCCTGAGTTTCGACAACATTTCCACGTGGCTCGCATACTTTAAAAGCTCTACGGGGACATTTCCTTCCCCCGAGCGTGAGCTCGCTGGTCCTTCATTTATCTTCTCGGGAAAGGCTGATGCCGAAGAGCTCGGCGGGCAGCTGTGAGAAGCCGGACTCTTCCCCGACAGCGCGCTCTGGGCCTTTAAGGGTTAACCGCCTGCCCTCGTTTCCGTCTGCCTAAATGCAGCGGGAATGACAGGCACGTCAAACGTGTGTCCGCAGAGAGAAGACACATTTCTTCTTTTTTAATCTCCCGAAGATAAGGGTGCCGGGTCGGTAAATGGAAAAATTATACGGCACCCGGCTTCTGTTTTGACACTTCGGACGTGTTTACGTGCAACTGAAAGCAAAACCTTTCTAAATTCTTCTGTCAATTAGCCCACTGCAGCTGGAAAAGCTCTTTATCTGTTTGCTCAGTCAGAGGTGACTGCAGAGTGCCAGCTCTGTTCAGTGTTTCAGACAACGCGCTGAATATGGAAAAGTCCTCATTCAAACGTCTCAAAAGCGGAACCTTGGGTGCAAACACGTTTTTTATTTCACGACAAATCAAATCATTTCCCGGGACTGTTACCAGTTTTATTTATTTATTTATTTATTTAGTTTTTAAGTTATCAGATGCTTTTTAAAGATGCTTATTTAACCAATAGTATTTTCCTGATTTTTGCAGAATCAAAAAAAATTATACACTGTCATAGTGTCACAGTGTCATAGACAGCATTTGATATCCCAAAATTGCAGCATGACGTCCCAAAATATGCAGCGGCTTGAGAAATCAGCCATAGAATGGTGATAGGGAAATAAGCCACAGAGTGGGGGTAGGGAAATCAACCATGGAGTGGTGATAGGGAAATCAGCCACAGATTGGGGATAGGGAAATCAACCATAGAGAGGGTATAGGGAAATCAACCATAGAGAGGTGATAGGGACATCAGCCATAGAATGGTGATAGGGCATATGATTTACAGGGTGACTGAGTGAAAGTTTAAGCTGCTGAGACAGCAGTACTGAAGTAAAGATGTTGCCCCTGCTCTACTTCAAGTGCATTAACTTCCTTAATGTCCTCCCCATCAGCAGTAGTACCAGGCCTTTATTCCTCTTCAGTGCCACCTTAATCCTCTAAAATAACATCACAGCTGAAGCTTGTGTCCCTTTAAATACACCCGCCCTCTAGCCATGACTGTCTTACATGCTATCAGCCACAGAGGAGAGGAATCTTTCTCACTGATACAATATGCAAACCTGCAAGCAGCTATGGCACCCTAAGACCTATCCTATTGTGATGGAAAACTCAATCAAATCCATAATCCCTAAAACACTACACCACAACTAATTAAACTGTGAATGATCATTAAATCGCCAATGAACATAATTACACAAACAATAAACGTTAAACCACCACAAAACCAACACTGACCTACCGCTAAATGATTTCTGAACAAGCAATAAACCACTACTAACAATGCTGAGCCAACATGAAAACACTACACTACCTACACTACTACACAGTACACTACCACAGATACCACTCAACCAACACTAAAAAGTAAAGCAAAATCAAACTAACAATATAATAAGAATAACCCACCACTAACCAAAACTAAACCAACATTGAACCACCACTAAACTAGTAGTGAACCAATTACAAACTAGCACTAAATAACACAGAATAACCTGAACTAACAATTACTGAAATAACATTAAACCTACTGTGAATCAACCCAGAACCATCTCTAATCTTCCACATCAACATTAAATAAAAATGAACCAAACTGAAAGCAACATATATATTCAGATATATTAAGTGATATATAAACATTTTTGAATGAATGTAGTGTATCATAAACCCAGAGAAATGTGGTTTATTGATGTGTGAAAGATGAAATTGTAATTGTTAATGCCCAATAGAAATGCAGCTTCTTCAACATTATCAAATTATGTGTTTAAACTACATACAAATGGTTAGAATGAAAAATAAGTTGCTTTTGCTCCTGATAAAAACACAGGATGCAACACATAACAAGGCATGGCCACCAGCAAGACAGAAATTGCACAGCAAAGTGGAATACTGGTTGAAATGCATTGATTGAAATCTACATATCATCCTACAGTACAATTACAATGCCTTCCTGTACGATTTTCAGAACAAGCCAAATCAATGTTCTACATCTTATTGCTGGTCAGTATGTGTTAAAAACCCTCCTGCAGCAGTGTGTGTTTGAAAAATCAGTTGTTTATTGGTTTGTTTGTTTGTTTGCTTGTTGGTTTGTTTGCTTGTTTGTTGGTGAGCAGCAGTACAGTCATGTTTGAGCATGCCTGTGATATCAGGATGTGCAGTGGCGCTACTGAGCACGCTCGTCCTCTGAGCTGTCTCCCTGGGTGGACCCGCATGTTTACATCATGCTTGTCAAACATTTATAAATCTCGGTCTGTTGTGTTGCAACAGAGCATAAAACATCCATAGAATTTCAAACACTAACATTGGAGGGTTGGCCTGAATTCGTAAGACCCGACATCTCGCAGCTGGAGGCAAAGGGAAGGACGTGCTGTGCTGCATAAGTCATCGGCCGTTTGGGACTCTGTGCTGCAGAATCACAGGCAGTTTGGGACTGTGTGCTGCAGAATCACAGGCAGTTTGGGACTCTGTGCTGCATAAGTCAGCATCAGCTTGGGACTCTGTGCTGCAGAATCAGTGGCAGTTTGGGACTCTGTGCTGCAGAATCACAGGCAGTTTGGGACTCTGTGCTGCAGAATCACAGGCAGTTTGGGACTCTGTCCTGCAGAATCAGAGGCAGGTTGGGACTCTGTGCTGCAGAATCACAGGCAGTTTGGGACTCTGTCCTGCAGAATCACAGGCAGTTTGGGACTCTGTGCTGCAGAATCATCAGCAGTTTGGGAGTCTGTCCTGCAGAATCAGTGGCAGTTCGGGACTCTGTGCTGCAGAATCAGAGGCAGTTTGGGACTCTGTACTGTAGAATCACAGGCAGTTTGGGACTCTGTGCTGCAGAATCAGTGGCAGTTTGGGACTCTGTTAACAATAATAATAATAATGTTCAAAGCTGAACGTGGTGTAAGAGCAAGTGTTTTCCCCTCTCATTAAATTGACAGCAGACAGACCTGTACAAAGAGACCTGGAGAAAGAGTTTTAAAAAGACATTTAATAACATATAAACAGCACCCTTATACAGTACATCTTTCGTTTTTAAAAAATATATTACTCGTTAACAGAAGAAGTTTCATGAAAAAAAGCATAATAATCTATGGATACTAATCACGCATTAAACAAAAATACATTTTTTCCCTAAAGTATATTTCTTTCCTTAATCGTGGGGTATGGTTAAATAATTCTTTTTTGGGTGAAATATGAATGTATTGATACAAACTTCCACTTCCTTCTGTCATATAATCTGTTTGGGAGTGGCTGGCCTACTTTCACATTTTATTTTCTTGCCACAAATAAAATTGATAACACTTCTTATATCTAAAACAGGCTAAGAGAACATTACAGGCCATTTCTTTTACATTTGATCATTGGCTGAGTTGGAAAAAAATATTCTGCAGCATGTTTGAAATATTTTGGATCCAAGGAAGTCTCTTTCAGCTTTAGTTATTTGATGTAACAAATTATGTGTATTCTTTATATCCATTAAGGTAAGGCTACTACATAAACAACCACAAGTTTTCTCTCCCAAATTTTAATGATATAGAACATTTAAGGTCTATACTTAAATGTAAACATTATTAGTGTCAAATTGCTAATGGAGCAGAAATATTTTGAGAAAATACACAAATGGCAATGAACAGGGGCTCAGTCATGATACAAGCTTCCCTTTTAACTTGGTACTTTACTCTCAACAGAAGTGGTGCCAGGTCAGTGTGGAAAGAAATAAATTCAACCTATGTGTTTTTCTTCCACATCTGAAAGAAGGATTCAGGTCAGTCTGTCCCTGTATCAGAATGTGCTGTGGGCACAGAAGTGTACTGTGGTGTAGCCAAAATGATTTACTTCTCCTCGCCATTGTTTTCTTAGAATAGGTATAATCAGCAACATGGCAGTCCAATTTGGGGAGATTTGGGGAGCTGAAACCTCTCAAGTAACATAAGGTCCTGTTATTAGGAATGAAAACTATTTGAATAAAAGTAAGGTTATTAAACAGGTAATGACAAAGTGGATTTGGATTCTGTTTTTTAAAAAAAACAAGAATAATACCCATCCTCTGGGGATTCTAACCTCTAAACACATAGCAGCAAACACAAGCTTGGCTTGAGTGGTTAATGAAAAAAATGCCCTCGAAGGTTAAAAAACAAGGATTTAAAAAATACATGTATTATGGTAAGAGATGGTCAGTAGCAGGCCTCTGGGCTCTGATTTTATCCTTTTTCTTTGCAGTTAACCATCCAGACCATTCATACATAAGCAGCTGTAATGATATCTGTGCATATAGTAGCTAAATATCGTCAGATGGCCACATGCTCTAATGAATCATTTTCATATCTCCTTTATAGTTTGGTTCGATGGCTGACTTGAATGATATTCATTTTAACATGAAGGGGGGGGGGGGAATAAGGAGTATTATCCCAAGGGGGAAATAAATAAGTACAAAGAACTAATATATACATAACACTGTACATCACACCTCAGACAGAGCATCTGTGCCGCTGATATGCCTTCCATCGCCGCGGCTCATCCGAAAGGCTAGCGAGCGCTATCTCAGTGGCAGCCACAGGAACGCACCACCATGTTCCTGTACTTCTTCAAGATAACGTTGGAGCTGTCATCGAAATACAGGACGGAGATAGCGTTCAGTTTGGTCGGGGCGCAACACGGCTTGGGCACGTTGTCCGGGAACATAAGGTGGACCTGGGGGATATAAAGAGACAGCACAAAGGAAGTGTGTTGCCCGGTTATGTGAATAACTGATATTAATAACAGCTCCTTCCAAAGAGCTGAGACTGTTCAGCACAGCCTTAGCACTCACTCCTTTACCAGCTTTCTGTGGTCTAGGTAAGATTTTATTAAGAAAGGTTTAGCTCAACAGGGATTGTGTGTAGAGAAGCTGGTGGATAATTTCTCTATTAAATGACATTCCAGTATTGTATACTTTCGAAAATGAACAGTCATGAGTGGCTGTTAGTTTACAATTATCTGGCTTCAAATGTCATTTAAGTGACCACCGGGGGCAGCAGAGAGGAGAAAGGTGTTTTTCAGACACAACACTGCTGGTGTGTGAACCTTCAGTAACCCCAGAAGAAGATCATTATGGACCTGCGTGGGCAATAGGGCAATCTTGCAAGGGGAGGCATCGGCCTGTCCTTTTTGGCATTTAGTTCTCAATAATTTTGAAATCTGAATATCAACAGCCTGTAATAACTGAATGAAACTACGAAACCCTCTAGTCCTAAAAAGACGACTTTATTCATTCAGTATGGTACTGCTGTTTCATAAACAGTCTTTTTGTATTTACTGTAGGTCTGGATTCAATAATTGTAAGCCAAAAATAAGGACAAATGTTTATTAAATCCAGAACTAAATACAATGACAGTACAAATACAAAAGAAAGAAGCACAAGTTTCATACTGAATAAATAATAAAACTCTATTTTAAGGATTAGGGGCAGCCTAGTCAATTCATAATAGAGTCATAGACGCAGTATATTATTTGCATGTGTCGTGCCACTTAGACTCCAACAATATCTTAACCTCTCTCACTTTTATTACATGACGTACAGAGGACAACCTCTTCATAGGTTCCATTTAAAGACGATCAGTGAAAATCAACTTAAATCCCCGGTGACTACACCTCCATACTTTCCCACCAGCAGAGATGAAGGGAGTGAGACAAAAAAAACAGCCTTCACGTTTTCACCGTTCAGAAACAGGAGATGGCCCCGTACCAAGGTCTGCACTATGGCGTGGTTGGTTGCGTTCATATGCGCGTTGAGAGGGAAGGAACATTCTCCGTCGCAGTAAAAGGCAGCGTATCCTTCAGGCGCAATAATCCAGTCCTACAGACAGAAAGACACGGGGTTAAAAAATAAAACCTGTATGTTCCTCAAATATATTTTTGCTGCTCATTTCTCTCAGCATTACAGCAGCTCTTAAGCAACTGCTAAAGCTACATGCTTACAGCTTAGTACCTACTAGCCACCTCAGAAACTTTTAGTCCATACAGAAAAAAAAACTATGGTTTTCCTGACAGTCTGCAGACTGTAGTGAAGCAGGCAGACCTGGCTCAAATGTGTATGTGATTTGGATTCAAACACTTTTCTGTGCTCTATTGATCTTGCCTGCTGTAATTATGCCTGCCAACATGACCAGAAGGCGGGGTGTGCACTTTCTGAGAGTATTTCATTGGTTCCAATACACCAGACAAGGTCAGTAAAGCGTAGAAAAGTATATGAATCCAAAAGAAATACGTATTTGACCCAGGTCTGGGAGCAGGGGAAGGTCTATTTGAGTGTAAAATACAGGGCAGATCGGTGAGGGAGGATGCATGGCAGGAGAGAGAGAAACCAGGCCGAGCTAAGCTTTCGGCTGAAGCAACAGACAGACAGACAGACAGGCAGACAGATGGCCCCTTACCTGCCAGCCCAGGTCTCGGAAACTCACGTACAGTTCGTGCTTCTTGCAGGCTTGCTTCGGTTCGCTGATGTTTTGGTCTGACAAAAGGAGGACAAAGCAGAAATCACGCGTCAAAACCGAAAACAGATTTCCCTTCCCAAGGGGTCGATACACAGGACACGCCTGACATGTTCACCACAAAAATCCCCACCGGTCACAGATGGGGTGGGTAACACATACGTGCCGTACAACAACTGCCAGATTTAAAACAGAGGTCAAAACATGTACCGTTACTACAAATATGCTAGTTAGGTTTCCATTAGAATATACAACCTAATTTATGTCAGAACAAATAATTGCTTTTACGACGAAAGCAAACCACCCACCAAAAGAGGTACGTCAAAATACTGTAGCTTAGCCTGGGAAAAGGTGTCATGATGTCTTTTGAGCGAGCCCTACATCATTTATGAATATTTGAAATTTGTCCATGAAAATCATTTCAATTTTAAAATGCAGCCAATGTGCACTGTATGTTCTGCGCAAATTGCATCTGTTTCAGATTCACCTTAATGCTCATTTAGACTTGTTATTTTGTCCAGAATGCTCGTAGAGTTGGCTGCCTCTTGTGTTTACACACACAATGCTTGTTTCCATTACGAAAGCTGCACATAAATTGGACGTGACATTCTACAGTCTCATTAATCAGTCTCACATTAATGGAAATGGAGCCAAAATGTCTCCTTCAGTAATCCACTGGTAGTGGCACTGGAAATTGAAAATAGACAGCCTGGAAACACTCATTTGCATTTTGTGGGGGGGGGGGGGGTTGTGCTGTTCCCCAAACTCTACTTCCTCGATAACCTCTCGGTGACACAAGATTGACCTACAGGGGACACTAAAAGGCTTTGCTCTAATTAAAGGGGGACAAAACGAATCCAGCTTGCTGCTTCACGACAAATTGCGATGATGACCTTGGCTTTACACGGTATCATAATGCCCGCGAACAATAGGAAATCCACACCACCTGCATTTCTGCATGAAATATTTAATAACCGTTAAAAGGAAACAGCAGCACCTCGTCCCGAGGTTGCACGCACACACGCGGTGACTCACGACCCCCCCCCCCCCCCCCCCACCCGGTTACGATATGGTTGTGTGCTCTGGAGCCTCTTAAAACTCTGGGAGCCTGGGTTTAATATATGGCTTAATACCGGAGCTAAAAGCAGGGCTAAAATGATGCCAGCTGATTGTGTGGTATGCAGTTAATGTGTCTGGCAACATCTTCAGCCAATATCGGAAGAGCGTAACTGGTTTTACACTGTTCCGCGCTGCGTTCTATAAGCTAATAAGCTCACTCATAAGCTGAGTAATTTACTTACTGCCTTTATGTCAGTGTATATTTGTGCCGGCTGCGTGTTTGATTTAACAGGGGACTTTTATGTACGCCATTTCGTTGCTGCTGTCCCGACCAGGTCTCTCAAAAAGAGATTTTTATCTGAACACACTTCCTGGTAAAAAAAAATTAATAAATAACAGGTCCAGACATCAATGAATCTAAAGTGCGGCACCGCTGGCATTTGGGTACGCACAGGCCCGGATGCAGTCTAAATCTGCCCTTAAACTGGACTCCCAGGCCGTCGTGTGAGTATACAGTACGTGGGAATACTGGTGACTAGTGCATTGCCTGCCTACGCACTCAGAGGATAAGAATGCTAATACATAAAATATCCTGACAAAACATACTGACAGAAGCTGAACCAGTAACCACAATGTTGAACTCTGTTTAAATGTTTCTATGGACTTGCAAATGATGTATGTCTAATGCTGTTGTATATTTATGATACAAGATAAATAATTTATGATGAAACCATGTAATAACAAAAATGTTCTCCAATTACTGATGAATGAGTAAAACTCATTGGAGGCTGTTGAAAGGTAAGCCTTTACTTTCTTAGTATTTAAGCAACAAACCTCCATGGTACCAGTCTAAAGGGGAAATTTTGGATTCCACTGCATTCTGGGATGCATTACATGCACATTCAGATTACTGTTTGTGAATCACACGCCTGTAATGCTTATTAGAGACAGCTGTGCCACTGTGAAGCCACAAGGGAGAGAAGACAGAGGCACATGTGAAAGGGTGGGAGATAATTTGGAGAGGGATGAGGAAAGACGGAAGAAGGGAGAGAGGTGAGGAATGAGGGGATGAAGGGAGAGGAAGATGCGGTCATTATGTTCAGGGATGGGTGGGAAGGAGTTACTCTGCTTTGTCCCGCAGCCCTAAAACGATGCTTAAAAAAGCTCCTCAGTCAAAGGGCAGGGCTTAAAGCAGCTGCTGACATCGTTCGTGATTGGATATGAGCAGCGAGGGGCAGGGCCAGGGCCGGGGAGAGACGGGGCGTACACCAATCAAGACCAAAGGCAAGCTGGCCGAGCAGACAAAACATCCTGTGATTACAGATGAGCTTCCGGGTCCTCATCAGAGAACTGATAAAACAGTAATGCGGGATCGCTAAATTTGGCCCACATGCAAAGTCAATTAACAGCGCTTTGATCGTATGATCCATCCTATTGTAGGCTAGTGGGCTGTGAGCTTTTGCTATGCCCAGGAAAACATCCTAAAAACTAACCACGCATAATAATGACCAAGCATTTCCTTATTTAGACCAAACAATCGGGGTGTCACATTTTTGAGTGTGTTGAGTGTGTGAGTGAATGGTATGTGTGCCCTGCGACAGATTGGCGGCATGTCCAGGGTGTATTCCTGCCTCTTGCCCAAAGCACTCTGCGATAGGCTCCAGCACCCCTTGCAACCCTGACCAGGATAAGGAGGTATAGATAATGGATATATGGGTGGATGGATGGATGGATGGATGTATGGAAGGATGGATGGATGTATGGAAGGATGGATGGATGGATGGATGTATGGGTGGATGTATGGAAGGATGGATGGATGTATGGAAGGATGTATGGATGGATGGATGGATGTATGGGTGGATGGATGGATGGATGGATGTATGTATGGGTGGATGTATGGAAGGATGGATGGAAGGATGGATGGATGTATGATGGATGGATGGATGGATGGATGGATGGATGGGTGGGTGGATGGATGGATGGGTGGGTGGATGGATGGATGGAAGGATGGATGGACGGATGGATGTATGTATGTATGGGTGGATGGACGGATGGATGGATGGATGGATGTATGGAAGGATGATGGATGGATGGATGTATGGAAGGATGGATGGATGGATGGATGGAAGGATGGATGGACGGATGGATGGATGGATGTATGTATGGGTGGATATATGGAAGGATGGATGTATGGATGTATGTATGGGTGGATGTATGGAAGGATGCATGAATGGATAGATGGATGGATGTATGTATGTATGGGTGGATGGATGGATGGATGGATGAAAGGATGGATGGATAGATGGATGGATGTATGTATGGAAGGATGGAAGGATGGATGGATAGATGGATGGATGGATGGATGGATGGACATTTATTGTTCTCCACGGGGGCGGTTTGGGTGTTTGTAGACAGGCCGGCGGTCCCACCTCCTCCCTTGTGCGCGCGCGCGCTCTCCTGCTGCCCCGCGGACTTGTTCCGGTTCTGGTTCTTGCGCTTGCCCCCGGCGGCGCGCACCGAGCGCAGCAGCACCTCGCTGGCTTTGAAGAAGGCCACCAGGAAGGGCTGCTTGGCCTGCGGGCCGTTACGCCCCACGATGCCCGCCGACTTCATGTTGATGCTTCGCCCTGCGGGGGGGACGCATCGCGGTAAAGGGGACAGAATGAGTAACAGCCCGGCCCCCACCCTGTTCTGCACAACAGGGGTCCTCAATCACAGAGTACAGGAACCCCTGGGTAACCTCAGAAACACAGAAAAAATATGTTCCCTTTGAGGAATGTTCTCTTATATTTTCACATTTTATTAACGGCATATTTTGACAATCGGATACATCACTTCAAATCATTGAGAATATTGTTATTCAGTATAAAATGCACATAATATCACAACATTTTTAAATATAGATCCATATGATGGCATCCATGTTTCCATGTTGCAGCGTGTTCAGTAGCAGCTGAATTCTAGCCTATAGTGGCTCTTGGGTAAAACCCTATGCCACAGGGCGGTTATTATAGGAGACTTCCAGACAATGACAGTTCAGCTGCCCTTTCAGGGCACCATGTAAACTTAAATATACAGCTACAGAACAACTATATACAACTACAGAACATTGCCGGTTTTATTTTTGTCCCTGAAACTAAATGCCTGTTTTACCAAGTTCAGCAATGTTTTACAGTAATTCTTAATTATATATTTCTGTATTTTTTGACATACTGTTGCATCATAACAGAAAATAGCCAACTGATTTGCTGTACTACATATGCCAACTACATTTCTACCAAACCATGCAAACTTGCTTTAAACGACAATAAACAGTCAGAGAGAGGATTCATTTCATTGGCATGAATTCACTTTTTTATGTACCGTTTTAAAATGTCATTTTAAATGTGTCTGTGATGTTCCAGGCAAAACTAAACAAAAAAATTTGTTTAGCCTATATTTAGCCCAGGACTCTTTATTTTAAATTTGAGCACAAATTATAATGCCATGCTGTCTGGTCAGGTCTGGTCAGACTGCTGTACTGAAGTTCAGCCAAGTTTTCTTTTTCAACAAGACTTTTCTAAAACTTTTTAACGGCACAGGACTTCAATATGAAATGTTCAGTTTTAGTCAGGATGTAAAGGACATCAGGCGGTACATGTCACACATTTTGTACAGTCTGTATGTTTGATGGCCGGGCAGGCTTCTCGATTTGAGCAGCAGACACGTTCAAAAAGGCTAAATGCTTCCGAAACCACGCAGCTGTTTTCTGTGGTCGTATTTCATCAAGCAATGTCCCAGATGCATACATTATCCTGCGCCCAAGTAGTTCATCAGTGTCTCACTTTAAAAAATGGAACTTTTCCTTGCTTTATAGTTGAATCATTGCAACCGAAAAAAACGGGCGAATGTTTTTCTCGTTTTGCCACACAAAGCGAAGTTTCTATGCCATGCGGCCAGAAGTGGCAGCTGTTTAACACGGTGTTGAAATACTACTGCAATGCTCATGCTCTGCTTGTGTCCGATTCCTACAGCGAGCTCCAAAATTAATGGCACCATTAAAAAAGTCTGCTTAAAATAAAAAAGAGAACAAAAAAATTGTTCAGAGAAAAGTTATTTTAAACAAACAATAATGGATCCCCTGTTTTAGTACTTTGTGCAACTGCCCTTCACAAAGATAAAACTAATGAGTTATCTTCTATCTGGGATTAGAGATACTGTTGTTCTCTGCACAACTGTGTTAGTATAAAATAATATAATCTTCCCATTTTTATGAGTGTAGAATATATAGTAGCTGCTTGTTACCCGTTTATTGTATACAGATTTTTTTTGGTTCTCGTTATCAAATGTGCCAATTATTTTGGAGTCCACCATAAATAATATAAACTATAATGTAAACTATGATATTACTGGCATACATTTTAACTGTAAGTGACTGCATCTCTGTTCTGTTCACAGCATTTACGTTGCATTCTGGGATATCCCTGACACCATCTCCACTCCAACATTCAGCACTTCAACACCAGCCTCCAGGATGACCTCATCATAAATTCAACAGCCTGTAAACAGCCGCCGGGTGGCCATAATAACTGCCTGTTTGCTGAATTAACAGCCATGCCCGACTACGATAAATTAGAAGCTACTATCGTTACTTCAGTTCTTCAGGACACATTTTGGCAAGCACTGAAATAAGCTGAAAAAAAAGATAAAAGTAGTGATGTTAAGTTCAAACAAATATGGAGTGAATCCACTAATTATGAGCTTTTCATTGCGCAACAGCCAATAAAATACAGCAGTTACAAACTGTTTGTGAAATAAATGAGCGACTGAACAGCGATCGCTGTACTTTTATCAGATTTTACTTCCCCAGAAACAGGGAGTGATAGAAACTGGACGAGAAAGAACGACTGAGGCTTGGTTCCAGACATTTCTCCTGCTTTTAAGCAATCTGCCCCGCTCAAATTCTCCCTCCTACACCGGGACTACGCTGGGAGAAACACCAGGCCAAATACGTGTGTAAGAGCGACCTATTTCCACATCCAAACATTTTAAATGCGTGTTTATTCAGGTGTGGTCTTTTTGCACAGGTTTAGCATGTAAGCCCAGACATGCAGAAGGTTCTGCCATCCAGGATCGTGTTAACATTTTCATAGTGAAATCGGAAGCCACGCTGATCTAATTCCCTAATTATTACAACACGCAATTATATTAAAAATGGTGATTTTAAGTATTACAGTAGTGCAGCCTTGAGATTCCTTGGCGAGAACGAAGGTTTCTTTGTGAAAACACACGGTATTTTAATTGCATCTTTTAAAAAGGCAGATTATTTCTCCAGCAATTCTCTGACACAAAACATTGTATTTTATTCCTTTTTTTTTCGCTTTTAAATAATCTCCCCGGAGACTCCTTAGCTTAAAGAAAATAGAACCAGATATTTCCAACCTTGTGTGGAAAGGTTTATTTAACATTCAAGGGCCAGTGGACTGTAGTGTGGCGTTCCTTTGCACTTCCTCGCAAGAAAAGCAAACACAGGTTCGCAGGAACACAGAGAGGTGAACTGGGTCCACGCTCAAGCACAAAAGCCCATAGAGAGTCACACCACAGCTCCTCCACCGAAACACCTCTAAAACACTGCGGGCTGCATTCAGTCAACATCTGCCCCCGGGCTTTTTGACTTTGAGACGAAGCGTTATTTTTTGTTTCCAGAAACACACTTTGGCGAGATCAGAAAACAGCCAAAATGAACTTGCCAAACTGTTCGCACTTTAATCGTCAATCACGATTGAGTAGGCCCGTCAGCGCGAGTTCATGCAAATTTAGAAATAGATGGTTTGATTCTGAGCGCTCGAAAACGAACGTTAAAAATATCCCGTCTAAATACACGTGACGGAAAGTAGAAGCACCTCTTCGCGGACTTCATTGTACAGGGACTGCTCAAACACTGTGGTGGTGGAGCGGCTTCCAACTCAAAGAAGGGTGGAAACGCTTGCCTTCAAGGTTATGTTTCATGCACAAAAATTCATTTCTTTGTATTTTCTGTAGCCTACTAAATGCGGCAAAACTTTCATTTCTCATTTTCCTTTAAAGCATCTTTGTGACGGTGCCTCTGTATGAAGTGTAAAGTGGAATTAGGTTGAACTGAACTGCAGCTGAAGTGCATGTTGGCCACAGAGAGGGCCAGCTCTGGGTTATCAGAGGAGGAGCTTTTCTGCTAGTTAACACGGATTGGTCGCCTGTGGTGGCAGCAGTAACCTTGCCGACATAAACCCTCAAACTCACAGTCATAGGCTAATGACATAAATCTGCACACACACAGTCATAGACTAATGGGTTAAACCTACATACTCACAGTCATAGACTAATGGGTTAAACCTACATACTCACAGTCATCGACTAATGGTTTAAACCTACATACTCACAGTCATAGACTAATGAAATAAACCCGCAAACTCACAGTCATAGACTAATGAGATTTACCTGCAAACTCACAGTCATAGACTAATGAGATATACCTGCAAACTCACAGTCATAGGTTAATGGGTAGAAACCTACATCCTCAGTCATAGACTAATGAAATAAACCTGCACACTCACAGTCATAGACTAATTAAATGAACCTGCAAACTCACAGTCATAGACTAATGAGACAAACTCACAAACTCAGTCATAGACTAATGAGACAAACTCACAAACTCACAGTCATAGGCTAATGAGACAAACTCACAAACTCACAGTCATAGGCTAATGAGACAAACTCACAAACTCACAGTCATAGGCTAATGTTATAAGCACAGGCTGTCACCTGGACTGTCTAGGATAGGGAGTCCTACCTATGCCAGTGGTGATTGCCGTTATTGCTTGACTCACTCCAGATGCCTGAAATGGTAGCTTTTAAAGGTCTCCTTAAAGACTTCAGGATGCATGCTTTGGATGTGCAGAGCAGCAGTGAGAGGTGTTAAATGGTCTGTTAAAAGCCTGAGGTTCTAAAGTTTTGTCACAAGGCAAAGTTTCCCAGGCCTGAGGGGGGGGGTGTCACCATAAATAGTGTGTTAATGAAGTTTCTTGTGGGCAAACCGATTAGCAGTGATTCACTTTCCTGTTTTCACAATAAACTCCCAGCAACAGTAAAAACAAAATTACCCACACAAATAATTATCGGGGGGGGGGGGGGGGAAGGGGGGCGGGGGCATTCCCAAGACATGGTCACTCAACCCTTGACCTCAATCAATCTCACTATCCCTCCTCCTAAGCATTTCAGCAGCTGCCTGCCTGTCTACGTGGCACAGTGGTTTAGCAACACGGTTCAGAACCATTAGGTTATCAGTTTAACTCCCAAGTGGGATACAGCTGTTGAGCTGTTGCATACCTGAGTGAGACATTTGCCTTTAATTGCTGCAGTGAATACACACGTTTAGAGGGATACTACGTATCCTGAACCCTGAGTATTATGAGTCTGCCTTGGAAATTCATTACTAAACAAATCCTAGCTATCAAGAATCAACTTTTTAAGGGTGATTTTAAATTAGTTTGAAGTCCTACAGGACAATTCATAGCCATTTTTTGTCACACTACTGTTGTAAGTGAGTTGTCCATTGCAAGTCTCTTACCGTCCATGGTCTCCACGGCGAGCTGTAGGCCCATGTTCTGTTGGGGGTTGAGCACCCAGTGGTTACTGGTGGCCGTGATGTCAAACACCAGCCAGCCCCCATCAGACGCTCTCAGTTTTTTTGAGTCCAGCAAGAACGTCTCAGCGTCCCTGTGGAAGTAAAGAGAAGCAAGCGTCACTATCTGGCAGGGCATAACTTTCCTTCCCTCCACACTGTGTACTGCAGGCTGCGAGCAGGGAGTTCACAGGAGCCAGACTGCACCCTCCACACTGTGTACTGCAGGCTGCAGGCTGGGAGTTCACAGGGGCCAGACTGCACCCTCCACACTGTGTACTGCAGGCTGCGGGCTGGGAGTTCACAGGAGCCAGACTGCACCCTCCACACTGTGTACTGCAGGCTGCGGGCAGGGAGTTCACAGGGGCCAGACTGCACCCTCCACACTGTGTACAGCAGGCTGCGAGCTGGGGGTTCACAGGAGCCAGACTGCACCCTCCACACTGTGTACTGCAGGCTGCGGGCTGGGAGTTCACAGGGGCCAGACTGCACCCTCCACACTGTGTACTGCAGGCTGCGAGCAAGGAGTTCACAGGGGCCGGACTGCACCCTCCATACTGTGTACTGCAGGCTGCGGGCTGGGAGTTCACAGGGGCCGGACTGCACCCTCCACACTGTGTACTGCAGGCTGCGGGCTGGGGGTTCACAGGGGCCGGACTGCACAGCATGTGCTGCAAAGCATAGCGTGAGCGCGGGGCATTCCACAGAAAAACGGTTTCAGCAGCTCACTGGAGTCTGAATAATGAACAGCTGCCGTGATTGGCTAAAATTGGGCCTGTCATACCCAATACAATAAGAGGGGAGAAGACGGGAGGCATTTGGAGGGAAACTACATTAAGCGTGAAGACATTGCGATTAACTTGCCTCATTCCCCCCTCCCCCCCCCCCCCCCCCCCGCCCCCCTCCAGCCCTCTTGGACACATTTTAAGTACGAGAACAATCCCCAATCAAGTGCTTCCCGTTAATCCACTCGGATTGTGGTTTGAGCCCTTAGTCGGGCCACACAAGGAGAGGGCACACGCTTCCCCCCCCCCCGGGGTGACTTTCCAACATGGAAACAATATGAAATTTTCGGGGAGGCCCACCGAGCCCGCCACATCGGAAGCAACTGCGTAAACAAGGCACCGCCGGCTAATGAATCCCGTTCTGCGGCACCACAGCCGGCAGATCCAGTGCCAAAAAACCAACCGGGCCCCGCGAGCTAGCGCCTAGCCAGCCGGCGCTCGCCGCCCCTCGTCCCCGAGCGCCACGTCCCGAAACGCGCGTTCCCATGCCGGCGGAGGGAGTCGCCGAATCGCCGGGCGAATCCAGCCGACTGTTTTATCGAGTGTGAGAAGCGCAGGGACCGGAGGGGTGCGCACACGCCCGCCCCAAACGGAGTAACTGCCGGATCGTATTTCCAGATAACGCTAGGCGTTTATTTTCCAAGTGGTTGTCGAAACATAATCCATACGGCAACGACCTGTATGCGCAACAAAATGAGTCATCTTCTCAGTCTGGATCCGGCACGCAAGAACAGATACCGATACCTTTACCATTGACAACGGTAATAATTTTTAAAAAATAATAATAATAATAATAATAATAATAATAATAATAATAGAAAAATAACTTTATTTTACTGCTTTGTGCAGTAAACACACTGAAAGCCAGCAGACACCGCAGCCCTCCGGGATGTGACTTTTTTTTAAAAGGTCCCCGCTTTAAAAGCTTTTTTGGAGAGGATGTGCTGCCCACCGTCAAGGCCTCGCTTCCTGAGTCTGATGTTTCGGACAGGGACCCGGGAACTCCCTCTCCCCCCATCAGCAGGCCCCGCTGAAGTTACCGCCGCCGCCTTTTCCGTGCAGTCAGGGGCGGCGGCCATGAAGACTGTCTCCATCACCGCGGGAGGAGGAGGAGCCTGTAACTCTACATATGCTGCTGGCTTTTTTTCAGCTACCCTATCGCCATCTCGATAATTCAAAAAATGTTTCCAAATGGGTCATTTCCACATTGTTTTTTTAAAAATTATTTTTATCATCTAGCTTGCCCCTCATCCGTGAGTTTTCCTAACTTCTATACCATGTGAGGTGCTAAGAAAAATAGCCTCTTTCATGTCACTGCACAGGATTGGTCGATATGTGCGCATGACCAATAGGACTAGCGCAGCGGCTAGTATTGATTATTTCCATAGATTGTTCCTGATCCTACGTGTCACAACACGCCGACTCCCTGTGCTGACGACCCAGTAAAACTTTGGCCGCCAGCGTCTCGATGAAGGCCTGGGCGATCTCACTGGAGGCCCGAGACGGACTTTTACACGGCAACGGAGGCGGCAACCGGCAGGGAACCTCCGACCGAAGGGTTTATTGGGGGGGGGCTGGGCGGGAGGCGGTGTTTCCACGGCGATCGCCCGCGCCCGTACTCACCGGGCGAGTGTGGGGCCCCGTTTAAGTGCGCCCCTGTGTGTTCAGCTATGTCAGGGGTTTGGGGAACGTCGTTAACAGACGCAGCTGGGCTCTGCGGATTCGCGAGCGTTTTAAACTGCAGAAGCTGCGCGGGCGAATAAATCTGCGTGCTCCCAGCACGCCCTCGGAGCACAGAGACCGAGCGGCACGCTCAGCCACAAGCTTAAAACACTTAGCGCATCATATGGGCGAAATTCTGCAAGTTGGGCTAGAGCCAAAACAATGCTACGACAAATTAACACTGAGGAAAAAATAATTGCTGACTACTGACGCTAAGCGCTACTGATTTGCACGGATTAATCACCAAGTTAATAGTTTATTGGGTATTGTAAGGAAAAATAAAGGGAAAGAGGTAAAGAGCACAGATTGATTTAAAGGTAAAATGCTGTATTAAATGCCTGTATGTCCACCTCTGGTGTGTGTCTCTGATATGAAGAAGTGCTCCTAACCCTAACCCTAACCACAGCTACAGCTCAAAGCACCCAAGACCCGGCCCTTGTACTCTGGGCATTCTGTGGAAAGCTGTGTAAACTAAACCCCATTCACCAAGCCCCATTGACTAAACCCCATTCACTAACCCCCAGTTACGGACTGGAGCACTGCATTGTAAATGTTACACTATCATTCCCTTTCAGCTTTCAGTCCCGGGCATGGGAGCCCTCCCTTAGCGTATTTAGGAAGGTCTGGACCTCCCCTGGTGCCCTAAGCCCTCTCCCCTCCTTTGTGAAATTCCCTGTGAAAGTCCCGACTCTGTACCCCACTCTGCAGAAAAGGGCCGGCACAGCAGGTCACAGTCGTTTTACTGAGTTAAACTTTTAAAACGTTCTCTTTTTTTCCTACTGGTTCATGAACAGCACCACTTTGTTTAAGTGCGGTGCTAGTGCCAGTAAAACTTAGCCCGGAGTCTTGACGACGTAGCCCGGAGTCTTGAAAACTTAGCCCGGAGTCTTTAAAACTTAGCCCTGAGCCTCGAAACTTCCACATCTGTGCTTCAATAAGGAGGTCTGCGTTATTGGCTGTTTAATGACCATCTGAAATGCTCTTTTTTCCCCTCTTTTTTCAGTTTAAGCCAAAAAACAAGCTCCATTCACATCAACAAATGATTATTTTGGAACTGGAATTTTGTGGTGAGTATCTTGTGTTCAGGCACGAGTATGAAGAGTCAATCTTCTGTCTAATGAGAAAATCCTACAGATGTATTGGCAATACTTGTAAGCTTTTAAAGTGTGTGAGTGTGTGCGTGTGTGTGCGTGCGTGTGTGCGTGTGTGTGCGTGCGTGCGGGTGTGTGTGTGTTGGGGGGCTTACACCTAATGAGACACATATGCTTTTTATGACGTTCCATGCAGTCCTTTCTTTAATAAATGCAGGACCGTCTGGATCTAAGCAGGTCTTTGTGTGGGGGAATTTTCCTTTGTTCGTGAAGTATGTGGTCTGATAGGAGCTCCAGCACCTGCCTCCACAGCCGCCTGGGGGGCTTGTGGTGAAGGGAACAATGACAGACATGAGGCTCTTATCTCACTGAAATGGGGGAAGCTAAAAATACATTTTAAAACACACACACACATAAACATATTTTCTGTGGATTCAAATGCTCTCTCAAATGATTTACTGTTTTCCCAAATATTCCGTTAATAGTTGAGTCCAATTGCACCCATTTGCACGTAATGAAGGCTTAACAATTTTCTGTATTATTAAATCTCTTTCCGGAATGCTCTGTCCTTGTTTGGAAAATTGTTTCATTTTATCCATGATTATTCCTTGCATAAAGCGCCAATGCTTATATTTTTAGGTTAATATGATTTAACTTCTACCATTAAATGCAACATTTCAGTTTTCAACAAACAATTTTTGAGATAATCACCTCAATTAATGATTTTGCGTTGAAAATTAAAAGCGTGCACATTTATTTTTGAAAGTAATGTCAAATGTTTTCAAACGATTGAACCCAGGCCACATGCGCTCCACTTTGTGTTGTGGACAGAAACTAGGCAACAACAAAAAAACACTGCAAAACCTGACATAGAAAAACAGGCGGGATCTATAAGCACATGCAAGATACCAAAATGTCAAACAGACAAGTTAGACAGACACTGAAAATCGACTCGATCATGTGTGTCCCTGTGAATCTGAACCCCTGAGCTGGACAGAGACGGATGGGTTCCCCCTGTGGAGTCTGGTTCCTCTCCAAGTTCCTTTCCACATTCCATCCAGGGAGATTTGGAACTATCACTGCGGACATACTGTGAAGCGTACTGTGACACATTCTTTTTAAATTGCACTACTGAAGGTTGGAACGTCGGTGCTGCGTTTGGAAAGATGGCTGCTCAGGGAGTGAAAGGGTTAAATCGTTAAAACCTGACGTTCCTGTCGATGTTTGGATGGAGCTGTGTGTGAACCTCACTTGTGGCAACCGGTTCGGGACAGCGTTTCAAGAAAAACAAGGAGAGCACTTTCCCTCAAACTTGCACAGCACAGGAGGTCAAACAATTGTTTATGCGCAGTTTATTAGTTTAAGAACATTTATCCTACAAAATATGAAGAAAATTTTTTTTTAGCGCCTGAGGAGACCCGTAAGGTATAAATGAGAACGTTTCAGATCCCAGGAACAGAAAATGTTGTAAGAATAGCCGATACACTAGATAAATATCGCATACCAGTGGTCACATATTGTTTTAACAGCCTGTCCGTGATTTATAAATATGATATCAGAAATGTACACAAGCAGCTTCAGACTGTACTGGATGGGGTGATGATGATAAATTCAACAACGCACTCGAAACTTCCTGAAACAAATGGCTTAATCACCACAAGAAGAGGAGGAATCCCCAGAAAGTTCCAGAAGCACGCTAACATAAACAGGATGTGCTTTTATTTTCTGCCTGACGGCCGGCCTAAAGTGCTTCACGGAGCAGAGCCCTGCTGAACGGCCGTTTAAAAAAGAGGTTTTCGTTGAAGACGACGTACGAGGGAGAAGGGTAGCACTGCGGTGGATTTTTTTTCTTACGCTTTCTAGCGAATATAACACTGGCTCACCCCTAGCCAATGTTATCAAAAAACCGGCCTCACGTTAAAGATTAAGCATTCAAAATGCAGCCAGAACTCTACGCCCATTTCCCATTTAAGCCGTCGTTCAACTTTCAGAATGTGTAAGGCTCGTTCCCCGCGTATGGAACTGCCCTCATATTCGGTGACTCGGTACGCCCGATCAACAATAAACAAAGGACATTCGAGACCCTTGGTTCCCCTCAGTTTGAAAAGAATATGAGAGAGCTTTTTCTTTCGCGTTTTTTTTTTTTTTTTTTTTTTTTGGAGGAGAATCCGAGACTCATAAAACCATTGAGTGATAAATTGCAATCGTCTCAACAATGGTCCTTCCCATTTTCAAGGGGCCTTCCCTAAGGATATCTCTGTCGAAACCCCCACCCCCCCAGGTACAGGAATTTGATTTCAGCAGAAGAGTATAGCGGCCATAGAATGTTTATATTGCCAGTTAGACGGCACGGTAGAACATAAAGAAAATTGATAAATAACTCACATCAACAGGTAACTCCAACAAAAACACAAAAGCTAGCTGGTTTCATAGGAAACCCTGACAACAAATACAGAACGCCCAGGAGACGCAACGCACGTACACAACAGCGCCCAACACTGACACGCCTAATCGATTTCGCATACGTCCTTTCAGCCTCGTGTGTTGTTTCGAGAGTAAAAAAAAAATGTGTCTCCTGTACTCACTTGTTCTGGTGCTCCTTGATCACCTGGTACACGCTGACTTTCAGGGTGACGTTCTCGTAGCGGGCGTGGCTGCGGTCTTTGTAGATGCGAAACTCGGCCGCGGTCACCGCCTCGCCGTCCGGGATCTGCGTCAGGTCGAAGCGGAACTCTTTGTAGTGCCTCCGCTGGGGGGAGAAGTCCTTGTCTCTCTCCACTAAGAAGAGAAAAAAAAACACCAGGAGAGAAAGAAACAAGAATCTTTATTTTTTTTGGGGTAAGGCAGTACTTTAGGATACGCACAGTTGGGTCCATTTTTGATGGATATTCACACATTTTGTCCTGAATTATAATAGATCTTTCTTTTTTTTTTTTTTAGCATGTCAGCAGTTGGTTTCTGGGGGGAAAAAAAGTATCCGTTATAAAAATATCCAGCATTCCTAACCTAATTAAAATATGCTGACTACCAACTGAAACCCACTCCGGTGTATGAGAATAAGAGCCCAGAAAACTCAGGTAGCCATTCCCAGCCAGGCCAGAAGCTGCTCCCTCTCCGGTTTTCGCTCCTCATGATGAATGGCCTGTCAGCTCGGAAAAACAAGCCCGTTTCAATTAAAGACACTTTCTCCGGGTCTGTCATTTGACGGAACAAAAACAAGAGGACGAAAGAATTCGTCAGCCGTGTTTCCAGAAGCGTTTTCCACCGTTTCTAGACACAAATTCCCAGCTCCCAGCTCCCATTCTGTGTGCCGTATAATGTATTACTTTGACAGAGCCATTGACGTGCTACATTACAAGCTGCCTTTTGGCCGCAGAGCAGCAGAAGCCCCTGCAGGAGGTCCTTGGAGATGCCAAAATAATCTGGGATTGGGTGCGAAACACCCCAGGCAGCTATTGCGGTTTCCTTCCGCAGTGGAACGAGGTGCACGTTTGACATGTAGCGGATTAGCGTGCTCAATGCGGGAATGCAAGCGTTAGCCTACGATTCGGGAACGCTGTACATTTAACATGCATCGGATTAGCATTCCCGCTGCTAGCGTTAGCCCGCGATTCGGGAACGCCGCACGTTTAACACGCATCGGATTAGCATTCCCGCCGCTAACGTTAGCCCGCGATTCCAGAACGCCGCGCCGCTCCTCTGGCAAAGTTCCTCGCCAGGCATGCCCACCCGGCGCCCGCCACCCCTTTCGATGACACGCGCAAGGACACGTGTCATAGTTACAGTCACATGTTACGGATGAAGCAGTCGGCGGGCCTTAAGAAAAACCATAAGCACGATCCGTGCAGGCCTCATTATCACACCCGTTAGACCCCCCCAAAATAAATAAATAAATAAATAAATAAAATGTCTTTGTCTAGCCGATAAAAGTTAGCGGTTTGGCGGGTGTGAGCGCGTCCAGCCCGGCGAAGGCGGGGCGAGCTCGGGCCTGTCTGCGTGATCCTCGCGGGAAGGACGCCGCGCTCCTCAGCCGATAGTTTATCTGCAGCGCGGGCCCCGCGGTTACTTAGCGCCGGGGAGGTCGGAGGTCACGCGGGGGCGGGAGCGCCGCGGCTCGCTCCGGGCCCTGCGGCGGCGGCGGCGGCTAACCGAGAGCAGAGGAGCAGAATATCAAACACGTCGGCTGACAGATAGCTGCAGATTAATGAGGGAAGTGAGAAGACACTCAGGGGTCAGGGGTGGTGGAATGCCATAGCCCCCCCCTCCACCTACCCCCTCCCCCCTGCGGGGGGGGGGGGGGGGGGCGCTCACCCCTCTGCTACTGACCAACGTTTAAAAAAACCATTAGAAAGTGCCCTCAATTTCAGCAATCACTCCTGCACAATAACTCCAAAATCTGTCACAGCGATATCATAAGGAAGGTTTATGAATCAATATATTGATTCACTTCCTCTCCATTTTACCATCTCATGTATGAGACATCACAGGCCGATGCTATAAAAGAACCCTAATCCTAACTATAACAAACAAGAGTATCACACTAACTACGAAACTGAAATACTGTGATGAAATGTGAGTATATCAAAAACTGTCAATTTTTCTGTCAGTTATGTAACAATTATCATTATAAGCAACACATCTTGTGCAGACACATTGATATATAACGGTTGACATCAGTAATACTGCCTTTCATATTAGGTGACATGGTTTCAAAAAGTGATCCAAAAAAGCAACATAACTCTGTGTTACACTAATATACTGATGATAATAATGGCCTTTATGAGCAATATTACATATTACATTTCCCTGAGGGTTTGTATGATCAGGGAGCAGGCAGGGGACACATTACAATAATGCTGAAAATATTCTGTAAGATCACATACATAGTGAATGACTGAAGTGAATAACTACTGATACTAATAAATTCATTTTTAAGTTTTATTCTCCACCAGCATTGTAATATCGATATAAATTGATAATCAATGTTCAAAGTCAAAGCAAATTACCTGTCCATTTTACATACTTTGAAATCTGTGCGCTACTTGAAGCCTTACCCTGAACAGAACACAATTTGTAGCCAGAGCACGCACACACAAATGAACTGTTCTCCAATTAAGCAGCTAGAAAGCCAGTTACTAGCAGCAGTTACTAGTTTCCTTTAAGAGCACCACGTTGGCCTAATCATCTACAGTATGTAGGGCAGCAGACTTTGGTGAATAACAAACAATCAACAAAATAAGATGAATTTTACACCCAAATCTCTTTTTAGTGCCTTAAAACATTGATTTCAAAAAGTTGAACCAAGTGAATTTATTTTAGCACCATTTCTTGTGGTCTTAAACTAAACAGTGTAAAAGGCAAATTAGTTTTTGACTAATTCTTGCAAATTGTCATTTTGCAGTTGCATACTGAATAAACTAAGTCAGTGGATCTTCAGAAACATATTTCTATTCACATACAACAAAAGACAAAATAGATTTTAAAGGCAATACTGTGCTTGATATTTTAGTCATTTTCGACTATTCTACGAATGTCCGATTTTCAGCTATCGCAGTTTTTAGTGCTATATATTGCTTAATGGAATTGAGGTTATTATTGGAATTTTAAGCACGGTGTTCCTGGGTAGCTGCATAGCTCCCGCTAGTGCCGTTGCTCTTACGAACTCCCCCGGGGGGAAGCAGAATAAACACTGCTGCTGGGGAGGCGAGCAGCAGCAGCAGCGTCTCTCCTCCTGCGGCGCGCGGATGATAAAGCGACTCCTCAGACATCTGTCTCCGAGCATCTGCCCTGACCTCCGTGACACATACAGAGCGTGGGTACACACGCGAGGGGAGTCCTCCAAACAAAACCAACAGCGCGTCAGTCCGTCTCGCCCAAACAGGGAGCTCTTCAAAAGAAAATACATTTTAAAAAATGGCCTTCACCAACCTGTCTCCCTGACGTGACGATAAAATTACTGTAATTCTCCCTAACCTGTTCTATGAAAACCAGGAGCCATTCTCAGAAAGCTCGATAGTTACAACGGTGCCGACTGATGCGCTGCCGTGCGTGGAGACAAGGGAACCAACATGACGCTGGAATGTAGTTTACATCCAGTGACAAATATATGTACACTCAACGTCCCTAAAATTGGAGGGGGAGAGTTTCTCGAGGTGGAAAGCACACACGGGCCACTGGTCTCAAGTGGAAACAGATGGGAGATGGGACCGGGGCCGGGGTGAGGTTCGACCCCCCTCAGTGACTCCCCGTTCAGCCAGAGAAAGAAAGAGAGAGAGAGAGAACACCAGGGCTGTGGGCTTCTATCAGCAAAGCCCTGCCTCCACTGCCCTGTAAACAGACTGCATTTATATAGCACTTTTATCTAAAAAGCTCTTTACAATTGACGCCCCGCATTCACCAGAGCAATTAGGTGTCTTGCTCAGGGACACTTCGACATGCCCAGGGTGGGGGATCAAACCAGCAACCCTCCGACTGCCAGACAAGCGCTCTTACCTCCTGAGCTATGCCACCCCTTGTCCTGGAAATACATTTTGCTTGGGGGCATCCCTGAGGGTGTGGGTTAGGCAAACTGTGCTCATGTTAGCACCTAGCCCAGCGTACGGTCAGGGCTTCTTATACCTGTCACGGTCTTCAAAGCATGAAGTCGCAGTCGGCTTTGGTGTGTTGAATAATGCAGCTTAAGACCTGCACAGCTACGGGACCGTACTTGTGATGTGTGTTTGTTTAAAGTCGAGCACACTATGGAGTGAAAAACAGCACGATGAAGTGTTTAATCTGACCCCCCCCCCCCCCCCCCCTCAAAAGCTGCTACCATAAATGTGGGGGGAAAATCCTTTCAGAAAAACAGACCTCACTCAACCTCTTTCCTCTCTTTAACAACAGGAAGTAATTAAACCCAATTATCCCCCAGGTCAGACAGTCATCTGATAAGTTTGTATGAACAGTGAGGTGAAAGGTCATGGCTACTGAGCAATATAGTACTAATCATCCTTATTATCTTCCCCCAAATATCAGTTCAAAAGTCTTTATTACAACAACTCACACTTGGAGGCATTTGCACTGCTACCTCTAATCTCAACTTCACATTGGATTGCTTTCTAGAGAGAAATGAGAATCATCGAAGACCAGACAATAATTTTTCTGTTCCTTTTTTGATAATTTGCGACCACGTGACATTAGGATATTTTTTCATTTTATCACAGTCCAGAAAAGGATGCAACCCACCCCTCACCTAAAATGTCGTTTTTGTTCAGCAAATGCTGATTTATAACGAAGAAAAAATACTTAGAAGACTGGGATCTTAGTAGATCATAATCAGACAGTTCAGTGGAACACTTTTTCCGCGGCGAGACCACCATAGTGCGAAAAAAGGAGGCGAAAAGTTAATTATAAGGGAGTGACCCTATGCACCTTAACATCACGCGCACTTTCTGGATTCTTCTCATCCATTTTAAAGGTTATAAATTATAAACTTGGATATAAAAGATTCCATAAGATTCTATGTAAAGTTATTACTGCTTTACGTGGAAAATTTAGCCGAAAGCAAACTTTTTATTTTTCCTTGTTTTAGCCTTATTAGGAAAATCAATCAATTCGAGTTTTAGTGACAAATCCGGAACAATGTGGTATTAGTAGTAACTACGAATATCACATTCATATCATAATAATAATATGCTATTTTTATATTTAGTATGCAAAGAGTATGGTAATATTAGGCCTAGCCTACATCCTCAATATCCAGAAATAGCTGACAATTGATGGCTGCCGCTGGTGTTTGTTTACCTCCAAATCCGCGTGTTTTGAAGCAAAACTTTGTAGTTATTACTCAAGGCTGATGCACACTGTTTTAATTAAAAACTATGAAACAGCATGCATCCAGGGTAATGACTGTACTTTCGAAATGAATACTAAACGAAGCCGGGTTTTATATGACCTGGGGCAGTTCATATTTTGAAACAGTCCGGGTGGATCACTGGAGAAACCAAATATGAACTAAAAAGTTTCGCGTTACGTTTATTGCGCTACATGCGCTACAGTTTCAGTCACGTTGCAGGATGGTGTAGCCTGCACCAAAACATGACATTAATGGAAATATTTTGCTGTATAACATTTTAATAATGTCGCTTTTACGTTATGAATTATATATCCTGATTTTTATTTATTTTTTATTTTACATTCCACTGTGTTGGCTTCGGAAGGCTAAGCATTAAGTTATTAAAATATCTTAGCCTTCAACAGTTAGATTACCAACACAAAAAAAAAAACTATTAATATTTTTTTTTTGTGTGTGTCATATAAAAAGCATTTCATTTCCCGTTAAACGTGTCATATAAGAAGTCTGTTCAAATTACAAAAAGCCTTTTGCCGAATTCACCCTTTTGGCAAGCACACCTGTTACCCACATACTGAAATATTTTATGGCAGGCTATGAATTATGTAACCATTCAAATTCAACTTCAGTTTCGGGTTGCTTTAATCAGTCTCGACATATTTAAAGTTTACAACTATAGGCTACTGCCTAACCGGTTAAGTAATTAAATTGTTCGAATACAGTCCAGTTTTGCACATTAAAAAAATTGTAAAGTATATTCATTTCCCAGACTTGGAAAAAAAAAACACACGTTATTATTATTTCGTCTTCGGGATCCCAAATTAAAATAATGAATGGAAGCCCTCAACGAATGCTAGATGTAAGCAGAAACTTTTGAAAAGGAATGATAAAACTTGGTTTAAAATCTAGCAAGTGTCAATCAATACAGTGGCATACATAGGCTACTTGGCATATACGGGTAATTATATGTAAAATAGACCGAACTAAATATTATATTGTTTTGCTTTTTTCGGGACAGTTGCCTCGTAGGGGTTGGATTTAAAAACGTTTGTGCGCCAGGACAGCCTATAACCGAGTGGTTAATCCATCACACTGAGCGTCCATAACTGCGGTGTCCAGCGCGGCACAGAAGCAGCGAAAGACGCGCGAGAACCGAGATCCAGGGAACGATGAAACCGTAGCTCAAATGTATACGTACCCAAGTTGACAAAGCTCATGACCATGTCGGCGTCGTTGAGAAAGTTGGTGTCGTGTGAGGTAGCCAGCGGAGGGCTTTGACTAGCAAGAGAGGCAGAGCGATACGGCTGCGCTGCGCGGGAGTATCCATGTGGAGAGCCATAGAACCCTTTACGCGAACTTCCCGGGGTCTTTCCCGGGGACCCTTTCCCAGTTCCCTCCAGCGTCCCGTCTTCCTCCTCCGTCGACATGGCGTTGTATAGGTCCAGCATAAACAGAGGGGCCGACGACGCTTGTTTTCCCGGAGAAAACGGCCTGGGACGGTGCGGTAAACCCAAAATAGACAGAATTTCTCTCTGAATCTCTCTCCGTTCGTGGTTACGCAACCTCCTGTAAATGAAACTAGAATGCACATGGTTGTCTCCCAAACCACACTGAACGCATTGTAGAAAGCCCCAGCAACTCCACAAAAGTCCAAAGGCAGTTGGACCAAAGAGCTTTAACGGCCTCATCTCAGTACGTTAAAACAATTCCGTTATAGAGGGATATTTCAGGTTTCCATGCTAGTGGAAGTCCCAAAAATCACTTTTCTCAAAGTGTCTTATCCTCCCGTGAACGTCAGTACTCGCAGTAAGTCACATCACAGTGGCGATGCTCCTTAATCTGATTATTTAAAACTACCTGTATTCTAATAAAACGTTCCTCTTCAGTAAACGCCGCGCCTCCTTTGTCCTCGGAGTCATGCAAGAGTGTAGGCTTCCTGTTACTCAAATTCTCATATTTAATGCTACACCTTGTCGAAGTTAGCTCCTGCCTTTTAGCCAAGATCCCATCCCGCGCTTAGTAGATAAGACGTTCATGAAGCGTTGCAAAAACAAGCAAAAAGTTCACTCTTCACTCATCTTCGTTCTTATGAAGAACAGGAACAGGTAGCCTGTGTCCTCAGCGATCAAATGTGGCAGGTTTACACAGGTAAATATTGAAGAGGTTCCAATTTTGTTTTGAGAAAACCTTAACGTATTCGCAGCTCAGATCTTAACGACAAACTTTAAGTATTGCCGAGGAATGTGTCGAAACAGTAGTTTGTAGAAGTCCATCCCACCCAAAACGAGAGTATATCGTCCACCTCTAGTGGTGGCGGCACCAAAACTCCACCGACATTTAGATGAATATGGCGCAACTCTGATGTGAAAAAGGAGATACTTGTAATTTGAACCGACCCTTAGCAAGTCAAAGAGAAACTACACGAGCATTTAATTACTTCTAACCGATGGCTGCAAGTTCCATGTATTGTGAATTTAAGCTGTGTCTGAGTATTGGTGACCGTAAATTCATTCGGGGTGTCTGAAAAGAGAACGGTAAATAAACCATAATGAATACATGAATACATATCTTTGTGTCGACACAAAACGGGATACATATATCGGGTCATTTAATTTAAAATTTATCATTCTTAAAAATGGTTATTTAAAACTTTTTAAGCTGTTTATACTACGACTACCTCTACTACGACTAGCCTACTACTACTGCAAATAATAGGCATAATAATAATAAATAATAATAATAATAATAATAATAATAATAATAATAATAATAATAATAATAATAATAAACGAATACATAAACCTGGCGATATTGTAGTATATCTTCATTTACGAATATTATTATGAATTTAGTGTGTGCTTACAATTAGCTACTGTTGTTTTCTAAGAAAGAACACTATCAGTAATATAATAAATGTATGTGAAGTCTAGAGAAAAACAGGGATTGGTGTGCCTTGTGTGCGCTCCACCCTGTGAATAATGCCTTTCCGACACCTGTGTTTCCCGGGGGCATGTGCATAGTTGGACACAATTACATCATTACTTAAAACAGGACGGGTTTATTCTCACCCGACTCCGTTACGTTTTTGTTGGTTAGGAGACCTGTTTGTGTATTTTTGTGGGTTAATAAAAACCTTTTCTCCCACGCATTGCCATGCACCATCTGTCACTAGGCTGTATTTGATTTTTTAATTCTTTTTCAGGGGTTGATATGATCGCAATCAACAATGAGCCAAATGATTCAAATTAAATTAAAAGGAAATTATCCGGACGGCAGTGGTTTATAGAACTCTGCTTGTGATTTAAGTACACCTGGCATTGCGTGTTAAGCGTAATATGCATCTGAAACGTTTAACGGGAAATGAAATGCTGATAAAAATGTCAAAATCAGATTACTGAAGACTGCCTATAACTGCCGCCTTGTAGTAAATACACCTCAATGCGTGTCACTGCAAGGAACAGGCAAATACCACATGAAAGCGTAATTGAATTCTTGCGCCACACCCTCCATCTACCTACTAATTACGATGTCAGTGTTGGGACTTTGTGGGAGACGACCCCCAAAGCGTAAAGTTTGTTAGGCTCCGAAACTGCCACTTCTCAGTTTCGAGTGCGAAGGTTGCAGCATGTTCATTGCTATGGATTTCACCACACTGATTCACTTCAGCTGCGAAGGGCCGATAGCGCCATCTAGAGTAGGCCTATAGTTCGCGCTCAACACCGCTTGTTAGTTTAGTCCACCTTCACGAGAGTTGCCAGTAAGGAACGTCGTTATGACATGATTCAGCTACCCACAGTAACGCCAAAACCTATTTTTCGTTCTGTGCCAAATGTACCAAATGTAATCTAAAGACATCTCTGATTTATTGTACACCTACCTTGTTCCCGGGAGTTAGAAGCATACATGCGCACTCACAAGTGAACACATAGATTATCTTATTTAGATCATAATAATTCGTGAATTCGCACGTACATCGCAAGCAAACACACAGAACTTCCTGCGCACGAAACTCCTGTATTAGCAGAGAGCAACCATAGACTTTGAAATTAGGCTCTTTGCATTATGGTTTGCAGGATTTTAAGCAGTAACCTTTGATTAAAATAAAGGATACTGATACAGATAAACAATATCAATAACTTTTTCCTATTCTTTTTCGGTATATGATTTAAGAAGGCTTTTTACAGTTGTGTACCTGGTCTAGTAAGGTTTCTTAATCTATAATAAAATACTAGGCTACACTTACTATTGATTTCAAGAAATATTTTGAAGTGTGCAGTTTTTGAATTTGAGAATTTGGTTAGAGGACTGGGTGTATTTATACAGTATGATAAAGAATACAAATGAACATTTATAGATAAGTAGGAGACAACTAAGCTACCAGTTGCTACACCCCCCCCCCCCCCCCCCCCAAAAAAAAAAAAACCTAAAAAAACCTAAAACTCAGTGACTTGTCCTTTCCCTGCGGTCGAATGTACCCTCAGGCAACATTGAAATACTTAACATTTGCACATCCTAAATAACAATAAAAATTTCTGCAAAGTTTGTGCCAGCTTCTTTTTACAGTATTACCTTGTATCCTTCTACCGTCTCCAGCTCATACCACCCCTAGATCTTCTGCAGTCCTCGTACACATCCTGGACCACTAGAGGACACCAAAGGAATACTGAACCTTCACTGAAAAGGAAACCTTCAGATTCCCTATAACATTAAAATCTTTCTTCACTTACACTACGCAGAGCTTAAAAATTCCTATGCCCCGTCGATCCCAAAAATTCCCTCCTTAAAGCGAGGTCAAAGGTTAATGTGGTGGGAGTCGAAGACCACCCGCTTGCCCTCTTTATCTTGTCCTCGTGGATCTCGCCTTACCCTAAACCCTGCCTTCCCTTAATTGCTCGCCCATTAACTGGGTTTGTCCTATTGTACAGTTATGATTGACATACTCCCACACACCCCGAAGCACGCAGATGAGAGCGGGCATTTTACATTTGCATCTCCCTCTGGGCAAAACCATAAATTTTGTTGCACAAGAGCCTTCAGGGAGGGGTACTAATTGCAGACAAAACATCATCCAAGAACTAAATGTGAAGAATGTCTAAATCATACCCTGCAAACTGATGCATGCAAAGTCTCTGCGGTCCTTCAGAGGCCAAGGCAGTAGAGATAACGTGTGCAGCGATGATGCAATAAACATTCTCCTCTTTGGCTAATAGCTGCCAATCAAAACCATTACACTGTTGAAGAAGAAGAGGAGAGAGGAGAACCAGTCAAACTGGAATGTTTCTCACAACATTGCAACAGTTACTTACGCGGCTGTCCAAAACTTAGATGTTTTACAAAAGTTTGCCAACCCATACTTAATCACATCATTTATAAAAAACAGTTTTTGCCTTTTTTTTCCTTCCCAATATAGATCATCCAATCATGTATGAAACCTCACTCAATTGCTGCAACATCATTGCTCCAGAGAGCTCACACTAGCGGTCATGACAATGTATGTTCTCAGACGTGTATACTTCCTGCTATCTTATCACTCAACCTTGGATTCAATCAAAAGTGTCATTTCTTCAACAGAAACAAAAGCACTGTACTAAAAACAAGTAGCTAAATAATGATTGCCATGGTAACTTGAAGAACCCACCGATCTAACGCAAAACATTCTCACATTGTCACTATCATGTTGTGGCAGTGTTATAACGCTGAAAAAACATTCTGGTAACATTGTGAGAAGATTTTGCATTAGCTGGGTGAGGAGTCACTGTCAACAATGCACATTGAGGGAGGCAATACATATCGTTATTTCATTAAATGGTATATTGGCAGCTGTTTCTATAGTTATTTGTCATTTTTGAAGCATAGGAGAAGTAATTAAAAATAAAAAAGTCATCAAAAACTATTTAATTACAAAATTATTTATTAATGATACCAAAAAAAAGCAATAAAAAAGTCATGTAAACACAAACAACTTAATAAAATTAGACATGGAAACCAGGAGACTGCATTCACTGACAGAACTCCTCAGTACACAATAATTTCAGTTCTATAAATAACAATAAAAATAATAGGAATGGTGCTTAATTACACAGCACGGCCAACGTTTCGCGAGAACATTTTCTTCAAGCGTGTCGTATCAGAAAGACACTATCGGCACTAATGGGGGCAGAAGGTTGTTTAAAAAATACTGATATATGGTACTAAAGAAAACCCTAAAAATGCACTGCTTTTCCAAAAAAGGAAGCTATTTCTAAACATTTATCACAGATTAGTTTGCATTATTCAAGAAAACACATCTTGTCGCGACAAGATTTTACCAAGAAACTATTATCATATCTATCATTAATTGCTTTAAAAACGTATGGCGGTGCATAGCAATTGTGATAGCATTCACAGACGCAAGCTAACAGAATGAACGAATGACATACAGTGGATTATATCATTTCATTATCACTAACTAGGCAAAAAAAAAAAAAAAACTAAAAGCAGTTGGAAACCGATCTGCTGTGTAACTACAAGTGACTCACTGGACCTAAATGTAAAGTCCAATTGGAAGGAGCAATTCTACAAAAGTTTGCCGGTGAATGCACAAGCTACATAGACAGTACAGCAGCTCTTGTCCATGCCATAAAATTGCAGGACTAGTGTTTTGCATCAAGACCTCCATTCTTCAAGCCGAACGCATAAAGTGAGACGTCTGAAGCTGGTGGAATTCTGGGTAACAACGCCCCCCTGTCATCGTAATCTCGGTGAGGTGATATTCCAGAGGGGAAAAGTGCAAAGTGGCGGTTGTTTCGGTGAGGTGTAAACTGAATCAGGTGAACAGTCTACTTTCTGATGCAGGGGGGCAATGTGATCACTAGATCAGTAACGGACACTTAAATACACTATGATGTATAGAGCTGCTACACTTCTGTAGTAGAGCACGTGACTCCAAATATGAATCCTGGTAGCTTGCTCAGTTAATGTAGAACACAGCAAGGCACACGTGAAACTGAAATGCCTGTTGCCTAGCAAACGGAATTTCTGCATACTGTAAATCAGGCCAGAGAACGACCAGGCAGAAATTAGCATGTGGCCACCGGGGGCAGCAGAGAGGCAGAAGGCGCAGTGTTGCGGGTGACTGAAGCTGCAGCGTCTCCAGTCTGGAAGCCTTACATGAACCGGCACGAGCAGCACAGCAGTCCCGAGAGGGATGACGTCTGTCCGCCGTTCTCTTCACAGGACATCCTGCGGTTCTTCTTCACTTTGCGCTGAATATCCAAATAACCAACCGAACCCTGCTTTTCTCTCTCTGCCAAACACGGTGTGGAACTTCCAATTTCTTACTGTTTAAATAATAACATAAATGCATCACTCACACTTAAAATCAGAATTAATATTATCAACTTTATTATGCTTTTATTAATAAAAGTGTCTTAGGCTCTCCTTCATGAAAAACTTCATTTTCAACTGCTATTTTTTAAGGCTCCCCTTGATTAATATATCTCTATTGAGGAGAAAGCCTTTCTTCATTTTCATTTTCATTTTTTTTTTTACTTTGCTAAGTAACAAGCATTTGAATACAAATCCAAGTAGCCCATTGGCCACGACCATTCAAATGACACTGTATCTAGTTTCCTGCATACGACCGAAGGCCCGCGGTTTTCATGTGTCAGGTCACGCCCTCCACTGCGGTCTCTGTGGAGACCCAGAGCCCCTCCCGCTCCAGAGAGGGGGGGGCTGCAGGAGGGGCGAGGGAGAGCGCTCCACTCTCTGCAATTTCACATCTACAATAAAAAAGCACCAATGGAAGTGCCTTTTTTTTTTTTTTTTTTTTGCTTTTGTTTCCGTGTCTTTTTTTTTTTTTGTTAATACACAAGAGGTACTTCCTGTCCCCAACGAGAAGGGCGAGGCTGTTTCTAAAAGGTTATCTTCCTGAGTTGCGAAAGATCGATTTGTCCTGTTCTCGTTAGTAAAGCACCATGCGGGGGTGGAGGGGGTGGAGGAGGTGGGTGGGGGGTGGGCGGGGCTGACGGGTTTCATCTGTCGTCCCGTCAGTAGTTTGGGCCCTTCCTGAAGGGGTCCCGCCTGACCATGCCACCGTAGCAGAACGAGGGGTGGCACACGCCGGGCTGGCCGGGGGTGCCGGGGTACCCCTGCTTCCCCTCCTTCCCGTTCAGGCCTGGGGGGCCGGGTTTCCCCGGGTAACCAGGTTTCCCGTGCCCTGGGGGGCCCATTGGACCTTGGAGGTAGAACAGATGAGGCGTCAGCACCTAGTAATACTGACGAGGCCACAGTAGGGGTTATTCCAGGTCATTTGTATAAGGGCAGTAGTGATTATGTATTTTTCAGGCAGTTTTTCCAAAAGAATTTGGGGGATAGAAGATAATATTCTAATTTGCTATGGTCGAATAGGGCATGATGTCAGTTTTGGGGCAATAGTAGAAGTTCCTGGCCTCTGACCATGCTGGTAAGAGACATTAAGCTGAGTTTGGACAGATTTCTGAATTGGTTTGGCCCATGGATAGCTTTGAACAAATACAGAGTAATGGTAGACGATAGCTGGTTGTGCTGCACAGACACGACTTCAACACAGCCAGCACACACACAAATGCGGAACAGGACCTCTCTCCTTTACCTTGAGGTCCAGGGGGTCCCAGATCCCCAGTTTGGGTACGGCCTTGACTTCCCTTTTCGCCTCTCTCTCCTGCCTCCCCTGCAGACAGACAAACAGACACGCTAAAAGTAACATTACATTCAGAAATGTAAAAACAAGCGTGAATCCGCAATAGCTGCGACCGCACACACGCATGCATCCATGTGTGCATGCATCCACGCACACACCCTCACACATACAAGGGACCTCTTCTTTGGTTCATGACCAACCTTTCCACAAAATCTTGTGCAAATCTGTGAATCCATTCGGGAGTTATGCGCCTTATTGTGATAGGCCACGCCCCCTCTTGGTCAATCGGCCTTGAATGTTACTCAACTCTACCTTCGCTCTACCAATGTCCATGCCAAATTTCAGCTTCCTGGGGCGAAAACTGTGGCCGCTATGGGGTGGGACACTTTTTGTGGACCAACCAACCGACCGACTGACCGACCAACCGACAGACAGAGCTATAGAGCTGCGGTCGCAGCTAAAAACAAAATAAATCAGCAAACCTCAAAATCCAGAACAGTGTTTCTCAAATTTCTGCACCCAGGACAGACTTAGTGTACTCCTAAGGTGTCTGGGAATACTGTATGTCCAAATGTGGAATTAAAATGTTGACTAATATTCTGTATGCAAAAGCAACTGGATGTACCTTAAATGCACTAGCGCAGTGTTGAAATATAACAGTGAGAACATCAACTTGATTGTTGTTGTTGTTATTAGGAAATGCATTTTATGAGTAAGAGTATGTGTTGCTGCTGAAGGCTACTTCAAGGCTGTCATAAGCAGTGGTCCACAGTCTGGGAACCACTGCTTTAGGGAATATTAGCATCTCCTCCTAAACACTGAGGGAAAGGTTGTACCCCTCACTGGGTAGTGCAGTATATATCTGTACTACTGAGGAACTCCTGAGTGCAATCGAAGCAGAAATTCCTACTTCTCTGGGTAACTACAGAAGAAAGACCCTCAGGATGCAAACATGCTTCGCCACCTTTCATCCCTGGAACACCCGCTTGCCCCGGCAGGCCTGGGTGTCCCTGCAGGCCGTTGGCTCCGGGCTCCCCAGGGAACCCCCTCAGTCCCCGGGGTCCTGCAGGGCCCGGCGGGCCTTGGGGGCCCGGGGACCCCGCCCGGGAGTGGCAGCGCTCACAGACTCTGGGCTGGCGGCTTCCGAAAAGAGACGGGATCTCCGCTGGAAGGGAACGGAGAAACTGGGTGAACAGGGCCTCTGATACCTTTTCACCTCACTGTGCAAAACAAACATACACACACGCAGAGTCCTTAGAAGCTCTAGCTACAAGACAAACATACATACTTGCAGAGTCCTTAGAAGCTCTAGCTACAAGACAAACACACACATGAAGTCCCCAGAAGCTCTAGCTACAAGACAAACACACACATGAAGTCCTCAGAAGCTCTAGCTACAAGACAAACATACACATGAAGTCCTCAGAAGCTCTAGCTACAAGACAAACACACACATGAAGTCCTCAGAAGCTCTAGCTACAAGACAAACATACACATGAAGTCCTCAGAAGCTCTAGCTACAAGACAACCATACACACTTGCAGAGTCCTTAGAAGCTCTAGATACAAGACAAACATACACACTTGCAGAGTCCTTAGAAGCTCTAGATACAAGACAAACATACACACTTGCAAAGTCCTTAGAAGCTCTAGATACAAGACAAACGTACCAACATACGGAGTCCTTAGAAGCTCTAGATACAAGACAAACATACACACATGCAGAGTCCTTTGAGGCTCTAGATACAAGACAAACATACACACATGCAGAGTCCTTTGAAGCTCTAGATACAAGACAAACATACACACGTGCAGAGAGACTTACTCCTCAGAACTTCCCGACAAATCTGCCGAATCTGCTGCTCTGACATCTCTCTACCCTGCAAGGGAAGAGCACCACGTGTGCAAGTGCAGGACTGACTGTCAAACCTGCTATATTTTAAGAGGACTGGTATTAATAATCTAAATAGCATAAAGATTGGTTTACAGATTAAAAAAAATATATATCTGACAGCATCGTCTGAAATGTTCACATTACTCCTGATGACCGGGTGATACCTACGGGTCTCCCTGACGGTCCAGGCGGGCCCACTGGCCCAGCGTCTCCACTCAGTCCCCGGGGCCCGGAGGGGCCCGTGTGGCCGGGCATGCCAGGGGAGCCCTGGTGACCGCTCTGGCCCCTTAGCCCTGGCTCTCCTGAGGTCCCTTTCTGCCGTAGACCAACCGCCACGGCAGAGCCACAGCAGAGAACATGGGGGAAGTCAAGATAGCATACTGATAAACTGCCCCGCTTCAATAGCAAAAGGCTCGCGCTCTGGATGACAATGGTCACCCTGCTTTTGCAATCCTGTGAATTGCAAAGGCAAGCTTTGCAAATAGCTATCCTAGCAAACCAAACACCATGTTACAGTAAAGTTTTTTAAGTGTAGATTGAACATCCTTAAAATCTTATGCTGGTGAAAAAAAATGTAGATGCAATCCAATAAGAACTTGAATTACCTTGGAATTTTGTTAGGCAATGTTTTCCATTGGTCTAAGTCATAAGTTCAAGTGGTACCCAATTTACAGTAATTTCTTTTAAAGAAAACCATCATCCATTTCATCATACATTCATCATTTGTATGACACAGTCATCTCTGCATACTTTACATAAACAGAAGGCTGATTTCTCCTTTTCTCCTCTTAAGAAGAATCTGCTCCTTGTGTGACATTCTTCAGTAAGTTGACACTCCAGTCTGTGTGCTCAATAAGGTAATTAGCTATGAAGACTATGCACTGCAGTCTACTGCATTCCTCCTCTATCTGGCTACAGCTATGGTCACTACTGATGACAACTGCTGGCTAAAGAGATAAGAAGGCCAGGAATTCAGTCAATCAATCATTTAGTCACAGGGAAGAATGTATGAGATGATGATTTTGTACTATAAATATATCTACTACATATATATAGTATTTGGTCATACTGTAAGCTATTTTGAGGTTAGAGCTGATCTATACTTGAGAGAGAATGACTGTATTTCTTGTTCTTTGACTATTATTATTATTATTATTATTATTATTATTAATAATACTAATTATAATGATAATGACGATTATTATTATTACTATTATTATTATTATTATTATTATTATTATTATTATTATTAATACTAATTATAATGATGATGACGATTATTATTATTATTGTTGTTGTTATAATAATAATAATAATAATAATAATAATAATAATAATAATAATAATAATACTAAACAAGCTTGTCTTTGCTTGTCCATTTTGAGTAAACAAGCTGTTCATGACGGTAATGCACTTTGTACCATCACCCCGTGGATGTTTCTCACACTGGTGACCATTTGACTCGCGAGTCCGCTCCCGGACCAAAACACTCATCCAGAAGAATCGCGGGCCGGCCGCTGAGCTCGGTCTCAGTTGCGCGCCCACGGTTTACTCACACAAAGGCATACGCACCTCTCCTCTCTGCCCAGGAAGACCGGCGGACCCCTGCGAGTCAAACACAAAGCAGAGCCTGTCGGTAACTCAATACGGCTGTAAGGGGAGAAGCCCGTATTCCAACTGTATTTAAGCCAGGTAAGAATGACATGCGCATTGTGCTGCGGTCCTCTGAACTCGATGAATAGGCGCTCACCTGACCCCCCGGCCGGCCTTGGTCTCCTTTTTCACCTTTGGTCCCCTGTTGAAAACCCACATAAAAACCCCTTGTTTGATCTTATATTACTTTGAATGCCTGGGTCAGATTGTACCGGGCAAGTGTGTTCCTGTGCAGTCAATGCTGCAAGGGAGGTGTAAATGATGACCACTAATGTTGACCACTATCCTGTGTGAGTGTGTGCGTGTACGTATGTGTGTGTGTGTGTGTGTGTGTATGTGTTTGTGCATAAGCTCTGGGTATTTATATATGGAGGTAACAGTTCTCTAAATCACCTTTGGTCTGCACTGTGGATATAGAACAAGTAATTATTTTTGGTATCATTGACAATTGAGCGAAATCTTTGCATAACAGCTTTGAGAAATAAAGCACGATCATTTTTGTGAGTGCCGGCCCTTTAAAAAGGGGCGTGGCTGTGACTGACTCCGAACAGCCCTGTTGTTCTATTCGACATGCTCTCTTGCGTTTTCCCAGGGTCGAAGCCCATCCGCGTTCTACATCGGTTTCCTCAATACGATGATTCCAGCTCAGCAGAATTAAATCATACCGCTTTTGGAAGGATGTTGTAAACCGCGTGTCCCATTATGCATGAAAGAGTCTTCAGCAAATCAAAAAATGTTTGGTCCACAAATGCCCATTTCCCTAAGCAAATCCGCATGTTTACACGTAAGCAGTTTTGACAAGTAATGTTAAGGCAGCTAATCTTATTTATTCTTATTTATTCTTGCCCTTAAGACTCTAAACCTGGACACATGCAGTGGCTATGTTTTCAATATCAAGAATTCCTCATCCGAACACTGCCAGAACATTTTTAGTTATGCTCTCTGAGCATAATATACATTCCAAGATGGATGGATTCAGCGCTCTTGTTGATTATAATGTTGATTATAATGAGCTCCCTCTGATTATAATGTTGATTTGAAGGGAAAGTTCTCTCACAGAGATGTGGATTCATCTCTTCTCTCCCAGGGAAGTGGTTTTTTCTGGCATCAATCCTGAGCAGGAAAAGAAACTTCTCCACTGGTATAAATATTCGGTTGACAGAGAGCAAATGGAATATTCCCTGCTACTAAGCAATACATTTTGTTTACCTCAGCAGCAGTGGAATAATTACCTTAATGTGGTTTAAATAAGTTTTTCCATTGATGGAAGGCCAACAGACCAGGGAAACCCCATCCTCTTCCACTGTAGTGAGGAGACTAACTTTGTTTTGTTCTATTATTGTTTGATTCATTGGATCGTAAAGGTCTGGTTGGCCTTGTTCTAAGTCCATCTTGTTGTCACTGAGTTGACATGCATTTTTCGTTTGTCGTGGTAATGATTGTTTAATTTGCTCATTGTTGGTTGTGTACAGTATTTTTAGTCATGTTATTTTATGAATTTGGCTTTAAACTTTGGCTGTATAATTAATGAGTCAGCGCTATCTTTAAGAGTTAAGGCTGCATTCAGATCTACTTTAACACATTCTCTTCCTCTGCCCTCCTCTCAAGTGAGCTACCCTGTGATGAAACAGGTGCTCTGCGAGGGAGGACAGGTTAGGAACAAACCAAAACAGAGCTGAGCAGCCCTCAAAGGTAGCTATGAGCTAGCTAGGAAGTCCTACCTCATAGCTACCTCTGCTCTATGAAAATATGTAGCATTCAGTCCAGGAGAATCAGATTGGTCTCGGCTACACAAGTTGGTGGAGAGAGCACACGTACCTGGGTTTCGTTAACTAATCAGCCCAGGTGCTTAAAGGTGGGTTCCTCTCCACAGTTCGGGGCCAAAACCGGGAGTACACACAGAGTTTCGTTTGGAGTTTCGTTTCGCTGAGCACCAAAAGGAAGTTGACCGTTGCTGAAAAGCTGGCCAGCTATGAGCGGTGGGCTGAAAAGCTGTCACTCAGTTTATCTTTTGTTTTGCTATCTTTTGTTTTTGTTGTTTAGTTTGTTGTGTTCGTTTATTGTTTTTGCCTGGAACCCATGAGGAGGAAGGACAAAGATGTCCGTTTATTTGATTTTGTGTTGGCGCACTCTCTCTGTCTCTCTCTATGCGGCAAATGATGGTGCACACCCGCTCCCAGGGGTGTTTTTTCATAGGATGGCTTTGGAAGGTTCATGAACTATTCATAGCAACCTTACCCTAGCTTATCTTGACAGATAATAAAAACACACCAGCCGGTGTGGTAAAACACCATCGCCTGTCTTTGCGGCGTCTTTAGTGAGGATTTCTTGTGAAAAAACCTCACTCAAAAATGTAAACACAAAATGTGAAGACTAAAAGATCTGACAATGCTCAATTCTTCATCCTGCCCTCCCATCCTTCAACATGCACTCATGAATTTTTTGTGAACCTTCCAAACTCATCCTACGAAATAAGCATTGCCTCCTCTGTTTGACAGCACTGATTTAATCCTCTCTTCTTCACATGGGGAGCACTGCATTGTGGGATTCCCTTCTTGCTGGAAGCTTGTATTTTATACCCTTGGCAGGAGGGAGGAAAAACAAGGGAGCAAAAGAAAGTAATATTGCTCCCTCCCTTTTCAAAAATCAGAACCCAACACCAACTTGGTGTGGCTGCCATATTTAATCCTGGTATTTTTGGGGATTCCCCCATGAAGCAAGGGAAGGGAAGGATCCTAACACAGCCTAGGTGTCACATGACGTGTGACACCGCTGGGAAGGAGATGGATCAGTTCTGGGTTTGCACCATCATTTGCCACATGGAGAGAAAGAGGTGGCACCCACGCCAACATGAAAACAAATAATGACAAGTCTTTGCCTTTCTCTCTCACGGGTACCAGGCAAAAACAACAAACTACAATAACAAAGACAAAAGAAAGCAAAACCAAACATGGCGAAAGCTTTTCAGATCTCCGCCCGTCTCTGCTGTCCAGATTTGCAGCTGCTAGCTCCTCCACATTTCAGCAGCATTTTCTTGCATTTTGTCTTTAGTGCTCTGAGGAACAGCAGACTTGCTGTCTCTCAGCATATGGTCCTGGTCTCAGCCCCATACTGTAGAAAGGAGCACACCTTTAAAATTAAGCACCAGGGATGATTAGTTAACACCACCCAGGTGTGCGTGCTCTCTACACCAGTAGGAGTGATGAAGAAAAATCAGATTCTCCACAGTCAATCAAATGCCACAAGTAAGTATCCTCAAGCCCAGCTGAGTAACGTATTTAAGAAGGCCGCAGGATAAGGTTTTTTGTTGGTTTTGAAGTTGGTTTTGCAGCCTTTGAGAAGAAGGGTTTTTCTCTTTTGTTGGTGGTGGTTCCTTGTTACTGTGTTCACTACATCAGGGTTTATCTAGCTTGTTTCCTTTTGTTCCTGTTTCACTGAAACTGGAGGACGGTAATACTCTATAAAGGTCTACCAAGATCTGGTTTATTGGTCTCTCTCTCTTTGATGGTAATTTCAAATTGACAACTGGTTTACTGTCTTCTGTTTTGTAAATTAAGAGTAATGAGTCTACATTCAATAAATAACATGATTTAAATTCATTATTCTTATTGACTGTTTGCCACGTAATAAAACTGTTTAATCATAAGACCTGATATAGAGTTTGAATTGTTACTTGATTCCTACAGGTTACTGTTCAATTAACATCATTGAATTTGGAGATTTAATTGATGACTGTCATTTCTAATAATATTTAGTAAATAAATTATATTTTAAATGTAGGTTAAGGGAGGCATTTTAGCACACAATCCCACTTGTGTTCAGTATTTAGAGTGCTAAACATCCTAATAAGGCCACTGATTGTTTGAACCTCTGGATTCACAAATTAAACCTATTGCCCCTAATCCTCTGAGTTCTCTGACATCACAGAAAAGTAAAGAACAGATAAATAACAAGATAAGATTAAAAGGCATTAAAAAGTATGAATAAGGAATACAACAAAGTAAATGCAAAAAGAGAGGCAATTAAATAATCTAAATAAGACCAATCAAATAAGTAAGATCAGTAAAACTAGATCAGGAGGAACTCCCGTAACAGCAATAATAAAAAGGCATGCAGTGAGTTCCTTCTTAAAACCATACAAAGACTGAACAGCCGTCTGGCAGACTATTTCAAAGGCTGGGGCCATAGACACTAAATGATGCCCTGCCAAAGGTCTGAGTCCCATATCTTGGTGTAAACAAGAGGTTATTGCCAGAGTATCTTAGGGTCCTCTTGGGCACACACCTCAGAAACATGTCAGATAGGTAGGCAGGTGCTAAGCCATGAAGAGACTTATAAACTAAAAGAAGAAAAACAAAACAAACAGGTAGCTAATGAAAAGATTTTAAGACTGAAGTTATTTGTGCTTTCTTTCTGGCCTTAGTTAATAAACAAGCAGTAGGACTAGTGTAGCTGACTGATAATGGATAATGAGAGACCATTAAAAGGGCATTACAGTAGTCAGGTCTGCTCATAATAAAAGCATGTATTTGTTTCTCAGAAGTCTACTGTGATAAAAATAGATGTACCTTGGCAATGGATTTAAGATAATAAAATGCAGATTTCTTTATAGCTCAGGGTCACACCAAAGTTCTTTGCTTGATTTTTGCCAGAGAGACCCAAGTTAGAGACCCAAGTGAAGTGGCAAATTTTTCCCTTTGGGTTTTTGAACCTACAACAAGCATCTCTGTCTTGCACTGATTTTACTTTTAAAATTTTCTCAACATCGAAAACTTAATGTCTGAGATACAGTTTATATGCGCTTCTAATGGTCTTTTAACATTGAAGAACATGCAGGTATAAAGCTGTGCATCATCGACATAGCTATAAAATTGTACTCTTGCCGCCAGATAATATCTCCCAGATGCTGCATACACAGATTAAAAATGACTGGTCCAAGAGTTGGTCCCTGATGGACACCAAAATATGAAGAATGCTTGCCCAGGTTAACAAAAAAGGAACAATCCAAAACCAGTTAAGAGCAGTGTCTGCGACACCCACTCTTTATTCCAGTCTAAAGAGAATGGAATGGTCAACAGTGTCGAAGGCAGTACTAAGTACTAAGAACAGACTGAACTAAGATCCAGTAGTATAAGAACAGACAGAATTTTGGCATCCTCACTCCTCCTGAGGTCATTTTCTCATCAAGAGCAGTCTCTGTACTGTGCCTGCATCTGAAAGCAGACTGGAATTTTTCAAGAGTTCCATTCGAGGTTAAGAACTCATTCACTTGTTTAATTCATTCCGTTGCAGGTGTTTTTTATTCAGAACAGGCAGTGGCTATTGTTCCCACATCTGTTTTCCCATGGCACTGACAGTGGTCCCACATGGTGTTTGAAACACATCAAACTGCCAGAGCAACTATGACCACTCCCACAACATTGGAAAGAAAGATTGCAAATTAGATTCCAGCTGATCAGGTTTTCCCCCCTCCCCTTAAATAAACAACAGGCAAAGACCATTAAGAAAGGGATTTGCTAAGCCGGAACGACAATGATTATTAATCATTTCTTTTATTTAGCCTTTTATGGAGCTCAAAGCACTGACATAACCCAAACAAAACTCCATTACACCGCCGTTTTGTTCTGGAACTTTCTGCGCACATCGGCTGGGGTTCCGAGGCTAGGAATGTTTGGCTCCAGTGTTTAGTCAGAATTTTAAGTTTGAAGGATAAAGCACGGCCCAACCCAGGACCCCAACAAGCCAAGTTAACAAACCAAGTATCATAACCACTACACTGTACTTTGTCCCTGTATTGTATTAGAAATATTAATACTTCCAACAGCGATCATTATACAACAGGTTATCACAAGCCCAATTCACTGGCCATTGTACTACACTGCTTCTTCACTGTATATACATTAATTGTTTAAATAAATTTAAACTACAAATTTAAAACAGCAAAAGGGAAAATGCAGTACCCATTAAAGACACTACAGTATTCACATCTTTATAGAGCTGGTGTCCCCAACGGGCAGGTTAGTATAAGACATCTTGGCGGATGCAAGGGCCAATTACTCATCATCTTCTGGAGCTGTCACCCACAGTTCATAAAGACATTCTTAAATGATGTGCAGAATGTATCAACTGGGGTAAACAATAGGGGGTGGGGTAGTGGGATGGGGGGGGCGTGAGCTGTACCGAGTTAGCGTCAGTCTACGGCCTACTACCTCAGGCTGAAAGTACTGGCAGCCTGTTGATAGTCAGATCAGCTTAAAATTATGCAGAACACGTGTCTTTCATCTTGAGAAAGCCTGCAGACTCTACAGGGCTAAATCCCAGACTTATACAGTATTCAACATGGTGCCCCTTCGTGTTTCGTTAGCGGTCGTTCGTGTTCTCCGCACAGGCGAGTATCGATTCACCGAAGCTGAGCGAGCGAAAGGATGGTCACGTGACCATCAGATTTGATGTTCCAGGGCTGTAAGCCGCGACCTCCAGCAGACATCCAAACCCGTGGTCTGCGTCAGAACTAATTCGGCATTAACGTCGTGGCCTTTCGCAGATGATGTTTTCCACATTTCTTTTGGAGATCACCCATGGGAAAGTTTCGCAACTTTTACAACTGCAAAGTCAGCTTCTATTAATTAAGTACATAACTTTTAAACGGTCTCGCGGTAATACTGCGCAGGTTTTTTACGATGAATCATTCATTGTTCTGCCTCCCTCTCTCGCAGGGTTTTAGGATATGCACTTATTATAAATGAACTTTTATTGCTATAAATGAGCTGTTATTGCAAGGGATCATAAATACCTGAATTCCCGTCTGGCCCAGCTCACCCTGGTCTCCCTGGGGGAAAAAAATAAAATGAATACAACGATAATCAAAATTTTGAACAGAAGTATCATGCACCTTTGAAGGTATGAACAGATTTCACACAGTAGAATGGTTCAGGGAACTCAGCAGCCAAAGGGAAAATGAGAACATTCGAATGGAAAATGCTTACAGTGCAGTCACTGAGCAAACCACACCCCCAGCCCACCCCAATCATCCTTCAGATGTCCGCATGTGTATTTTTTTTTTTTTTTTTTTTTATTTATTTATTTTTTTTTACTTCAACTCATGCCAGAATTACACAATAGCCCGTTTTGCTTTAATTCATAATAAGCTTCACACGCCAAGTCCGAGCGTCTGCACCTCGGGCCAAAAGTTGGGATTGGGTGTAAAAAGGGGTGTGCGTGGTTTATAAATAACAAAACCTGGTAACTGCAGAGAACAGTCACATCCACTTCCCCTCTTAAATCACGGAGTAAGTGGTGGCACTTAATGGAAAGGAAAGGGATTTTGCGGGAAAGAGAAAGTATAATTTGGGCCGGGTTATCCGGCTCGGATACGCCATGGCCCACGACCATTAGCATCTTCAGCGCAGCCTGGCAGTTTAACTGTATGTCCTCTAAGCTGAAGCCAGATTTGGGTTTGGATTCACGCATCGTGCGCGTCTCTGGTCAGCGGCCATTTTGGAAGACGTTTACAGAGACGCAGTCGTCTGAGGACGCGAGACGAAAACACGTCTTCGAGTGGCTGAGACTGTATAAACAAGAACGAGAAGAATAAACGATGTGATCAAACAGTCATGATTAGGCCCCTTCGGAGCATTTAAGAACAAGAAAAAAAAAACCATTCATAAATTAGTCTTTTAAATGGCCGTTGTCATGGTGAATTCTGTAAAGATCTCTTTAACACTTAACCAGTGTGCATTGAACTCTGCTTAGTTCAGGAAAGTGGCTCTGTAAGAGCTCTGGAAATAGTTAAATTCAAGCTGTTTGTTAGATGCAAAGGGTAAACACAGTAAACTCAGAAGACGACTATAATTTTTTTTAAAATCTGTTGTTGCTTCAAGGGACCTCCCCAGACTAGTGGCTCCTAACGAACTTAAAGGATTAAAGGGTCACAACAATCTGCATTTGTCTACTGCTGTCTTGCTTTGCTGGCTTATGTAGATAAATGTTTTTGATGTGTTAGCCTGGGGTACATTTAGACAGCACAGCCTGACATGGTTTCTACATCTGGCATGTTTGCAAGGACTTTAAATGGCAGGAGTTCATTAAGTGCATTTCTCATGTCATAATCATCCAATGATCTGACAGAAGGAGGCAAAGAGAGAGGGCTGTGATTGGTGGGTCCCTGTGGGGCATGCTTCTCTGTCAGCAGTTGCAAACAATACATTAATTAGTGGCTTTTTTAATATGTCTGATCTTAGCTGTAGGGCATGAATGCTAACCTACAGCTTTCAAGTAGCTGTTTATTCCATTTCATGAATAGGCCGCTTGTACGTGTTATTATTTTATTACTGAAGCTAATAGAGGTAGATTTGGAAAAACAGCTCAACATAAAGTTTGATTTGCCTGCTAAAATGTACTGTATTAAAATGCAATGGTTGAGTGTTTTTCCTCTTTGCATTACAATATACAAATGTAATTGGAATGGAATTTTAACATGCTTTTCGGTAAATGTGTTCATGATTCATCTTCAGCCACTGTAATGAATCAAAGATGTACATGAATAATGTATAATAGCTCATGAGACCCAAACATTGTAGGCCTCCACATTTCCTGGTAAATTATGAAGATGTGGAGGTCTACAACGGGGATGAATTTAGGGAACCATTTTGTCATTTTCATTATTTACATTTAATTATTTATAGTTGGCGATATAATTATTAAGCAATTTAATTTGGTCTCAAAGAACATCATTACTACTACCACTCTCCTAAAACTTTTTCAATTTCGTAGCAGTTTTAGGCTTCAAGCAGTTTTTGCAAACATGATTCTAATCATTTGAAGCCTGACTGTGTTGTTTTGGCAGGCATCAGGCTGTACAGAGACATAGCATAGTACAGTACAACATAATGGTGTAATTATCTTAGAGCACTTAAGGACACCCACTGTAAGGATTCAAAACATTGGAAAAACTGGGTCAAATTATTTTATGTTATATCTGACAGAAATGTTGTGTGTCTACGAGCAGCACTGTGGAATACAGTTACAGCTATAGGTACCCTGATATGCCATTGTTTCTGGCCTCTATAGACAGGTTATCTAACGATAATGCTGGTGCAAACGAAGCCATGATCTCGTAGTAGGTCATACGTACCTTCAGTCCTTGAACCCCTGGTCGGCCTGAGAGACCTGGCTGTCCTGCTACTCCTGGGTCGCCTGGTTTTCCCTTGAAAGCAGACAGACCAATCAAAAGGGCATAGCAGTTACCATAGTAACAGGAAATTTGCCACACATTTTCTGTGCACCAGGCTAACAGGTAAGTGCAGCCAAGTGCAGGGAATGTTTAGTTCTTTTAGATCTATTATTAAAGATTAAGATTCGAGATTTTTATTTTAGTTCTCACTAAATTTAAAAACATTTCTGACTTAAAAACACAAAATAAGCTGTGAAAATTTTTTTTTTTTACCTCTGTTCCCGGGAGTCCGGATTGTCCAGGTTGGCCAGGTTCACCTTTACTTCCCTTTAATTTAGAGGAACAGGGGATGAGAAGGACTCAGCACCAATCAGTAAACACGCATGGCCGCAATCAGTAAACATGTTTCATAGTCACACAAACGCATATACACTACAGGTGACACAGATCAGTGAATGCGTGTGATAGGGAACAGAAAAAAGGTATAAAAGTACAAAATACAATGGTAAAGAATAGCACCTTTCATTTTGGAAATAGACTGCAATTGTATAAATTAATTCCTCTGAAGTTGAATCATCCTTTCAACCAGAAAATACTGTGGCTACATCTTATAGTACAGCATATCAAGGGAATCTCCAGAGAAAAAGATGACCAAAGTTGTTTTTTTTTCTTAAGGGAAGTGGTCCAAAACCAAGCACCCAATACTCAGCCAGAAAAAAAGGATCCCTTTATAAACAGCGATTGAGAGGCAGAAAGTCACAAGAAAGCGGTTTTTGATATGCACCCAAATTCCACAGATGAACAGCGATCAGCTCGCTCAGCTGGGGATTTCCCTTCATTCAACTCCTCTGTGTATCAAATCATTTAAGACTCCCGATCTGCCAAAATCATTTCCTACTCCAAACATCTCATGCCATTCAGGGAGGGGGCAGAGCACAGCCGAGTTCATTTTCCTTAAGTTAACCGAGGTTACGAAAAGCTAAATCATTCTTAAAAAAACGCTCCTGACCTTCGTTCCTGGTTGTCCGTCGGTCCCTGGCACCCCTGGCGTTCCCCTCTCACCCTTGGGGAATAAAAAGAACACAATAATGAAGGATGTTTTCATAATTCTTTTTTAAATCCCAATACTCTTCTCCAAATTTGGAATGCCTAATGTAATTTTGATTTTTTTAATTTCACTTTCATTGGCTTATGGAGCATGCCCATTTTGATAAAAATCTCAAAATAATAATAATAACACATAACACTGAACATGACGCAACACACAACACTGAAACTGGCAAAAAGGGAAAACCATTGGAAAACAAACATGCCATCACTAGAAAGAGAAAACAAGATTCATGCGACCAGCTCATCAATGTCTGAAGAGAGTGAGGCCTTTCAGTGCCTGCATGTGGAGACCTCTGGACTGTAATCAGAGGAGGACTAATGAACATCACTCAAAAAACAGCAGGACTGACTCCACACAGACAGTCCATGAGAGATCCGCCTGACAATGACTCAACTCAATAACAAAATACTAAATGTTGCGCCCACAGTGAACAAAAAAAAAATTAATAAATGGTCACTCCACTTTTTATATTTCTAAATTAGTGCAGTTGAAAATATCCGCCCACTCCATGCGTGATATAGTCTGGAGTAGTGTGAACAGGTACCGTTTGATTGTACTTGAAAATGCCTCCACATGTTTTCATGTTACATGTGTGTAGCTCCACCTGCTGACTGGCCTGCTGCACTGCAACGCACACATAATTTGTGCTAATTGCATGATTGATTAATTGAGATAGTCAATTCACTGCAATGAGTTGATTGCTTAAAAAATAGCGTAAGAAAGGCGAGGTGCCTGGTGCCATCGGTGCCCCCCCCCCCCCCCGCCCCCCTTAAAAAAGGGGCATGAAAAGTCTTGCATTGATCTGCTGTTGGTAATGGAACCTACAGGTTAATAAATTAGACCGGGAAATCTTGTGGCTGTATGAACCCTCATAATTTTAAATGCCTTCAATGAAAACAAAAGCTGTGGACTGAAGTGGTGGCCAACATCAGCAAACATATTTAATTCTTTTTTTGTATTTAACATCTACTTATACAGGGTAGGCTGACTGAGCACACATGCTTCATTACAGCGATACCATATAAATCCTCTCCAAGTAGCCTAACCAGCATGTCTCTGGATTGCATACAAGTCTGCTCTCCCATCGACTTCTGCAGAAGGCTGCAGCAACGAGGGCTGGCTGGCAGACATGTACAATTAAAACTTGGAGAAAATAAAAATTAGGGGTGAAGAACGGTTTGAAAAAAACCACTTACCGGTGAGCCCGCTGCACCTCTTGACCCCCTTTCTCCAGGCAAACCGGCCTCACCCTTCAGAAAGGAGACATCACAGAACGCTTAGGGTACCATCTCATAGCTCCGCGCATATCACCATTTTAATCTACCAAGATGTGGTTCTGTACTTGACTGGGTAATAAATCTATGAGTAATTATAATGTCATTATTAAGAGGTTTCTTTTGGTCTCTTTGCCATCATAAGCCATAAATATATATTTTTAGGCACTACAATGATCTTTTTGAAAGTCAGCTTGCCTGTGGTCACAGTGATAGTTTATATTACAGTCTCTTTCTTTTTTATCAGAGCCTTAATAAAACATGCTTTACACTTCATATTGTACCGCAATACAGGAAACAGCAGATTAATGTCATTTCATGCCTTGATCCAGCAGTCTCAGTCTGACAAGGAGTGCGGTTAGCATCTGATTCCACAAGACCTTAATCTCAAAAAAATGACTACCCTTCGCTAAGGTTTCGCTGTTGAAAAGATGATCCTTATGAACATAACAGTGCCTAGAACAAATGGCCTGTTATAGACAAAAGTTCCTTTAACAAAAGACCTTAAAGAACAAAAAAATGTCATGAAATATTAATGATAGAGCGGTGAAGACTACTGCCACATTAAAAGCTGTATGGTGGCCACAGAGAGATATATCTTACAGTGATTATGCACCTCTCAGATCAACAGTTATTATTCTGTGCTAATAAACCAGGTATCATGTGACACTCCAGTACGTCAGGTACCAGTCTCCTGGCAAAAGTACATTGAGGAGAGCACGCTCTCTAAATAATACAAATATAGAAATTAAAAAATGATAAACTTTACATTTACAAACTTTACATATATTTACAATACCTGAATATATGTAGTAACATATTTCATTAGATAGATCTTGCATTAGATTGATAAGGAAAGTCAAATGCACAAGTCCCTAATACACACACACACACACACACAAACACATGTGCACACACACACTGATTGGTCAATTCTCTTCACATGAGCCACATGGCACAGTAATGCATTAGCAGTGATGCTGAGGAGGCAAAGGATCATGGGAGAAACAGATCTCACCTTCAGTCCACTCCGCCCTTCATTCCCTGGTAGACCAGGCATGCCCTGGAAACAAGCAGAGAGAGGCTTCACAGTAAACACCCAGCAACATATCCACAAAGTCCATCAGCCAATCATTAGGAATCTGTTATTATAGTCATGACGACTAATATTAAAACAGATGCTGTCACGATCACTGTTGCTGGTAAATCCTGACCTCTCCCCATCTACCTTTCCCCTGGCAATGTCATGTAGGGTACAAACACCCCCCACACCCTCAAGCCCCCCCCCCCCCCCCCCCCCCACCAGAATCCAGGCCCAAGAACTTACATAAGGACAGGTCCACAGGTATCACGCTACCTGCACAGGGACCTGGCTATGAAGTTATCTGATCTCCCTGGACCATGAAGCAGGAGTGAAACTACCACAGACTGTTGTCCTTCATGATGCACAGTTCCGCAAGCATTTCCACAAGCGCAAAAGCACTACAGATTCCGATCTGAAGACCTTTAGTGTAAATATAACTGAGCTATTCATTTTCATGGTGAATTTTACAAGTGCCCTACAGTAACAGTGCATTATAGTGCTTCAGCCCTTTTCCTCCCCAGCCCATGCCTTGACGTGGCCTGGAGCTCCAGACATATCACCGACCCCTCTAAACTGCACTATACCGAACTATACAATTCAGTCTTCTGTTATTCCTGTTCGCTATTAACTCACACTGTAACCTGCTTTACCTGTTTTATTTGCTTTGACAGATCCCTAATTACATTTCTGTAACATTTCATTCTTTACACCAGGCTGGCCAGTGGAGGATGAACTCCCCCCCTCTATAGCCAGGTTCCTCCTGAGATTTCTTCCCATCGGAGAGTTTTTTCTCGCCAACATTTTGAGGGTTTTCTCCCCACTGGGAGTTTTTACCTCATGCGCTAGATATTTCCGGGTTCAGGCCCGGTGTTTGCTCTGTTTCTTGCCTTGCTACTCTATAAAGCGTCTTTGTGACAGTTCTCTGTAAAAAGCGTTACACAAATAAAACTGAATTGAATTTAATTGAATTGTACAGAAGACCACAGCGTTGCCATAATGAAACACCCATCTCCTGGAGACACACGGTCTCATTTTCTCCCTCCATATTAATCAGAAACGAAATATCTCTGTTGACCTCTGCTAGCCTCATCAGCAGAGAGGTTTAATCTGTTTCACATACGCTCTTAAATGCAATGCACATAGCTAATGCAGAGGTACAGCACCACACAGCAGCAACATGCAGCAACATGTCCCTGGGGCCATGCCGCAAATTACCGCCAGGGCCGCTAAATCCTGCGTCACCGCGTGTTTCCAATTTAGCGGGGTATTTACTAAGACCGGTTATGTAAATGAGCACAGCTGCGGCCAGTTAACTTAAATGCGACTGCCGGCATTTTAGATGTGTCCTTCCGCATGGCAGGAAAGTAACATCATCGTGCCGCTCCATCTCTGGTGAACTCAGGTTTTGGACGGGTGTCAGGATCCATGGATGCCATGGATAGGCACTGTCACCTTTAAATGTTAACACGTCTCATCAATAAAATTTCAGAACACAGTTTTAATATTTCAAGTTGTTTAAATCGGTACCCAATAGCCAACCATCTGCAGAGTCACTGTCTCTCAACTTCTCTAACAGGCAACAGTCATGTGTTTTAAAGAGTTTTTAAAAGATTCTCTCCTTTTACAAACATAAGGGAAAGTCATTAAATGTAACACTTACTAAATGTAACACAGTCCAAGAACTTAAAGTACAACACAGCTATAGCCATTTCAGGTTTGTACATGTGCAATTCAGTCCTCTATCACCTCCCAAAGGAACAAAGCGATGTCATAAATTTCATGGGAAATATTTCCAGAAAACCTTTTTTGAGCAAGATATGTAAAAAAATATTTTTTGGATATAAGGCTTTATTTTTATTTGCAATAAATCAAATCATACATCACTTTTTATTGGTCCTTGAAAAGTGGTTTTCGGATTGTATTCTAGCAGGAATTAGATGCTAGGTGACCAAAAACATGATGTCCATGTCTGTATAAATGTAACAGAGGTATGCACCCACAGCACGGGTATGCACACCACAGCACAGGGATGTACCCCACAGCACAGGGATATGCACCACAGCACAGGCATGTACTCCACAGCACAGGGATATACCCCACAGCACAGGCATGCACACCACAGCACAGGCATGTACTCCACAGCACAGGGATATACCCCACAGCACAGGTATGCACACCACAGCACAAGGGATATACCCCACAGCACAGGTATGCACACCACAGCACAAGGGATATACCCCACAGCACAGGGATGTACCCACAGTACAGGGATATGCCCCACAGCACAGGGGTACCCCACAGCCACAGCACAAGGATGTACCCCACAGCACAGGCATGTAACCACAGCACAGGGATATGCCCCACAGCACAGGGGTACCCCACAGCCACAGCACAAGGATGTACCCCACAGCACAGGCATGTACCCACAGCACAGGGATATACCCCACAGCACAGGGGTACCCCACAGCCACAGCACAAGGATGTACCCACAGCACAGGCATGTACCCACAGCACAGGGATATACCGCACAGCACAGGGGTACCCCACAGCCACAGCACAGTGATGTACCCCACAGCACAGGCATGTACCCACAGCACAGGGATATACCCCACAGCACAGGGGTACCCCACAGCCACAGCACAAGGATGTACCCACAGCACAGGCATGTACCCACAGCACAGGGATATACCGCACAGCACAGGGGTACCCCACAGCCACAGCACAGTGATGTACCCCACAGCACGACACCCTAAACTGGCCATAGCGCCAGGCAGCATGGAATGCCTCTGCAAGGCCCGGCTTACCCTCTCTTACTCTGGTCAGCAGAGAATGTGCCTGCATCAGCTGCATGAGCAGCGCTGTCCTCTGCCATAACAATGTATCCGAAAGGGAAAAGGAGTAGCAGCTGGCTTTGTGCATTTTGGAGGAAGTGTGTGTTTGTGTGTGTGTGTGTATGTGCTGAGTTTATGATTTAGCAGCAATAGGATGGGCTTACAAATGCAATTTGGCATTAAGGGAAAAAAGAAAAATGAATACAGAATATTAGGATATGTTTTAAGGCTGTTGCTATAACAAGTGGTACAGGAAAACCTGGCCGAGTCTACGTTCATACCCGGAACTGGATAACTGTCAGCTTGGGGATCAGTTTGTCTGTAGTAACAGGCTCAACTCACCTAAGGTACAGCTGACCTACGATGAGGTATATCTGACACACTTCAGGCATATCTGACTTGCAGCTATGGCCTCTCAATGGAAACGCAGCTCTAGCCTACAGCAGAGGGGGCTCTGTAGATGGAAAAACATTTTGGTGGGGCCGCCAGTGTTCCTCTCGTAAGCAACGCCAGTAGCAATATTGACAATGGATCCCAGACGCCAAAGATAACACAGAACTTCTCTTCACATCGAATCGCAGATCGAGATTTTTTCCCCTTTGGTAACGAAAAGAATAGGTCCTTTGAAAATATATTCATGCACATTCGACAACAGCAACAACACACACCAAAGCATTTAGAATATGTTACAGTCATTTTTTATTTGTCTCCACGTCTGCTAAGTTGATCTGTGCTGTGGAACAGTATGTTATCCATAAAATGGAAATCTGGAAAAAAATCTTAAAGGTTATAGTTTAAAAAAATATCTAATTGTTGGTTATGTATTCTTAATCTAGAAAGCATTTGGCAAGTTTCGCTTAAAAATATCTACTGGATGTAATGTGAACCAGACCTAACAGTTTGTTTTGGTTTCCCCAGGGCCTGGGTGCGGGCTGGAGGAGGGGGTGGGGAGAAGGCATCAATCACGAACCAGACCGCTGCCAATTTCCACCAAAATCCAAGTCCAAATAACAACAAAAGATGCTGGGGAATCATTAATGAGCCATTGGCTTTGCATTTACAGTGATGTAATTCTTTTATGTCCTCTGGAAATTTCAGATTCCTGTAAAGTTGCACAACCAGAGTAAGGTTTTCACCAAATGCCATTATCATGATGCCAGTAACTTCCAGCCCCATTGCATAATAGTGTACTACTGCAAGCGACCGTATTATGAAGTATAAAAAACACTTCTTGTTTTTGGTTCTAGAGACTCAACAGTCCTATAAACTCTTAAATGTATGTTGGTATTTAATTAAAGGCATCCAGAGGCAATTCAGTCTTTCCAAGTAAAATAATAAAAATAGACAAAGACATATGACATTGTTTACGTGCAAGAGATTCAAATAAAAAGAAGCAAAAACAGGATGCGTATGAATGCGTACTTCCTGTTGGAGACTCCTGACCCAGCAGCACTGAAAAACAAAGAAATCTCACAATTCATGGCTCGTATACTTGCTCTAGTGCCTGTTGGATTTGGCTACAATTTAAGTTTAAAAAAATGGCACAATAATATTGCCCAGCATATCAATTTTCGCTTGTAAAATATTTGCACACTGCTCTCTTTTATCTTGAAGGGAGGTACAAGGCCCCCTAGCAGTATAATAAGACAGTTTATGATATATACGAGGCACTAACTCCACTCTTATGATGGAAAACTGTGAAGCAGCCCATAGAGTGCTGTGAATACTAAAAAAGTCAGATGTTTTAATGGTAATGAGAAACAGTGGTAGGCGTTTCAGGCATCTCCCGTTCCATGAAGACATCAGTGAAAACAGAAAGGGAGGAGAAAGAATAAGCACGCAAATGTGCGGACTTTATGAATGCGTGCAACAGACAAAAAAACAAAATGGTGGAAAGACTCAACCAGGACTACTACCTTCTATGTTGCAAAATATATGTATTTTTAAAAGCTGATAATTTATGACGGCGTAACATCTGTCTTCCTGAGAAAGTTAAGTATAGCTGTAAATTACATTTGCACGTGCCAAAGTCCGTAGTTTTTAGATGCTCATAAGGAGCCGCAAAGCGAAGAGTGCTTACGCAGCAGTACTGTGTGTCAATCTGCTGACACTCCTACTTAAAACTCTTAAACATATATCCCACATATATCAGTGCTTATCATCTGAAACAGTTGCATCTTGCCAACTGTTTGCCAAATGTACATCAGTCTCAAAATTGTGTGTGTGTGCATGTGTGTGTGTGCGTTTCTGTCCGTGTGTGTGTACGTATGTGTGTATGTGCAGTGTCTGTGTGTGTACATGTGTGTGCACGTGCGTGTGTATGTTCATATGTGTGTGCATGCGTGTGTGTGTGTGTGTGTGTGTGTGTGTGTGAATGTGTGCATGTGGCCGCAGGTGTGTGTGTACGTGCGCGTGTACTTTCATGTGTGTGTATGTGTGTGTGTGTGTGTGTATGTGGGGGGCTATACTGTATGTGTGTGTGTTTTGAATCTGGTTTCAGTGTTCAGGGTTAGATCCTTTTGCTACGAGCACAGGAGAAGGGGGGCTCAGGAATCACAAAGCTGTAAATTTCGGCTGCTCTGGGACAGAAACACAGCTGACATCCAGTTTTTAACAACTTAAGACTACTAAAGTCTTTATTTCAGAACGGCATAATTACTAGGGGGCTGTATGTAACATCCCCTGGAGTAGGAACTGCCTAAAAAATACTGGCAGACACTTTGTTTTTTATAAGATGGTACCTGGTACATTTGTTTTGTGTGTCAGTATCAGAACTGTGATGTGGGCGAACTGAATGGCACTCTATGGGAAAGAATTTAGTCCCCTAATAATAATAATAATAATAATAATAATAATAATAATAATAATAATGAGGCGGTGGCACAGTGTAATAATAATAATAATAATAATAATAATAATAATAATAATAATAATAATAATAGTAGTAATAATAATAATAATGAGGTAGTGGCACAGTGTAATAATAATAATAATAATAATAAGGAGGCGGTGGTGGAGTGTAATAATAATAATAATAATAATAATAATAATAATAAGGTGGTGGCACTGTGTAATAATAATAATAATAATAATAATAATAATAATAATAATAAGGTTGTGGCACAGTGTAATAATAATAACAATAATAATAATAATAATAATAATAATAATAATAATAATAATAATAATAATAATAATAATAATAGGGAGGCAGTGGTGCAGTGGGCAGCACTGTCGCATCACAGCAAGAAGGTCCTGGGTTCGGATATGGCCTGGGCCTTTGTGTGTGGAGCTTGCAGGTTCAGCAACAATCACCGCTTCATCTTTGAACAGATTCCCTGGTTCGACACCTCTCGTGAGGAAAATGTGTGAGAGTCGCGGCGTTAGCATGTTAAACAAAGCTGAGGATGAGAATGGGAGCGAAAGACATTTCCGCTCCGTACAAAGCAAAGTTCCAGATTACAGACGTGCTCGAGGCCAAAGAGGGAGGACAGGAGCAGGATTCCCACAGGGAACGCGAGCTACGGCACGGAGTCAAACCGGATGCCCTGGCGAATATGAGCACTCTTGGCAGGCGCTTTTAAAGAAAAAAAAATCCATCTGAATCTCTCTGAATTCCCCTCTCATAAGCACATGTCTTCAATGATACTGGATGCAATAAATTAAGACGGTTTCTTGTTTTTTCCGGAAGAACACAAAAATAGAACAATGTGTCGGGATAAACCCATGGGGTGGCTGATGGGTAGCTCAATATATTTCAGTGTGTGGACTCTGGTGATACTCTTTGTGAATCCCTGTTCTTATGACTGATAGGTACTCAACACATTTACTGAATTCCATTTTAATAGGAACACAGCGGGCTGTTAGGGTGAGGAGGAAGTGGATATTAAAATGGTACATCATACAGGAATGCTTTTGCTTCAACAGGAAGCTAGCGATTCAGTGGAAAGGCCTGTTGGCAGCAGTGAGCACACTGCTGATAAGCACCAGAGCGAGCGTATCTTTAACGGGCTTTCATCCAAATTTATGCTAAGGCAGACAGCGTTCACATGAAGGAAGGATTAGCCTACATCTATCCACTGCCTATTGTGAATGCACACAGCATACGCCTTACAGTAGCAAAGAATGACCTCAGAGTGAGCTAATGAACTAGGTCACGTTCAAAAGTCAACTTGGTGACTTCTGCTTCTGCAAGTAGCCAACCATCATACATGAGGAGCGCCTGAATCTCTGTGGAAGTTACTTTAAATATAGATTATATACTGGTGTTATGACACACAGTATATCACACTCTAATTTTGCTTACTGAGGGATTTACATAGGACATAGGATAACGGCAGGAAGTGTAAATGTGTCCATAATTTAAATATGCAGAAGCTTTGCAAAGTGTGCATCACAGACCATTACACTGATCACCTGACCCTCAGAAACTATAACATTGATTTGTGCATCGGAGAGGCGAAAATATGAGCTGCTTGGAGCATGCAAAAACAGTTTGCAAAACAGGCACTCGTGCAAATAAACACCTTATAATGTATTTGGTCTGGAAAGATAGTCTTGGCACTTGCAAGCATGCTCTTTCCAAAGCTAGGATGCCCTACTTTTCCAAGCTTATACGGTACAAGAAAACAAGAATAATTCTCAGTTTCTCTTCAAAACATTTGCTGAACTAACTTATAATAATGCAACAACTAACTCTTAAATTCCAGCTTTATGTAGTATTAATGATTCCTTGATTTTCTTTAGTGGTAAAATAACAGGAATTATGGATATTCACTTCTACACCAGACACAGATTCCCCGTCCTTCCAGGTGCTTTGCCGGCTAGCTTTGCAGGCGTTGCCAGCTATCCCAGCATGCCTTGTGGGTGCACAGAATTGCATCTCACTGAAAATGAATGGAGGCGATGTCATCACCAGAGACAATCGCTTCTCATTGGAGGATGTGCGGTTTCACCCTAAAGCCCAGTTCACAGTTAAGCGATGTATGATCAGCCAATGGATATCGCTACATTGTCTCGACAATCCATTCACTCGACTTTGATACTGAACACTGTCGCACATAAAATGTATAAACACATAACTGATAAGAACGCATCACCAAAGTGGAGTTATTAATGGCATCTTTAAAGTCCACCCAGTCAGCAGCATACAGGTATGGAAACACTGTAATTGTGTTTATCAAACTCTCAACAAATGTATGGTCTTTCATTTTAATTATCTTAAGGTTAGCCTAGCTGATATCTTCACACCTTGCTAAAGATAATTACAGGGGATGGGAACACTCTATAATAATAGTGTCATGACAGCTGAGCCAGCGATGGGGTCAAAGTTCAATACCGTTTAAGTCTCAGCAATGGGCACAAAAATGAAACAGACGATGCCAAATGGACTGACCATCAAATGTGATAATCGCCAGTGGCAACAATCATATATTGGCAAACCGTAAACTGGCCTTAAATATGGCTTAAATATGGTTTTAAATTTAAGTTTGGCTTCAGAATATCTCAGAGAGGTACCTGTACCTATCCTCTATTCTCGCCCTTTGCTCAAAAGATCAGAATCAGAATTGTCTTTATTTGCAATGTTTACACATGCAAGGCATTTGAGTCCGGTTTAGTGGCTCTCAATTCCCTTACACAAAAGAAAAAGAGAATAACAACATAACAATCTTCAGAGATACACAAAAGGAATGATTATATACAGGTGAAACTATTCCTGTAAACAGGATGCTGGCTATTTGAAAATTCCAAGTATATCCAAAATTACAGTGGGAGGCAGAACCTTCTCTTCCAGTTCAGGCTTTAAACACACTCTCAGTCTAAGTGCAAACCCAAAACACCAGTCAATCCTTTGTAAAAGTTGTCTGGGAAGGGTAAATCTGAACCATAGATCTGTTATGTGAGCTGAGCAGTCTGTGCTGTTGCCTGAAACTGCATGTGAATGCTCAGGTTTGCTGTTCTGTGCCTTGGTGGGGTACTGTCTGTTCAGGATCACTCTCATGGTTGTGTATATCTCTTTTCTTCACTTCATTTGTTTTTGTATTTGTTCATGCCAAAATAATTGAGCAGTCCGACACATCTTACTGGTGGAAATATTTTAATCAGCTTGAACATGTATTCCCTTGTCCAGTATATTTCTGTATAAAATAATAATAATCATCCTAATAAAAAAAGAATTTTTTGGCACATATAGTTTATTGCAAACTATCGATGGTCACAGAGTGTCCTTACCACTCATAGTCAAAAAGATATTTTGAATAGGAGAAAACCTGCAGAATTGTGACAATTTTCACTTTTTACCGAATTACTTAGATGTAATGCAATCAAAAGCTGTGAAATTTCACTACAAAGAGCGTACACTTGTCAGCTACAATAAGTCACATTAGGTTTAAGGTGATCACAAACGGTTCAAGGATAATTTAAACAAAGGTTAACATAGTCCGACGTTAAAACTGCGAAGTATGTGTGGGAGAGTTGTAATACAGGTGCGGTACAGCAGTAACAATGACAGATAACTGCATAAATCTTTAAAATCTGCAGAATTTACAGGACAAAACGCTGTTGTTTCAAAAGAGCACACTGTGCGTGAGTGTTTTTTTTTCATGCAGTATGCACGATTAAATCAACTGTGGTTGTGGCGTGTTTTAAATACACTTATTCTGTCTATGTGGTCATGTCAATAAGGAAGAAAAAATAAACCTTTTTCAGCCAATATTGTAGGCTTTACATCATGTTTTGGCCAGTTACTTACTAATCACGTGTGAGGTGGAAACCTGGTTTGAACTCTTCTATACCCTTTCATGTGCATGTTCTATTTGCATTCTATATGCAGATTTGATAGCCATGCCACATGGGGATAGAGTTGCTGTTTCGTTGCTTAGCAATGTCTTTGAGTAAGTAATAAGTCAAAATACCTCTGGTGATTTGGAACCAGGAGATAAATGATATAAGTAAGTGTACTTAAAACATGCCAAAAGCACAACTCATCCAATCCTGCTCAGTTCGGCTAGGCCATGCCATTCTTGTGAATTAATGATGGACTTGTGTTATAATTTTTCTTTCTTTCATTTGAGCAACACCGAGTCATTTTACTGCTGTGAACGGGATCACTGGCATTGTATGACCTCCCCTGGTTTTATTTTGTTTCATCGAACTTCAAGATCCTGTTGTCATTATTTCTTAGTTATAGCATAGCACATTTAAGCTATTTAGCTACAGGTTTAATAGGAAATTAAAATTGGCCCATAATAAAATAGGCTATTTGTTATGGAAGAAAATTCAAACAAGTTTGAAGGAATCTCTCTTTTTTAAGACATTCGTTCCGCCTCAATTTTTGAAAAAAGTGACAGAGCACCTCTGCACCTCCCACAACCGAACGTCTTGCGAGAAACACCTGATTAGTATATCATCATCCTCGTCTTCCATTGCAGCAGTAGACTACGGAAATTGTCAGTACGCACGGCTCTTAAAGGGGGTGAAAAGTGATTTGATTGGTTATTAATAAAACCAGCCGCGCCATACTCATAATAATACAGTCAGTATAATCTAGCCCAGTTTCCTGGTGCACCGTGCGTTTTGCGTCATGCGTTCCTAGCCTGTGGTCCCGAAAATACCAACATTCACTAGGCACAGCCAGTGCCCCCACGCGCTGCATTGACTGCCCCCACGTGCCACAGACTGCACGCACGCGCCTTGCAACATCGATTCCAGAAAACAGAGCCCAATGCATGAAGTGCATTCAGCTAAATCACCTAGAGACAGTGTAGTTTCGCTGCCTTTTTTCCAAGATAATTTGACGCAGATGTCTGGCACTTCCAATGGTTTTTGGTCTTGAGGGACCCATAAAAAAGCACGGAACATGTTACAAAATAACCCTCAACTTTCGTTTCTAAATCTTCATTTGCTTGGAACGCATTAAAAGCTCTCCTCTGACCTCTGATCAAAGAACCTGAATTGCATCAAAAATGACAGCTTTTACAAATGAAAGAGGCCCACCACAGCAGTGACTTTCTAAAATTACTCCACAGGTGTCACTGGGTGGGGGGTGGAACAACAGTTTGGTACTGCGTCAGACTAAATTGGACGCTTAGTGACAAAATAATGCTTCAGATTGAGCTGTAAGAAAGCAGTGACAATAAATAGCTCTCCATTCCTTTCCACTCAATCCGTTTTTGCCATTTCTGATGTTTTCTTGGACGCCGTTTTAACCGTAATTCATTCCTAGAAGTAGTCAACTTCCTAGAAATACTGGTTTGACCGTTCCATGAAACAACAACAAAAAAATTTGGAATTAATATGACATTTTAGAGAGACGCACTTCACCTGCACGAGCATATGCGATTAAATAAGAGAACCGCTACTTGATTTGGAATTAAAGCCACCATTTACCTTCTTGGCACACAGAAATTGGCCTCTGTGGAGATAAAACTAGCAAACATGCAGCTATTTTCCCGTCATAATTTTGTCTCTATAAGTAACTTCACAATGTTCACACAAACTAAATGAGTCTGTGTTGATTGAACTAATAAAGAACCTAATACTCTGCCAAAGCAAGCTTTCAAGGTTGACGGGCACTCTCCAAGTGTTTAAGTAACAGTTTTGTTGTTTCCAGTCAAGAGAAAATAGAAGCAGAGGTTCATATCTGAACGTGCCATGCTCTTCTTTCATACCAGTTTTTGGCCCCAGTATAAAACAACCAGCTCATACTGCCTGTGTTTCCACAGCCACGTCATGACAAGCGCAAAAGAATGAAAAATCAAAGGCCTTTATATGACACCTTCAAGCTGTCAGAAACACGAGCTTCACGTAGCCTGTCTGAAGTCCAGTGCGCCCAGCCTGTGGGGCATATACCAGAATCCAGGTGACATAAAATTAATGAATAATATAAACAATATTTCCATAGCAACAGATCAGCCCTTAAAATGACCCCTTCCGCTTTATGTTTAGACGAGCATTTAGCCACAGCTCCACAGCCACATTATCACCATGGCAATCTAACAGTACACTGATTAGACTGCAGCTGGCTAGGGAACCCCCCCTGCCACATAGCAACAGCAAATACAACACTTCCAGAAACAGCCTTACATATCAAACTGAAATAAAGCATTCATAAATTCACCGAGCGTTCCGCTAGCATTTCATCCCATAATCCAAACTGCTGTCTGGAGCTCTGCTAGCTGGCAACCGAGAGGGCTGGACGCTCTAATGGGAAAGTCGGATTCCGCAGATTTCAAAGTGATGGAGTGAGAAACTGTAAACTGACAGGCCGAGTGTGGTGGACTGTGGGCTTTGTAGTTCCGCAAGCTCTCCATAGCTACTGTAATACACCCATATGACGCCTACGCCATGATAATGTAAAACATACCACGCTAGCATATTATTGGTAGTGATTATAGCTGCCTTTGTACAATGTTAATACAGTATAGTACACTATAATTATAAATCAGCTTTTAAAATATTATCTCTATACTATACGCATCATGGGTAGTTGAGATCAGTACATAGCAATGCTTTCATGTAACATTCACAGTACATCATTGTCAATGAGATCAAAGAGAGTGGAAAAAGTTTCCACCATTGCGCAATATGACAACCAATTTAATCCAGATCTTAGCTGTTTGTAATTTTATAAATAAAGATCCACTCTCCTTCTTGCTCTAATGGGAGACGTTCCGTAACTTAACATCCGAACGCGAATATTTTGTGAAAACACTCTTTACTCACAGGGTGTCCCTCCCGTCCTTCCATACCGGGGTTCCCTGGGATCCCAGCTTCCCCCTGGCGTGACACGCACGTCAGAGAATGCAGGCATTAGAACAACCAGATCCGGTATGCGTTCACCATACAGGTACTTTACATGACATTACGGGCATTTAGCAGATTCTCTTATTCAGAGCGAGTTACACAACCTTTTTTCATCCATTCATGCAGCTGGATGTATACTGAAGCAATGCAGGTTAAGTATCTTGCTTAAGGGTACAAATGCAGTGTCCTACCTGTGACCTTTAGGTTATAAGGACTGCTCCTTACCCATTATACTACACCGCCACCCATAGCTTCAGTCCCCCACCCCCCCACCCCCCCATGAACTGCAGTTGTAAAAATTATGAGATTCTGGAGACATTGGCATGGAGACAGTAACAGACTCTTATCAGTTTTTGTCATTGTAATTTTACGTATTCCTTTATCTTCTGCTTTGTTCTAATGCAAATGTATTGTTTACTTTTTAATGTTCTCATAAATCTTTTTTTTTTTATTTGTCCAGCTGGATACAATTTGTGCTTCAAAAATTGTATGCAGGGTGCATTACAAATAAAGTAATTACTTATACTGTTGTTAAGTGGGAAGAACAACCCATAGTATGTCCTAAGCAATGTGGTCAGTGGCGTATAATTATTTTTTTCAACACATCATGGTTTACATCTGTTTACATGGCTTACACATTTGCAAGTTTTACTTATCAATTACTCAAATAATCAGGCCACATTCACCTGAGCTCTAGGTATGGTATATGGATTTCAAGGACATGTAATTCTAATAATATGCTAAACAGTAGTAAAGAATTTTTTGACCTCTTCATTCTTTTGCTGAAGGCAAAAGTGACAGATAAACATGGCCTGCTATTTAATATTTGCCCTGCATCCATATAGGCCTCCCGCACAGATGATTAATGACAACCGGTTGAGATAAGAGGTTAGCAGCAGAGCACTGAATCTCTCTTTTTCCTCCCCTTGACCACAGAGAAACAAATGTGAACCCTGGAAAGGCCATATATGTTTCAGCAATACAAAGCAGAGGATGAGATCCAGGATTTATATTGTAGGCTTCCGCCTTAATGGTGATGAACAGCCCACTGGGTAACCAGGGCCAGCTGCTGGGAAAGACCTGGAAGCAGCTACTGGGGGAATTGTAGCGTAGCTGAACAGGAAGAACAGGAAGCAAATGTTTCTGGCCTGTTTCAGCAGCTCTACCAGCAGGGGAGCTAGCAGTACCTGAGCGTCCGCTACTGAGGAGCTGCCAAACAACGTGTGCGGACTCCTGCTCCAGGTCTACCAGCAGGCATCTCAGGCCCGGCCCTCCAAGCCCACGTCTTTAACAGACGTCGTTCCGGAAGACTCCGCAAGGCCTCGCTTGTGAAATTCTGAAAGATTTATCAAAGCTCGGTACGAACCTTTCGGCCGTTACTTCCTGGCGTTCCGTCCTTCCCGTCAAGCCCGGGGTGTCCCTGAGGGAGGAGAGGAGAAAGATGGATTGAGCGGATTTCACGTCTTCATTACCAGCGGTTTCCAGGAAACCTGGGGGAATGTCGTACTGTACGCACACGAGGGCCAGGATAGCCAGGTGTTCCCGCAAGTCCTCTGCTTCCTTTTTCTCCCTGTAGTCATAGCAACACGTTCAAAAATAAGACCCGAAAACACAACACCATAGAACTCATAATACACAGACATATGGTAATAGCCTGCATGAAATTTCTGTCTACATGGTGTTTTGTGTTTAAAAAGGCTCTCCTATTTCCATGAATGCATTTGATAGCAGTTGCTAAGCCAACTGCTTGACATTCATTTCTGCAAGTGGTAAAATCATTTCAATAGCAGTGAATATACAGTCAGTATGTCATAAGTAATTATGGAGTCAGTGTTATAATGTTATGCTACATTTTAATTACTTTACTGACCTTATTCCCATCTTTCCCAGGTAACCCTGGTTCCCCTCGAAGGCCACTGGATCCCTGAAACATTTAAAACTTTTCATGTTCATTAGACTTCACTTTATACAACATTTTAAATTTGCTGCACATACTGAATAAGGATATAGAATATATCTCAGCCCCCCTCACTATCATTTATGATGATGAGATTGATCTCAGAGAAAAGTTTAAGTGCATGATTTTAGCTTGCTCCATGAAAGCTGCCAAAGAATGGCACAACCCAGTGCTAGGCCTCTAGTCCCAAATATTACAGCTAACCCCTTAGCTAGCTAGCTAGATAGATAGATAGATAGATAGATAGATAGATAGATAGATAGATAGATAGATAGATAGATAGATAGATAGATAGACTGACAAACAGACAGACGAACAGATAACTGCTTTATTATCTGTTATTGTTACAGTTTGTGCCTGACATCACAAGTTTCTGATGAAAACTGACAGAGAAGGTTGCATGAGCATTAACACACAATCTGAGTATTCCATACTTGGAGAAAATAGGAGTTAACATCAAAAAAAGTTTTCTTTTTTTCCATTTCTTTTTTTGCCATACCCAGCCCTAAACATAAAGAAATAGTGCCCCTCCATTTTTAAAGTACAGCCTATGGTGGTATAACTTGTGTTTCCAAGCCAACATAAATCATATAACGGGACTGAATGACTTCGCCATATTCTCGTGTCATGTAAATTCCAGGGTTCCTCAGTGTCTGTATCTGAAAGGCAGTAATTCTGCCGAACCGTTCTGTTCCCTAAGTGAGATTAAGGGCAGAACATGCCGCTGTACCGTAAATTCAAAAGTGAAGCCTGCGCGGTTTGTCTTTTGAAGGATACAGGATAATTCCCCTGGATTTACTGTAGACAGTACATTAGCATAGCTGCATTAGCCTTGGACATGCTTATCTGTTTTTTCTCCACACAGAAAAAGACCACAATCACGGCGGGGCAGACCTACCAAAGAACCTTGCATGTTTTCAGTATTCATTATGCCATAATTATACTGAACATCATTCTGTGACACAATGAATAGACATAGACTTGCTAAGTTACTTGTTTGTGGGATACAAAAGGAACTGAAATTGATCCTGGGCACACCGTACCTTTTCACCTGGTGGCCCCTGGGATCCAGGTAACCCAGGAACACCTGGCTTTCCCTAAAAAAAAAAAAATATTGAAGAAGTATCAAAGCAACAGTCACAGCAAAGTGATTTCATGCCATGTCAAAAGGGATTAAACAAAAACAAGCAAAAACATCAAAGTGGATTCAAAACGACAAGATCAAATTGCAAGATGAAAACTCAGCCCTGTCAGTATGATGATTTAAGGACATCCCAAAAGGCATACTTAAATCTTGCCTTGTACAAAGCAGCTTACTTCATTACAGTGTCATTTAAGATTGGTGATGAATGATGAGTCTCTATGACTGTACAAATGATGGTAAATCCTCCAAAAATATCAAATCATACAGTGTTGGAAATTTTTCGAAACCCAGGGGGAAAATGATATTTTATCCAACTACATGACACAGCTGATATTGAAAGCATGTGCGTATGCAGTTGAAACGCTGTACAGAAGGTATATGTTGTGCAGTGTACATTATTATCAGTTTCATGTGAGCAGTTGCGTGTTAGTGCATATTCTTCCGGTGTAATAAACGTGTTACGCATATTTATTACACCTCAAAATTAATTTACTTTTCTGTCATCCTACCGAGTCACCAGGCCCTCCTGTTTGCCCTGGAACACCAGGCTCCCCTCGTTGGCCCTGGAAGGAAAGGGCGTGGTCACATGGGCTCCAGGTAACAACAGTGCCACCACCACAAAACGTCCTACTGTACTTCTGTGAAAAACTGCCATACCTGTACACCTGGTGGGCCTTGAGGTCCTGGACTGCCACTTATGCCAGGGATTCCCTGCAGAAAAAAAAAATAAAGAATATACATGAGCAGACATATCAGTGTGACGTACTAATAAAGATGAAAAAGGTCTACTTAAAAAATAAAAAAATTAAAAAACAGCTGCTTTCATTCGCCGAGACTACTTGGCTGCATCCTTTTTTATTTACTTTCACCACCTAGTGGTAAACGAATGCAGTGTTGGTTTTTGGGGAGCCCCTTGGTCAGACCAGGGGGTGGGGGGAGAAGAGGCCAAAAAATGTTTCTGAGACAGAATACTGTATACATGACTGTAGCTCAAACAGCGTAGATATGTACAAATATATTCCCTGGGAAAGACTGTAAGGATACATTGACACACAGTAGAGTTTGAGTCACAGTTATTCACTATAACATATATACAAATTTATCAGGAGTGGTCAACACTGGGCTTTCCGGTAGCTTATTTTCACATTTACCTTATGTTATATCAAGCAAATTTGGTTCAATACTATACAAATTCCAATTAGGACAAATAGTCAGGGCTCACATATGAACTGACATACAATCAGACACGCGTGAAACATGGACATGGTTGTTTTAGTCTAAAGTGCAGGTGCAGGAAATACAATATGATTATGAGAATGAAACATCATACGTAAATGGCAGTTATCACAAGACGTTTAAAAATCAAAGGTCTTGGTACTGTCCAGGGCCACTTTTTAAAGTGCAATGAACAAGTACAAATGTGCATCTGTGCCTTTTGGTAGAGCAAAGCCCACAGGGGACTTTCAAAATTCTTAATCCCCTTAGGGATTTTGGTCCATGCTGACTTGATAACATCACGCGGCTCCTGTAAATTTTTAGGCCACACATTCATGCTGCAAACCTCTTGTTCTACCTCATCCCAAAAGTGCTCTATTGGATTGAGATCTGAGGACTGTTCAGTCCACTGGAGTGAACTGAAGTCACTGTCATGCCCGTAGAACCAGCTTGAGATGATAAGTTTATTTTGACATGGACCCTGCTGCAAGTATCTATTTGAAAAATGGTATATTATTGGCCATTAAGGGATGCACATTGTCAGCAATAATGCTCAGGTATGCTGTGACATTAAAATAATGCTCAGCTGTTATTATGCAGTATGCAATTGTCTATCTTTTGTGATCATGTGCCCACTGTAGCCTCATCTTCCTGTTCTTAGCTGACAGGAGTGGAACCCGGCATGGTCTTCACCTGCTGATCCCCTTCAAGATTCTACATGCTGAGCATTCAGAGATGCCCTTCAGCACACTACTGCTGTAAACAGCTGATATTTCAGCATTTGCAGCCTTTCTGTCAGTTTGAACGAGTCTGCCTATTCTCCTTTGGCCTCTCTAATTAACAGGGTGTTTTTGCCCACAGAACTGATGCTCACTGCATGTTTTTTATATTGCAGTATTCTCTGTAAACTCTAGTCATGCATCTAGCCCATAATAATGTCCTGACTAAACCTCTTCACCATGTCTGCATGCTTTATATAGTGACTCCCAGCCACACGATCCACTGTTTGGAGGAGCAGGCTATATGGATTAATGAGCAGGTGCACCTAATAAAGGGTCAGGTGAGAGTATATAAAGGTCCAGTCTCTAAATACACTGTAATTTATTTTGATCACCACTAAAAGCAATGTTATGCATTTCGCCACCTGTTTCCTTGTGATGTCTTCACCTTTTACAAATTTGGCCGTGTCCACTTGTAATTGCCATCAGTGCAGCATGTCCTGAGCAAGGTTGTAGATTAAATGTTTTAAGGATGAGAACAGGTTCAGTACTAGAAACTATGGTGGCTCTGAAGTGCAAAACAAAATAAATCAGAAAACAAAAAACAACAAATCAGGAAACCAAAAGGCAACAACCCAGAGAACAAATGCAACAAAACTCAACTCAAACCAGAATAGGTAGGTGCACATTAACAATGATTCCTCATTGCTGATTGGATGCATAGCCCTGCTGAAAAGCTGGTTTAAGCTGTGTTTTCAACGCTTCTAGCTTTTTTTAGCTCGTTGATCAGCTGCCCGCCAGCTGACCAGCCTATAGTCAGCTAGTCCACCAGTTTGGTCACCAGTTTACTCTACCAGCTTAACCTGTATTAACTAGCTTAGAGCAGCCACAGACCAGCTATGTATGACCAGCTAGAAGTGTCAAAAACACTAAACCAGTTTAGAATTCCAGCTGGTGTTAGCTGGAATTTTCAGCTGGGTCAGAGTCAATCTGGATGAATGGCATATGTTTACCTGCTGAACAATGCGCCTGAACAATTCACCAGGCTTGTGCGCGTATTTGTGGTGATTTCAACCAAGGACATTAATATAAAGTGATCATAGACATGCTGTCAACTTTGCACAATATTAAAATAAGTATGTGCATGCTAAAAACACACTATAACAAAGCAGGTTTATTCAGAAGAAAAACATAACTTATTCTTCAATAGCTGATGCAAGAAATGCTATATGACAGAGCTGAATGGACTGGGGGGCTATACTATGAAGCGAGACCATGGGTTTAGCGAGCTAACTCACGTCAAGTTTAGTTTTCCGGTTTGTTACACTTCATTTTCTGAGTTGTTGTGTTTTGTTTTCCGTTTCGTTATTTTCTGTTATGCACTTCAGGGCCATCGTAATAAATACCAAAAGTGCATATTAGCGTGAAAATGCTGAAACTGTACTGCTATAATCAGCTGATAAGAACGCAACAGGAAGTAGTGTAAACGCCGTGTTCTGCTGATAAATTATCCTCGTTGTTAAAGCCAGAGACGTTGGGTATTCTTACGCAATGCCCTCAGACAAGCGGACATGAAAACATGTGTTTACAGTTAAGAGCTAGCCTGCTGCCAAAGCCGTCATAAAAGAGAAGGCTGTAATGTTGAACATTGTTAGCTCCGCATTACGACCATTATTTTTTTGTATAATTGTTGGGTTTTATTACACGGTTAAACTGAAACCACTGGAGCCGTTAAGCGAGAACGCTGTGATATTTCGTAGCCACATAATTTGCCGTGAGATAAAGTGCTCATGCTTTAGTGCAGGAACGTGCGTCGCAGCTGTCCTGGTCTGTGGAGGAAGATGGCATCATTTTTCTTATTCATACTATAAAAATGCAGAATCTCAGAATGCTAACGGTCCACATTTTATGTTCCCCCCATCTTTTAAAACAATAGTGCCCTTGACTTTTGTGAAAGGGCTGCTGTGATGTACAGTTTATCGTGCAGGGTCGAAGGGGTCATGCTCCGCGTCCATTTGCCAAAATCTAAAGGCCACGACGTTTGTGTGAATAATAATTCTCTCCATTTATAAAGGCAGCCTTAGAAAATCACTGACCACGGTCCCAATTCCCGAGTGTAGATTTGGAAAAATCTTGGGGTCAACCTTGGAATGCATATGATGATAAAATCAAAATAGACTGAGCAACTATAACAATGGAGAGTCTTTGTAATGACTGCAGCTATTTCTGCTTCCAGTACTCTGAATCAAACAGACAGACTTAGCAAACAAGTACCAAATGTTTCTGGGTTATAGTGATCTACAGTGTGGCTTAGAGGTTTGAGCAATTGGTCTTGTGGGCATCAGCAGGTTGCAGGTTTGAATCCTTGTTTTGACACTGCTATTGTAATATTTATCATAGTAAAAGCCTCAGCTACTTCAATAAATATTCACTGTTGCAAATGAATAAAATATACATATACTGAGTAAGCTGCACTGGACATGCAGCATACTTATATATAATGGCCTGAATGTGCGATCAGAGTCCTCATGTCCAGTGAAATTTCCTGGCAGAATATCATCTCCAAATTAGCGACATCCATAAAGCAGCAACATTCAAGCAGATCTAACATCCTAGTGACCTCTCCACACACACACACATACACACAAACACAAAAACACACACACACAGACACACACACACACACTCACAAACACACGCGCACACACACAGACACACACACACACACTCAGAAACACACGCGCACACACACACACACACACACACAAGCAAACATGCATACACACACACACAGACACACACAGACACACACACACACACAGGGCTTCATTGTTACTTTGTATTTGTGTTTGCAATAGCCTCTTTCTGTGGAAAGGTGACTCATTCCGTAGAAAAGCAGAGAGAATGCCAAACTGCAAACCCAGAAATGTCGACAAAGGCGGTTCTGTATTCCTTTGTGATTCACCATACTACAGTCCCACAGCGAAAATGTATGGCATATTAATGATAACGATGACCTTATGCCTCCCTACTGAATTTTCCGGGAAGTCCCAATAATCTGTTCTTCACACATCTCTCACGTGATTCACTTGTTTCATTTGTTTCCAAGGCATCTACTCATATTTCATATTTATCAGTTGAAATACCCTAAAGAAAAGAAAAAAGTGACCCGCTCCATTAAAAAAGAGATTCAATAAACGTTTTGCTAAATTCAGCTGAGTTTCATTTTAAATGAAATCCATCAGCAGAGCCTCCTTAGGGGCCTTTAAGAAGAACACTTCTAATTCCTCATTTTGTCATACTAATGTTCTGCCTCCAATGACTTCAGTTCACCCAGCCCAGTCAGAAAATGGATCAATGGTCTGTCCTTTGAAACCTCTGCAACGTGTTACTCTGCAACTCGGTACTCTGTCCTTTTAAACTTCTGCAATTTGTTTCTCTGCAGTTCATTAAAGTATTCCTGGATAAACACAGGTTAAAATTAAGATTTGTACAGTCTGAATTAGCTGCTGTTCGCCAGCCTGTTTCTGACAGTTATCCCATTCACGCAAAAGTCACCTGTAAATATGGTTGATTTTCTGTAGACATTGTCGAGATGGACCTGACCTTGCTACGTTTGTCCCTGGAGCCAACGTATTCAGTAACAGTAAAGACACAAATCGCCTCCATCTGTCTACGCAATGGCACTCTGTCATCACACTACCCGGAATAATAAAACCCCTTTTTTTAATGCCCCTCTTCGGGGAAACCACCGTAATTACCACGGAAACACTGGACCCAGTCATTCCCTTAAGGGCAGTACATTCAGTCCAACCCGCAACCTACCGCAGAACAAAACATCAGAGATATCTATGCGAGATCATCCTTTGATCGTGGTCTTACAAATGCAAGCGCAAACATGTTGTTAAAGCCCTCTTCGGTGCACAAGAGTATGGTTGAATAGAAATGATTTGTCTCTAGCTATACCATCCTCAAGCCCCTAATGTCTGTCCTTTGAGGGATTATTGCATGGCATGCTGGGGCTTGGCCCTCTTCGTTTAGGTTGTTCTTTTTTTTTCCCCTCTCAATTTCGGTTTCAATTTCAATTTTGGTTTTTCACAAAGGTCACTGCAGTCAGCCACCTCGTTAAGTGGAACTTCTTCCACCTGCGTTTCCCACCCAGCTGCTGCGATTAGGCCCTGTCCAGATGGGGTAGCTGGGGTCTGGTTGCAGTGTCCCACAGTTCTTCTGCTGGTGCTACAGTTACATCACAGCCTTCGGCTGGTCTCCTCAGGAATCTGATTTGCAGGCCTTTGTTTGTTGTTTGACGCTGTTCTTCGTTTGGTGGTAGGAGGACAGCACCATCAGCTGTCCTTGTATTTTCTGTTTGGACACTGCTTTTTTGGACTCCCCTCTCTGATTTTGTTTAGGGTTTTTTCCAGTTAGCCTGCCATTATGATCGAACTACAGGGCGGCCAGGGTGGGTGCAGTTTGGAGCTCAGTTTGCATACAATGGCCACCTATTAGAACCTAAACTGTGTGTGTGTGCGTGTTTGGGTGTGTGTGCATGCGTGTGCAAGTGTGTATGTGCATGCGTGCGTGCATGTGTGCGAGTGTGTGTCTGTGTGTATGCGTGTGTGTATGAGTGTGTGTGTATGTGTGTGTGTATGTGCGCATGCGTGCGTGCATGTGTGTGAGTCTGCGTGCATGTGTGTGTGTTTGTATATTAAACTATGTAGTACTCACAGGCTTACCCTCAGCACCTGCAGGACCAGGTTGGCCTGGGTCTCCAGGTCTTCCAGCTTCCCCCTTTGAAAAGCAAAGCAAAAGAGAAGCAGCTCTGCATTATCTGAGCATCTTTACTTAAATAAAACACACAAATATCTCTCTCAACCTTCCTGTGTAACACACAAAATTCATATACAGGGAGTTCCATAATACTTATACTATACCTGCACTAAGGAAGAAACTGAATGTTTGATTAATCAGAAACACCTGCAAAGCCATTTGTCCCCAAACATTATGGTGCTCTGTAATGGGGGAACAGTAAATTTATACCCGCTGAAACCAAAGTGTACAAATATACCCTGAAATAAAAGCCGAGAAGCATTTATCCACATGTGAAGAGCCAAACAGAGCCAAAAACATAGAGAGCCAAAGCAAGAAAAATAATGTGTTTGTCCCAACATTATGGAGCTCACTGTAACAGCACAGCAAATGCTAAATTCTAACATATTAACAAAGATGAAAATGAATACTGTGCTGTGCTCTGTTGCCACAAAAGGACATGCAGGCAAGTTTGTCAAATACGCTCACAGTTCAGATGATAAATAAGCAAGCTGGCTCAGTGATTAATGGTTTCAGGTAAATACGGAGAGCAGCCCAGTGTCCAAAGTCACAATACATGTCAAGTTGTTTATCTGGGCACTTAGCTCACAAAGCTGCCCTGCAGGGCCAGTATGTCTGCTGGTGGTTGGTTATGTTTCCAGTAATTAATTGAAGTCAACAACTGGCAGAAAGGTCGACACAACTTTCCGAGGCCTATGCTGGTAGTTGAGAGATAGAATGAGGCAATAAGCTAACAGACATGGTGGCCCTGCAGGACTACTCCATGGGTCCAATGCCCCAATGAACAAATAGACATGTATTGTGACACTGGAACTGGTTTTTCTTTTATGTTGTTTTGCCAACTGAAATTTTGCGTTACCATAGCATTTTGTAAATGATACGGCGGCTTATAAAAATTCTAAGAAATACTGTATTTCATGGTCAGTTTTTCTTGCCTTCCAAGAAGCACTTTCAAGTACAGTATTTTATTACTTATACATACGGCTTCAAAAAATCATATAACATATTCAATCATAATTACTAACATTTATAATGGGCAAAATATTTATAGTAATGCATTTTTATGTCATGCATTACCCAAGTCTTTTGGCTGCAAATTCATTGTGAAGAAATCACTTAAACAATGAAGAATACAATTATGTTTTTAGCAACTGGTTTTTTTTTTTTTTTTTTAGCAAAGTTATTTATATAATTTTCTGGCACATGTCTGAAGCAAATTGTTTCCATGTGTATTTTGAAATCCTTTTGAAAGCTTGACAAATCTTTAAGGAAAAAAAAAGTCTAATCCAAATTTAGTTCTAATATAGAATTTTTTTTTTTTTTTTTTTTTGTGCCCTTTCAAGATTCCAGAATTAATGCACCTTGGAAGAATTCCATTGATGAGTGTAGCGAAAGTTAGCAAATTAGCATGTGTCAGACATAGCCGGTATATGTCCTTTTTGCTTGCTGCTACAAAAACTGAAAGTTAAAAACTGAAATGCTCACACACTCCATTCATGGCCCCCCAAAAATGCAAATGAACAAAAAGTGAACATTCAGGTCCTGCTGAAAGTACAGGTAATGCTCCTAAAATGCACTACTGAATTATTTTTTCTTGCAGAGTGTGAACTTTCCTCTAATAACTTTATTTATTTATTTATTTATTTATTTATTTTGGAAAATTATTGGCCGTGAGTGGGAGGAGCATTTTTGGCTGGCTGCACAGCCAGGGTTGAGGGGAGGATCAACTTGGCAGGAAAAGGATCCGATCATAACCCGATGCCTCCCCCACACCCCCCACACCCCTGCTGAGTGGGGAAATCAGTGATGAGCTTTTTAAAAACATCATTAGACTTCAAGGCAACATTTGAAGGCAGATTTTTAAAAAGCTCACCCAGTTAAAGTTAAATCTGCACTTAATACAATGCGCTCCAGCTTTCCATAAACATATCAGATCAAAAGAGAGAGCGAGCAAGAGAGAGGGACAGAGAGAGGGAGAGGGTGAGGGAGGGGCAGAAAGCGAGAGAGCAAGAGAGAGGGGGGCGAAAGATAAAGAGAGAGAGAGGGACAGAGAGAGCGAGAGAGGGGGGAGAGGGAGAGGCAGAGAGAGTAAGAGCAAGAGAGGGGGGAGAGGGAAGGAGAGAGATGGGGGAGAGAGAGAGACAGAGGGACAGAGAGAGAGAGCAAGAGAGAAGCGGGAGAGAGGGAAGGCGAGAGATAGAGAGGGGGAGACAGAGGGAGACAGAGGGACAGAGAGAGAGAGAGCAAGAGAGAGGCGGGAGAGAGGGAAGGCGAGAAAGAGAGAGGGGGGGAGGGAGAGAGAGAAAGAGAAGGGGGGAGAGAGGGAAAGAGAGAGAGACAGAGAGAGAGAACGTGTGGATAGCAGCCAGGCTGGCTCTGTTTTCTTGGAACAGTGTGACGGCTCGGGCCTTTGAGTCGGCCGCTGACATCCCCGCCGTGTGGATCTGCCCTTATAAACAGAAGCGCGCCGGCGACCGGACCCTGTTTCACTGCCGCAGTGAGCCCCACACTCAGGGTCAGGTGCTCTGCGTTCACGAGACGTTATCCAGTCCCGCGTCTTCGTTTCGTCCACTAACTCCAGGGCTACGTTTCCTGACCTTTCACAACAAGGGCTACGGAGAGGCTTATAGGGACCTTCGGGAATGAGTTTACTGCCACAGTAAATCACAGAAAGACTCTTTCAGAACATAAGCATCCTTTCAAGTTCAGTCGGTTTGAGTCAATCAAATAATTCTACGTGGCACTTAGCTGGCCTCACCCCAAAGACAGGCAGGATGTGACCAGCCTCCAAGGCTTCGCCCACTTTCCTTAGTCCAACATCTCCCTTTAGAAATAAACACCCTTTATCCATCTTTATCCCTTTCACTCACCCCTCTCAATACATGTGCCCAACTCCCTTCTATACTTCACCTCACACCTTACATCACCAACTTTTTGTAGATGTAAACACAGATCCTACAGGCTAGCCAATTTAGGTTCCTGCACTCATATTGACCTTTCTGTTTCCTGTCTACAGGTGGTGTACAGGTGATGCATATTCATGAAGAGCAATGGCTAAGCACAGAGCAACATCGCCATGGTATTTTCCTTGATCACATGATCTCTTCACGGATTTTCTGGTGCACCAAACTGGAATGCTGCTGCTTCAAAGTTAGAGGGACAGAACTTTCAACATTATGTCAACATTATGGATCTCGCCATCTTGTTAGCCCATAGAATCTGTGGTGTAGCCAGATATCAAGCAGCTCCGGACCAGGTCTGCATCGGCTCTTGCCCGGCAGTGCTGATTTTAGACCAGAATCGGTGTGGATCTGGCCCAGAGTCCCTTGCTATCTGGGCAAACCCTTACTGGTCGGCTTTGAGGTATGCAACCCACCTTTTTCCTGGAGGCCTCCCAAGTTTCAGTGTGAATATACTCTGGTGAGGGCTAACATTACCACCACCTTATTTTAAACAGATGGCATACTTGCTTCATCACCTTATATGAGTTGCACACCTCTAATGGCCTGGTTTCAGGGCCGGCCCGTGACATAAAAGGTCTATGCGGTTGTTTAGGGCCACAACCACTAGGAGGGGACACACTACCACGAGGGGGGGGGGCACACGATCCAATGTTTATTGAACGCAGCCCACAGATTTGTTCAAGGCTACCAAAATCCTAGGGCCAGCCCTGCCTGGTTTTATACGTCTTGGTGTCTCTTGCACAGCACCGCCATTTTGATGGCGCTCAGACAGATAAAAACGCTGATTGGTTTACCTTCAGGCCCAGCGGTCCGGGAGGTCCGGCAGGACAGGTGCAGGGCTCTGGCGTGGGCTCGTATTCGAAGTCGCTGGGCCCGTTGGCGCACTGGGACAGAGACACGTCACTTACACACCGACCTGCACACGCTGTCCCAGCCCGCTCCGCCCCAAGCCCCAAAATAACCCACTCCCACTCCAGCCTGACACTAGCCCTAACTGACCCCAGCCCTTCAGAGTACCCATTCTACCAGCGGAAAGGACTTGAGCAGCTCAGATATCCAGAGAGACTGCAGTTCTTCCTCATTCACTCAGACAGGCTTTATCTTTCACTTATTTGGCAGCTGTCAAACCACACAAACACACACTGTGCACACACACACACACACACACAAACACACCACACACAATTTGCACACACCCACACAAACGCACACACACACCCATGCAGACAAACAAACACGCACACACACACAGGCATACAAACACACACACACATGCAGGCGTGCAAACACAAACACACACACACACATACATACACACACATCAGCAGCCAGCCCATTGTGTGGGGGGGGGGGATAATCAGCTGTAAAATTTTCACAGATGTAAAACTGACACACAGTGAACTTAGGAGAAGTTTTAAAGACATTAAAAAAAGAAATCTGTGGAGGAATTTTTGGTGTTGAAATAAAAAAATGTTACTTCTAATAAGAAAAGATTTGAAATGGCTTGCATTAGAATATTTGGATCTATAAAAATCATAATTTACTGCTAATTCTCCTGCTAGTTTGTTATGTGTGAGATAATGTGTTATGTTCCAGTAACATTTCTGTGGTTTCTAAACATTCATGTTCCAGGTTCTGAGCATATGGCATGTGGCTGTATGATCAGACCTGCTTTTTACCAACAGGCGCATCCAAATGACTGGTGGATGAGCATATTTCAGAGACCTTTGGAATGAAAATGCAGTCTTACCTCAGCACATGAAAAAAGAAAGGAGAAGCTGCTTTGAGAATGCACACAGCCATTCGGCCATTATACATACCTCACCGTCCTGGAAACAAAAGGAGGGCAATGATGTCACACATGCAATCCTGGCCAGCACCAATCACGAAAGCATCAAGAGCTGGCCAGCACCAATCACGAAAGCATCAATAACCGGCCAGCACCAATCACAAAAGCATCAATAACCGGCCAGCACCAATCACAAAAGCATCAAGAACCGGCCAGCACCAATCACAAAGCATCAAGAGCTGGCCAGCACCAATCACAAAGCATCAAGAACTGGCCAGCACCAATCAGAAAGCATTCCGTCAGGAGCGTCACGTCTCCTGTACCGAGCGATGCGTGACATGCAGAAAAGCCCAGAACGCCGCAGCCATGACGGTCACGCCCCCCCCCCCCCCCTCCCCCTCCTCCTCCCCCCCTCCTTCCATCGCCAGGCAGACGCCCAGGATTGGAAGCCTGGATTGGAAGCGCTCTGCCTGTCTCTGGCCCGCTCAGAGCTCCAGCCACAGTCAAGCCAAGGCAGCGTCTGGTCTTCGCCTTTACGCGGTCCTTCCAGAGCTGTCGTCTGAAAGGCTGGGGAGTGCGCGTGAGAGGCGGTGCGAGTGGCGCGAGTGCGAGACCGTGCTGCGGGCCCCCCTCCCCCCCCCCCCCCTTTACGGGCCCGAGGCAGGGCGGAGCGCAGAGAGGGTGCGACGAAAGAAAACCGCGCTCAAAAACCACGTGTCAAAACCGCCATGCCCCAAAACCACACGTGGTTTTTACCACATGTGGTCAAGACCACCTCATAAAAACCACCCAACATGTGAAGAGTACACATGTGAACTGTGAAGTCACATGTTTTGTTTTCACGTGCGAAAACTCCAGTTCACATTTTAGCCAGTGACATGAAAATGTGAAGATGCAAAAGACTTGTGCGTGAATAAAAAAGCCATTCACATGTGAAAAGGCAAATTTCACGTGATTTTTTCGTAAGCGAAAGTAACAAGAAAAATGTTGTAACCAGGTTACAGGAATGGAAGGTTCTTTTCTGCCCTGGGCTCTGTGCTGGAATGCACGCCCAATCAAACAAAAAACAAAGGAAATTTTCAAACGAGGTAAAAAAGAAGGCATTTTCACCTATTTTAGAAGATCCCAAATCAACTGGTCATTAAACGATTACATAACGCAATGGGAATTGCGTGACAGCATAGAGTCTTTGTTCCTTGCGTCTATCTTTAACTTTTGGTTAAAGATGAATGCAAGGAAACATGTAGTCAGGGGGGAAAGGGATTGGAACACTGAACACATCGATAATGAAACAAAATGGCTCCCGAGCGGCCCTCAGTACTCACTACACCAGGGATCTCGCAGGCCGTCTCACGGGTGTTCTGCTCCGGGTCGCAGTAGATCCTCAGCTTCTGGATCTCAAACTGCCAGAGAGACAGGGCAGTGAGGAGGCTTCACTGAACATGGGACAGTCCATCATCAGTGTCATCTGTGTCATCAGTGGAATTCATAATCTATTATAGCTTAGTGTTTTGTGGTGCAGTGAAAATAAGTAATGTTTTATATATATGAACTACTAACTACAGTAGGTGTATCACAATGGGTCATTGGGGCTGTGTATGCTATGTGTAATGAAACAGTGTTTAGATTGTTTAGAAGTTCCTACTGGGGCAAGCAGTGACTTCTTCAACTTTTAATATGTGACAATTGCTAATTGAACATGTAAACCTTTGGAACGTCTGACGTTTTCAAACCGCTCATACCTCTTGTCATTGAGCATCACGGATTTATTTTTCGTTAAATACTCAGTTTGGATGGGGAATTATTTTTGTATAATGACTGCTGTTTCACACCTGATTATATCCCTCAATACTCTACATAGCCAGGTAATCCATTCAGAATGAGCTCTCCGGTGCTAGTAACTAATGTTATCCTTAAATAGGTGACACAGGACAGAGGGAAAGAGGGAAAGTACATTGTAGAAGCTAATTCACACTACAAGAACCGCTGACACTCCAAACCTGGTTTTTAACATCACAAAAATTACCTATTTAACGTGACACACTACGCAATAAATGGAAATGTTCAGTTTAATTCTTGTAAACAGTATGAACACGAAATGAAAAACAGTGTTCTTTTGTGAACTGTGCTGTCCTCAGGGATCCTTCTGTGGCACAGATGTTGTGAACATGGCAAAATCTTAACATTCTTTAAACGTTTTCTGGAATAATGAAAAGACGCAGCGAGAAAAGTCACCTTATACCGCCTGTACTTTTATGTAATTCCCTATTAGTTCTGTCTGCTTGGTTTTCCTGTGTTTGTATGAACACCATAATTTGTTTCTTTGTATAAAGCAGAACATCTTATCCTGGATTATTTACAGATTTAAAAAACCTAAATATCCTAATAAACACAGCTTTACTCGTCATAAATTTTTTATTGTGTATATTTTATCGCTTGTTGAACATTCCACTGCTGTGGTATCTGTTTGGGCGCCAAAATAGTTTCAGAACCATTTATTTGTCTGTCTTGGAGCAGGTTGTGTTTGTGGCCCTTGGTTTTGCTTAGAGAAGAGCATGTTTGGACCCTGTAAATTGGCACAGTAAAGTCCTAAATTAAACAGAGTGAGATGAATGGATAGATGCAGGTGCACTTTCAATGCAAGATAAAAGCTGGCCCCAACACATACAGTAAAGCATGTATATATTTGTGTACTGAATTATAGCTTAGTTTGTGTATGTTACTGCATATTTCATATTTTGGAATGGAAATATTTACTACTAATAAAAAATATGCAATCCCATAAGTAATACAATGATGTCTTTTTCAGTTTTGAAAAATTGTAACCTTATCGTGTAATAATTTTTAACCCCCAATTTCGCTGCTTGTCAAGAAATTCCATTGGACCGTGTGAATGATGTTCGTGCTAAACGTCAAAAAACGTGCTAGGTGCAGGAGTCTTACACCAAACATAATTATTTCCTCTTCAAATTCTTTACCGACTTACTGGTACGGTCGTTTCTTTGCTGACATATTTCCCGACTTGTGTCTGTCCATTCACGAAGATGCCGTCCGGAGGTTCCAGAGGCAAAGTTTCGACCTCCAAGTCGTCGACGTAAAGGGTGACAACTTCTTCGGTGACCAGAAGACGCAGCTGATGCCACTGCTCGTCAAAGAGTCTCTGACCACAAATTTAAAAAAGGCAGAAAAATGATGATTTTACAAATAATTATAATGAACAAAATATCAAGCAGCACATTGTTTTGGTATTAAATTTAATTAAATTTATTAAAATGCATTGTAGCCACAGCTGTCTGTGATCTTTGAGCATCTTCTGTTATGATTCCAACTTTTCAATTGTAATGCTAATAAAGTAAATGTGTGTACACCAGACCAGACGTACCTCCCTGTCCTTAAACTAACAGTTGACCAGAGTACAACCCCAAGCCACGTCTGCAAGTTCTACTTTTTTTATTTGTTGAATGGAAACTTTTACTTTGCTCCTTTTAAAAATAAATATATTAAATAAATAACCAAATGGTAAAATGCTAGTGAGTTCTCTTGATTTTGCCTTCAGTTTTAACCTCTGTTTCAAACACTTATCATGCTAAGTCCTCTCATTTCATTTATGATAAAAGTTAATGCAGTTGGTTCAAGTAGCAGTTTCCATGATCTAAGTCCTTTGAAAGAATACGCATATCCAGCAATTCTCATAAGCATTTCCGTTGGCATCTTCTTCTTGTCAAAAACAACAGGTATGCACCCAACATGTGCAGAGTACACATGTTAAAAATAAAATTAATCCCACTCACGAGTGGAAAAACCTATGATATTTCAAGTCACATGTTTTGTTTTCACATGTGAAAACTATAGTTCACATTTTAAACAATCAGCGGCACATGAAAATGTAGAGATGCAAATGACTCAATGTGATCCATTTTCTTTTCACATGTGGAACTTTTCATTCACATGTGAAAAAAGGCAAAACGTGTGAAAATGCCCAGTTCACATGTTAAATTTTCTTTTCATACATGAGTATTTTAATTAAAATGTGAAAATGTTAAATTCACATGTGAGACTGTAATTTTCCATGTGAAAAGGCAAATTTCACATGTGATTTTTTCATAAGGTAAGCCATTGTAAAGATGGTCCAGCACACTATTAACATCCAACCAATACATGAGACAGATTTCAGACACAGCTTCTGATCTGCCTGAAATACTTAGTATGAAGGGTGGACAGTGCTATACACTTTTGTGATATATTTGCCCAATGCTTCTTAAATAGTGTATGCTAAATGCTTAGTTCTGCTACCAAGAACAACATATTTGGTAAGATTGCACATTTTGTAATGATTAACATTTTGCAGCATTGAAAGCCTACAACTTTGTTTAATTGTTCCATCTGGGGGAAAAAAACTCAGACTAATTTTAGGAATTTATATTGTGGAAATATGGGGCCTGTAAACAGACATTCTTGGTACATCAGTATAATATAATGGACATTAATAAAGTGAAATATCCCATGTGTGGTATGAGGTCTGCTGAACTCGCCAGTTTCCATTTTCAAAGGTGGCTGCCAGTCAGGAAGACTGTGAAAACATTACTTCACCAGGTAAAAAAAAAAATATCTGTTCCATTTTGGCATTTAGCGGATTCCTTTATCCAGAGTGACACAAGTGCACACATAGAGATTAAAGTATAATCAAGCAGAACTCCACGTCCTTTGCTGATTGGCCATGTCTGCAGATCTCTTTCTCAGCAGTTTGATTCTTCTACTCAAATTCCACTTACTCTGCCCACTATTGAAAGTAATCGCAATGGTTCTGCCTAAAGCCCCTATTCTGGGTTTCAGGGTGTAAAAGGGCCCTTCTAACCTTTACTTTAAAACTCTGGAAATCCATAAGTTCTGTCTGTAGCCTGGATAAAAATGTACATTTTACAACATTTTTACTAAACTTTGACAAAACTAATAATAATTGTTTTTTTTTTATTTTTATTTTGAGCAACTTCTGTGTCTCCCAAAGCTATCGAGCCAAAATACCAACAAAACAAATGCAACCATTGGATAATCAAAGTTAGTAGTATATGCTTGTGTTTTGCCTAAATCCAGACCATAGAACCAGGAGCTTCGTGCTTTGATGTAGGCCTATGTTTGCTATGCTAACGTGCTCCTGCTTGTAACACTTTGTATACTGTATGTCTCAATACTTTTTTATGCCGTATGACATACGATATATAATGCATCCTGTGTGTCCTGTCACGAGTGCCTTGTACTATGAGCACCTTCAAAACAATAATTTTTAATAAATACCGTTGCACTTATTTTTGATATTGCTATGTAGCACCGTTCGCGCGGTTTACCTTGGCCCCAGACTGTGTGAAGACCACGGTCTGGGTGGCGCTGGCGTCCATGCTGGTGGTGGTGAACATGACCGCGCGGCGGAGCCCGTTCAGCGTGACCGCCATCTGGGGCTCCCCGTCTTTGGTCTGCACCCTCCACAAGTCCCACTTCTCCATGGCGACCGAGCCCTTGTACTTCAGCGTGGCCACGAACACGTAGGAGGGGGGCAGGCCGTCAGGAAACAGAGACCTGGAGACGCGCAAAATGGTCTGTGGAGGTCACGCTGAGATTTGATTTGAAAGGCGGCGGGTCGCCAGGGAGACCCCGGGGTCAAGCAGGCCTTACCTTGTGCTTTCGCTTAAGTCAACGCGCGAGGTCACCTGGTAGGCCTTTTTACCGTAGAAGGAGCCTTGCGTCTTTTTGGCCTTCTTGGCCAAGTTCAGATGCACCAGCATATCAAAGCCTTTCTCGTCGCGACTGTTCACAGGGATTCTCTCTGGGCAAACCGTTTCTGCAGTCGCGGAGCAAGGGAGAGAGAGACAGAGAGAGCGAATCAGAGAGAGAAAGAAAGACAGAGAGAGAGAGAGGGAGGGAGAAAGACAGAGAAAGGTAGGCTCAGATCTTTTGCAGATTATCAGATGCAATACTCAATACACACAATGCTGTGATAATCCAAGCACTGTAATGATGCAATAACTAAACTATGTCATATTCAATTACTGTGTCATAACCTTTTTCACATTTAACCAGCACATTCAGCTCTAAATGTACAACTGTCCTCCTCAAATTGAACATGGAAAACGAACAGCACATACCTGTTCATTCGCCTGTGTACAATACTATGAATGATATGCAGTATATTTATATTTCGATGGACATAGTGCACTTCCAACAAGTGATATGTTTTTGTCATGTTTTCCTATCTGTTGAAATTTTAGTCCAAGCTGTGTATCTCGTGTGCAAATGATAGTATCAGTCATGAGAGCATAAATTACTATTTGTTAGAGCTCCTTGAACATGCTTACGTCAGCAGAAGATTGTCTGTTTTATTTACATGCATGGATATTTATACGCATATAAATGTCAGTGCGTGTTTAATTTAATTTTTTTAAAGAAGATAAATATTTTCTCTGTGAAATAATACAGTATCCCCGTGTTTTGAATGTATGCCATATGGTCAGTGAGTAGGCATTTTTGGGACTGAACATTCCAAGAACTGCAGCAATTATTTTAGTTGGCTGCAAAACTGAAATGACGAATCTGTAGTAAGAAAAAATAAAAACATTGGAATGGAATGCTGGACAAGCATGAAGTCCAACTCTGGAAAAGTCTCTCTCATTGCGAAAACCAAGCGAAATGTAACCTTTGCCCAAAAAAAGCACACACCCTCTTCCTGACTGTATGCCCAGAGATAATTGTAAAAAATAACTGATTTGAAATTGTTTACCTGTATTTTCTGATCTTCAACTACTTTATGTTTGGACCATTCACTCCGATGACACTCTAAACTGATGACTCTAATGTTTCTCTTTGGTTCAATTTATTGTTTTTTTACTTGTTCTCAGGAGCAGTGGTTCTAAAACTATCCCAGACGATCCCAGCTTTCAGCACTGATTGGCCATGTGACCATGAAGAATTCTGGGTAACATTCAGGCTTTTGTGCTCCGAGATCATTTGACAATTATGAAACAGGGGTGACTAATTACTCACATCAAAGGCTTGTCCAGACTGAATGTCTGCTTTATTTTTGTTAAATATTTTTTTCCAGAATGAATAATGTCCTTATTCATCAGATTTACACAATACTGATATTCAATACTGGTTGATAAACACAGGGCACTTTCTAAAATCCTGGGTATGCCATAGCCGTACGCTAAGCTGGAAGGAATTTGCAGAACATGAAGCAATGACAACTTGTGAAAGGCTTGGAAATAGAACATACCCAGAAGACATCAAATAAAGATCTGCATTTTTAATGATCTGGGGCCTGGGGGTCCTTAGCAACTATAAGAATATTTAAATAATCTCTATTTATGCCATTTAAGGATATTTTATTTGTATTTCTATATTTTATAAATGATATTTTAGACTTTCAGATAATCACTGCTAATACTGTGGCCTATATAATTATCAATATTTGCATTTTACCAATTAGTTGAGTGTCTTATATAGATATACTGTATAACGATATGACGTAGACATATTTCCAGGTTCTAGTGTGTTAAATATCAAATGAAGGCTGCACAGGATGTGGAATAAGTTTCTGCAGTCAACATTTTTACTCAGAAGGACATTTTCTGCGACTGGCACATTTTGTGGACCCATTTGATGAAAAAGGTTGTCAAAACGAGTTTCTTCATTTTCACTTCTATTTTGAGGATTTATTTCAAGGTTGAGTGTCAAAGACAGGAAATTGATAAAACGTTTCCAAAAGCTGTAACTTTACGCCGTGACAAAATATATGACCATCCATGTGGAGGCAGAGCTGAAATGTTATGAGCAATAAATCAGATCAAATAAATCTGAAGGCCGAAACGTTCTATCACGCGCTCCTCGCTAAATTATGCATGCAGTTCACGCTAAAGGGTCTGCATGAATCCGTCTGCCTACAGGCATGAAGGTGAAATGAGGTATGCCACCGTAGCACCTGTTCTCAGTTAAATGCAAAAAACCTGTTTTTTATCACCGTGTACAGTACGTCTGGCAGGCGTAAAGTGATGAGCTCTGGCAAAGGGGAACGAAGAACTCAAATATGGTTCCGCAAAACGGAAAAAAGATTTTCACCTTCACACAGCTTTTGTCGAATCACCTCGCGGATTTTGGAGATGGCCATGTAGTCCTCCACGTAGAAGACGTAGGTGGAGTGCGGCTTGTTGGCGATGGCCTTCAGCTGCCACTCCACCGCCTCCTCGCCCACCCCGATGGCGAACAGGGTGACGCCCTTCCTCCGCGCCTCCTCGGCCGCCTCCGACACCTCGTCCTGCGCCTTCCCGTCCGTGAGGACCACGGCGATCTTCGCCACGCCGTTGGGCGCGCGCTCGGAGGTGGCGAAGAGCCGGTCGCTGGCGAACTGGATGGCCTTCCCCGTGTTGGTGTTGCCGCCCATGTACTCGATGGACTCCATGGCATTGATGAGCTTCTCGCTGGAGTAGTGGCTCCCCAGCGGGACGTGCAGGTGGGGGTCGTCGCTGTACTGGATCACGCCCACCTGCGTGAACTCCTGGCCGATTTTGAACTGGGTGGTGATGTTCACCAGCCACCGTTTGACTATCTCAAAGTTAGTGTCGGCCACACTCCAAGAACCGTCTAGAATAAACACTAAATCGCTCGGAGCCGTTCTGCAACCTGAGAAGGGGAGCGAGAGAAAGAGAAAATAGAGAGATGAGAGAGGCATGATACATAGCTTCACAGAAACATTGCATAATCTTTTAACAATATAGATCATGACTCATATATTTTTGTAAGATATATCCCTGGGAAAGACTTTTGAATCTTTCAGTCAGAAATACACTACATGACCAAAACACCTCTTGCTTTGGGGCTGTTTATCATGGTTTGAACTAGGCCCCTTAGTTCCAGTGAAGGGAAATCTTTAAAGTGCTACAGCATTCAATCACATTCTAGACAATTCTGTGCTTCCTCAACAGTTTGGGGAAGGCCCTTTCCTGTTTCAGCATGACAATGCCCCCAGGCACGAAGTGAGGTCCATATAGAAATGGTCTTATTAAGAATGGTGTGGAAGAACTTGACAGAGCCCTGACTTCAACCCCATCCCACACCTTTGGCATCAGTTGGAAAGCCAACTGCGAGCCAGGCCTAGTCGCCCAATCAGAGCCAACCTCACTAATGCTCTTCTGGCTGAATGGAAGCAAATCCCTGCAGCAGCATCTAGTATAAAGCCTTCCCTGAAGAGTGGAGGTTGTCATAGCAGCAAAGGGTGGGCCAAGCATGCATGGCAGTGGCGATGTGTGCATGACGATGGCAGCATGCGTGCATGGCGGTGTGTGTGCATGCCGGTGGCGGTCTTACTGGATCTCATGTCCTCCCGCTGTGCGACGCAGAGAGAGAGCAGGAGCAGCGGGGCGAGGGACTGGAGACACAGATGTCGGTTCTGCCGTCTGTAGGCCATGGTGTGGAAGAGCCCTGCTCCAGTACCACCTGCACAACACCCGTCAGCCACGCAGCCAAGAGAACAGATAAACAGTCTCATTGCATGGAGCAGTGTAGCTCAACTATATGCATGAAATGAACTTATATGCACACACACACACACACACATACACATGCACACACACGCACAAACACATACACACACACACATACACACGCACGCACACACACAAACTATATTTTCAAAATGAGGCACAAAGTCATTTACATTTCCAGTACACTGTACCTTGTCCTTTACCCTTGGAGAAATGTTCAGACCAGAAGAATAGCATAAAAAACATTTCAGTTCCATTTCTGTAAAAATGGTCAATTTTAGGTAATTGGTTTTAAATTTTGTTTTATTGAGTGCCTAAGTCAATAGTAATTTTACTGTCTAGATACAGCCGCACATATACACTGAGCTCCAGAATGTTTCAGACAAAAACATATATACATTTTTTTTTGGGGGGGAGATTTGGCTGTTCTCGACAATTTTTTGCAATCAAATAGTTACCATGTGGTTAAAGTACACTTTTTTAAAAGCTTTTATTTAAGGGTATTTTTATACACTTTTTTTCACCACGTAAAACTTACAGTTTTTGTACTGTAAGTACCTTTATGCTGCCCCCCCCCCCCCCGGCCAGCATAAAGTTCAGGGACATATTAATGGTAAACAAATGGAAGTTGGCATGTTTTCTACATTGTCAGATGTCCTTTGCATGCAACGACTGCTTGAAGTCTGTGACCCATAGACATCACCAGGTGTAGAGTATATTCTCTGGTGATGCTCTGCCAGGCCTGTACTGCAGCCATCTTCAGCTCCTGCTTGTTTCAGGGTCTAGTTCCCAAAAGTTCTCTCTTCAGCATAGGAAACACATTTTCAGTTGGGTTCAGATTGGGTGACTGACTTGACCAGTCAAGACTTTTATGCCCGCAGTGGCAATAATACTATAATGTGATCACTAAAGGTACCATCTTGCACGTTAACAGGTTGCTAATGTTTTTCACTACAGAGGTTTACAGTAAAAGTTTGTTTATAAAGATTGTTGGCATTTTAAAGTTGAATAGCTGATTATTTTCTGTCTGTACAAGGGCATGCTTGCCATAGGGGACTCTTGATGGTATGGGTTTTGAAGTTTGCTGGTCTTGTTTTTCCCTCTCCTTTGTTGCGAACATTTTAATTTGTACAATTTCCCCTTCGTTAGGGCTAATGAGTTGTGCCTGTTACGAGTGGACACATGCTTTATCGGGAGGGGTGTTGCATTGTTGTGTCTGGGTGGCCTGTGCTCTCCTTCTTGTGCACTTGCTGTATTATTGATTTACGTAGCCTAATTGTTTTCGTACTACCGTAAGGGGGTAGATTTGGTGGTCAGCACGATGACCGCATTGCCCTCAGGAATAATATACTAGTGTCAGAGGAGGCATAGCGCCTGTGGAAAATTTATTCCGGGAAACAACCTGCCCTGTCGGCCTACCCACATTTCACAGGCCTGCCCAACAGTTTATTTCTGCCTACGCCACTGTCGCTTGCGCAAGACGAGCAAATAAAACATAAATCGCTCCTCGGGTTGCTTTTATCATTAGCCTGCGTGGAGAAAATATTGTTTTGATCAGAACGCCAAAACATTAGCATATTTCATCCTGTTTCTGTTGCAAGTGTCACAATAAAATTATGAAAGGCATACAGTAATTGTGCCATTGTTGGCATAATATGGTGAAAATTGTTCCTTTCATCAGAACACAAGGGATTTAGTGTAGAACGCAGATTTTGAAATGTCCTGCGTTCCAAATACGCAGTATTCCATGGGCAAGTGTGACCACGGGATATGCGTGTAAATATGCAGAACTTTAGATCTAACTGTTCCACTGCTTTGGCTCCCAAGACTTCCTCCCATGTAATCCACATGACCACCTCAGTGACCCCAACATCTGTGGAATTCCCCTGCTAGCCGAAGATGCTTAATGCCTACTTGGGTATTTTCATGCTGTATGACAATGTGATTTATTAGCAGTCTTCCTGCATGGGAAAAATATAGAGAATGTAGACACTGTAAAGAGGACACCACAATAAACAGGAACCAATAAGCACAGAAGAACAGGGTTGGCTGTGTGTGTGTGTGTGTGTGCGCGCACGTGTGTGTGCAAGCGTGTGTGCAAGTGTGTGTGTATGTGCGTGTGAGCACGAGTGTGTGTGCGTGTGTGCATACTTGTGTGTGTGTGTGCGCGTTTGTGTGTGCATGCGTTTGAGTGTGTGTGTGTGTTTGTGTGTGCGCGCGTATGACTGTCTCTATCCATCTGATAACACTTAGAGATGGGATTCACTCTAGGGGGTGGACCCATTATGAAAGATACTCTAGTTTATGGACATATGTCCACACCCACCCGCCCCCTGCCCCCCACCTACCCCCAGCCCCACCCCTTCCCCCCAGCCCCAACGTCTACTGTAAGCTGGCTGTCCCAGTGATACCGTGAGTGTGTTTTTCCAATTATCTGCCCCCGCGTTGACACAGAGCCGTGAGGAGGCAAGCTGCCATTGCACAGGGGTACTTTCTCCAGCGTTCTTGGTCGAGCCCTGGGGGCAGGGTGGGGGTTTGGGGAGTGTCGGGGGGGCGGTGGAAAACCCCCCCTCTGCTCCGGCCAGTTGGCACAGCTTCCCCTCTTCCGTCCGCCCCAGGGCTGGTCTGGGACCGGTCCCACACGGAATCCATTTGTGCAATGAGACAGCAGGATTCCAGGCCCTGGACACTGACCAATCGCACGCACTCGCGACGAAACCGGGACAGCGCTGGCCTCACAAGAGCCAGTTCCGACCCGCCAGTGCACTCGCCATGAGCAGGTTCTGACCTGGTGATCCGCTCATCATTAGAAGAGCAGGTTCTGACCAGGTGATGCGCTCATCATTAGAAGAGCAGGTTCTGACCAGGTGATGCGCTCATCATTAGAAGAGCAGGTTCTGATCTGGCGATCCGCTCATCATTAGAAGCGCAGGTTCTGATCTGGCGATCCGCTCATCATTCACCATTAAACAGAACCACAGTCTTTCATGACTTGAGTGTCATAATAAAACGTGGTGCCATGTTTTGGAACTGAGCAGGGACCCCATATACACCCCAGAACCCTGGATCTTTGAAGAGAACGCGTTTCAGATTGCCAGGTCTGGTTAGCCATTTGGCATCTTTTTGCATGCCAACCCTAATCCCTGACCTAAGAGGCACAAGGAACTGCAAGCCACCGGTATGCACTTCCTTTGAAAATCCTCTGGAAAATTATGGAAAAAATCACTCTGAAATTCAGCAGAATTTCACCTTAGTCCCAGTCTAAAACACGACTCAGAAATCCCACGTTTGGGATTTCTCTGGGAATTATTCCCCCTTGTTTGTAGCAATAGTTATAACAAGATTTATTTTCGGGCGTGGTGGATGCTATCCAGTCGAAAGACGGAAGCCATGTGTGATTTATTTCGGTTTTCCAGTGAAAGGCTCATCCAATACATGATTTTGGAGATTGTATTCACAAATCTTCACTTGTATGTTTAAGGGATTTTTATCCTTTCCTGGTTTTTGTTTCTTTGGCATCGTTTTCACATTCTTGCTTGTGTAGCTTACATTTTTAAGCTCATTGATGTTGAGCGCAGTAATTATTAAATAATAAGGAAAAGTTAAATGCATTTACTTTGTTTATTTGTTCTGGCCCACCAGACATTTCAGAAATGCCTTATCGCTCTTTCGGCTATATTGGCGTCCCGTTGCTCTCAAAAACATGCCAACAGTAAACAAACTCTCTGTTCTTTGAACAATATTAACAAACCATAGATTTGCATGAGCCAGAAACAGCATCATTACTCTTACAAAAAAATCAGCTGTGAAGCAAGTTTTAGAACAAAATGATAATGACTGCAAAACACGCTGTGAATCTTCTTTGCATTGTGCGTGTGTGTGCATGTGCGTGTGTGTAGGGGAAGGGGGAACCGGAAACAATGTATAATATTTCCGTGCGTTACATTTTAGATGGCAGGTAAGTCGCTTCAGCAGCTAGTTTGCTGTGCATGTCTGTAAATTTTGTTTAAGGCAAGTGCTTGTTCTCAGAATCCCAGTACATGCAAACATGGATAGCTCAGCAGAAACTGGACCTGTTGTACATCCAGTGTGGGTGTGTTTTTCCTCCAAGCAGTCTCTGGACCTTAACTTTTCCAGATTGGCATATCCTATCAGAACTAAGGCACCACTATGCTGATCTACCATTGTTTTTTAATTGAATTTTATTTCATTTTTATTTTGTTGCTTTAAACCTTCTGTTGCAACAAGAGAGGTTATTCCAGCACTAAATCAGTAACTGCTGGTGAACATGTTCAATTAGTTTGCCAAGGCAAGGGGAAAATGAATTACAGCCAGATCCTTTCATAGACATTATAAGAATGGCCAAAACATTATATCAGTTCCCCCATCAACTTGGGTTCAAATAATCAAAACCATGAACCAGTGCACAGAAACACTTGCTTAGCTGGAACAGGAGTCACTTCATGCTCAAAGATGCTCAGCAGTACTATCCATAGAATCATGAAAGTCCATCTTTGATTTTAAACACTTTATTTTTCTTCTTTCAGATCACAAGCTACATGCCTCGGCTAAAACATCTTTCCAAACTGACACCTGGCTCATTTTCAGACGTCGCACCTCAGGAGTGGATTAAGAAGCGTTTTTTTTTTTTACGAACGGAGCCAACCCTTCAAGGGAACGCAGTGCGATAATTCCAGTCATTCCATGGGAGTGACACCAGCGCTAACAGGGGGAACGAGAGCTGCGAACTTGTGCAGCAGGCTGCTGGCTGTGCATGGCTTCTGTCATTATGCTAGTTTTATGACGTGCCATGTCTTTGATCCGAAGTGTACAGCGCGTGTACCACAAGGGCTCTACCGCTTTTAATGCATTCAAGTGCAATACTTTTCAAAAAAAATTAAGTTAAATTGTGTGACAAGCCTAAAAAAAATAGTTATTGCAACAGTACTAATATGAACTGCATGCTAGGCGTCAATTGTTTCACTGTTATTTCCTATATTTAATTCATTCATTCATTTTTTTTACTAGGAGGGAGATGAGAGATAAAATTAAAAGTCCTGCAGCACAAATAAAGTAAAGAAAAAAGCATCTTAACAGCATAGTCATAACTGGCAGTTCACAGCTAACTGCGTTCCTGGATGAGAGAAAACCAAACGTTGCATTGCACTGCAAACACACCAGGAGACCACCTTGTTTTAAGCCCACCGCAAACCGAGAAACACATTCCCTGCCACCGAAACCGCACCGAAGGGCTTCCCTTCCCGTCCTTAAAAGCAGCAGAGAAATGAGCGCCTCACCTGGAGCAGCGCGCGCGTAGCGGGAGTCCGGTCCTCTATTCAGCGAGACCGAGCGGGCATGACTGCGCGGAGCCGCCGGAGAGACGCTGGCTTTCTGGAGGCTGCGCTCGGCAGATGTTTCTCCAGCGTGAGAGAGCCTGCCCTCTCCCCGTCCCGTTTCCCACATCCCTGCTGGACCGACGCCACCTTCAATTACCGCCGAGTGGAAAAGACACACAGATAAGGACAGCGTTCAAAAAAATGGATGGGAGACTTTTTTTCCTTCTTTTTTTAGAGCAGAAGGAAAATAGTACCAATGATGGCAGTTGTGTTACATCCAGTTTTTTTTAGATTTTTTTTTTCTGTACTCCCAGCATACCAAGAGAGTGCGGGGGTTCCTGGAATCAGGAATAAGGTCAGTTTCAACCGACAGCTGTGTTGGATGGTCGTTATATTTGACTGCTTGCCTTGTATTGTGAATCTGAGGGGGGGTGATTGTGCTTAGTTTGAGTATTTGAGCCAGCTGCAGTCTGTTCTCCCTGGAAATGTGAGGGGGAACAAGATGCATCCATGTCTGTTTAAGGTAAAAAAATATTTGGACATTCGGCACGGGTACTGAGTCCAATCTGTTAATGTTCCCACCGAGAAGAACAGTGCCCTTTCCTCAACCATTCCAAATTGGCACATTCTCTCCATGCTACACACACAGAACTAATCACTATCATTCGTGCTGGCATTACTTTCTCAAAACAATTTGCTGGTTTGTTTCCCTTTTCTCAGAAATGCAAATGCAGATCACTGTCCGGATCAAGATTGAACGTCTGGGGTCTGTTACAAACAGCACCATTCTTGCATGTTTTTATTTCTGATAACTAGTGACGCAAGAGAGGAGTGTGTCTTCTAAACTGTGACTTGCTGTACCATAATTCTTAGTTTAAAGTGGTGCAGTCATGTAGAGATACAAGCATGGATACTGAGGTGGAACCTATAAAAATCGGCCCGTGGGTCTTAAATGCATTCACAACTTGATATCCATTGCTGACTTGTTAGTACCATAGTGTAAGTATATAATTCTATTCGGTATGCTACAATTACTCGGGTAGCCACCCATGACTGAACGTGAAGATAGAAGGTCCCGACCCTTACGTTTCCAGATCTAATCTGGAGCTTGCTGATTAAACTGGTCAGGAACCCCTTTGTGTGACTGCTCATAGCGCCCATACTCCAGGGAAAGGGGGCCAGCCTTTCAGTGCAGTGTCTGTGCAGCTCAGGTACTGAATGTGATGGAAGAGATGCTGGCAGCAAACATATTTGGGGGCGAGGGGGGGGGGTTGTTCTGGAGCACAGGATGCTACAATAATAAGACAGTTAAAATTTAGCAATTATTACAGTTATGTTACAAATATACAATTGTGTACTGTATTCCAAATTTGGCAGGGGAAGGAGGAATAATAAAATTGTTCAAAATAAATAATGCACCATATTTGCTCATAGGTGCTTTATGAAGTGATAATGCCATGACTGGAAGTCAAGATCAAAACAAAGAAAGCTGATTGGCTTACATGTTTAGAAAGGTAAAACTACACTGATTAGGCCGTCACAATATACAATGTTACACTGACCATTGAAAGCACAAATAAAATGCATTTCAATCTCACCATAAAGCGAGGAAGTGCAACATATTCTAATGTCCACCCAATGCATCACATTCGTCTCAGGCTTGGGCCTGCTTTTGTTCACATGCAGGTAAAACTAGTCTGCTTGCTGTGACACACACAACATTTTCCTACCGCAGTATCCTGGACGTTGAACCTGCATGCGGATTACACCTGTTTGGTTCACTCCGTCAATTTTTTAAATCTAATGCTCTGACTGGAACGATATGACACCTGGTGTGCATTTGCTAGACAAAACAATTTAATGACCGGTTTTAAAAAGACAATGGCGCCTGTGTTTTATCTACGCGTGACGTTTTGCCGGGCCCAGACGAAGTGCTGATCCAGGAGCAGCGTGTTGCGTGCACCGCACTTCTCCCCAGAATGTGCCATTTGTTTCATGTGGATAGTGAATTTAGTACGCTATATGCTATAAGTATCTGGACACCCCTTGATCTGGGGCTGTTTTTCATGGTTTTGGCTAGGCCCCTCTGTTCCAGTGAAGGAAAATCTTAATGCTACAGCATACAATCACATTCTAGACATATGTCCACAATTCTGTGCTTCCCCTATAGTTTGGGGAAGGCCCTTTCATGTTTCAGCATGACAATGCCCCCAGGGCACAAAGCAAGGTCCATATAGAAATGGTTTTGTCGAGAACGGTGTGGAAGAACTTGACTAGCCTGCACAAAGTCCAGACCTCCACCCCATCCCTCACCTTTGGGATCAACTGGAAAGTCAAATGCGAGCCAGGCCTAATCGCCCAATCAGTGCTCGACCTCACTGATGCTCTTCTGTCTGAATTCCCGAAGGGTGGAAGTTGTTATAGCAGCAAAGGGTGGACCAACTCCATATTAATGCTCGTAATTCTGGATGAGATGTTGGCTGTCTGGTGTCCACATATTTTTGGCCATGTAGAGTACCTCCTGGAGAGGGAACTTAACAGAAATGAAGTTATGGAAGATAAAAAACAGTCCTTTAGCTGGAGAGTTAAGTCCCAAAGAGTTAAGTTTTCCCTTTTCCCCTCTTACAGTCTCCTGCGTGTGGCGGTACGTTGCTGCTGAAGACGCTTTGATTAAATAGACAGGTGCAGCTCGTGAATTCAAAAGCGCTTTTGGAGATGCTGATCGCTTATCCGCCTGTGGAAGCCTCCGCCTCCGCGGATTCATCTGGAACCCGGCAGCTCAGGTTCCTCGGGGGGGGGGGGAAGCGGATTGGACCTCGCCTGCGTCAGATAGCGGAAAATCAGGGAATCACAGGAGCCCTTCATAAATAACCCGAACGAAAGAGGAGCTCACCTGCGCCACGGTTGGCTTCGCGGCGACGGAGGGGAGGCCTCCGTCGCGGTGATTTACGGGGTTTGGTCGGCGGGAGGAGCGCGGCGCCCGTGCCAGGAGGACCGGAGCCTCGCCGAGGCTCTGTCAGAGCCTCCTGCGTTCCAAACTCTCCGTGGTGAAGACTCTCGGGCTGACAAGAGTCTGGCAGCCAAGCCCCCCAGCTTGATGAATGTCCAATCGGAGGTCAGCCTCCTTGTTACAAATACAGTCTTCAGCGAAAAACCCCATTGTGGAAAATCTCGGTCAGAGGGAGTCCTCTTGCTACAGAGACTGGAGCGAACGTCCAGGCTCAGGAGAAAGTTCCACTGAGCTGGAGGCCTTGAGGCGGAGAGGAGATGAGAAGAGCCTTGAGCCTGGATACAGAGGGCACTTACAGCTCATACAGCCCTCTGCGTCCAGCGTGGATAATAGGTTGGTAGGCAAAGTTCCACTGCTGGGGACTGGCATGTCCAGTTGGTCCTGGTCCAATCTGTGCAGGGATTTTAGCTACCTTGATTTTCTGCAGACATGTGCATGCACACGCACACACACACACACACACACACACATGCAGACACTAGCATACATGCATTCACTTACACACGCAGAAACAGACAGATAGGCACACAAACATATAGAACACCCACTGCATACACTCAGACCGACATAAATAAACATTGATCTATCTAATATAATATCTCAAAAGTAAAGGTATTCAGTGTTAAGTATTTTATTCCTATATAAGTGTTATTTCATAGCATCCTTGGTCACTAGCTAGTCATCTAGCCCACATGTATTACATTTTCAAACTGAATTAGGTTTTTTTTAATGATGCAAACGAATGTTAGGAGAGCACCAGCTGTCTAAATTACACTTAAAAAGCAACGCAGGCATTTTTGATGAGCGGTGGTTTATGTTTTGTCCAGGACCCAAACTTTGTAATATACACAATATAGAAAGTAAAATAAGCTTACTTAAGTAAACTGTTTTGCTTTACACAAACATTTTCCAACCTCCATAAGGAGGTTTGATGCTGTTTTTAATTTGAGTCAAAGTTCCGATAAAATCACCTGCCAAATGATACGTTTGCGAAAGGTTTTCGCAAGTTTGGCTGGCATCTGATTGGTCAAATTGCCCAGTAATTTTGCTGATGCAAAGTCATGTGGCTGAAAAAAGCTTAACCCTTTCCTGGCTGATCATTAACAGTAAGAACACAAGGTAAATGTCCGTGAGGACTCTCATGATCACAGAAAAAATTCATTCAGCCATTGGAACATAATTCACAATGTAATCACGTGTCGGGGCAATATCTGAAACCCAAGCCCATTTTGGGTAATGTCCCCCAAAATATCTCCACTGTGGTTGCTGTTCCGCTCGTAGTTCCGAATGGGAGCACATTTCACGATACAAGTGTGACCTTTAACCCTTACTGTGTCTGCATGGCTGTGGGTATAGAGCTCTAACAGTACTCAACAGTACTGTGTTCCACAATACTGCCTTCATAGTGCTGTCCTCAAAGGACCCCCTCCATGAATGTGAACCCAGCTTTTTCCCCCAACTGTGAAGCTGCATAACATAGAGGGAGATCTTTGTGTGTTTTATGGGGTAAATGAACAATAAATCAAGAGTAAACAACCTAAAAATCATTACAGATTTTTTTTTTTTTTTTTTACACGAGTGCATAATTTTTTCTGGCCATTTTTGACGCAGTTTCTGAAACGTTATGAAAGTTCTGGAAAGCGTATTTAGCAAAAAAAAAAAAAAACTAACAGCAGATTTTTCCATGAGTTGGTGTGAGGTGTGCGTCCCTCACTTTGAAATCGCCCCATCTTTTAGTAATCTAACTTTTTAAGTTCCGCGCTGAGTAAGGCACTGCCACAGCCAATCATCCTAGGCGGCAACAGGTTCTAATCCCCGGCCATAGAAGGGGATAAACACGAGGGCTTAACGTTTAGCAGAGGAGGCGAGCGCAATGCGTTGCTACAGCGGGCCTCCGGTCGTCAGGGAGGATTAAGAGTTTCCATGGAAGCAAGCGGAGGGATGTTCCTGGACAAGGTTGCCGGGGAACACAGCCTCGGAGCAGGGGGATCCCCCTTTCCCTGGCTCAGCAGCTGTGGGGAGAAAGGGGGGGGCAGGGTGGAGCTTTTGGGAGGAAAATCATTCGGGGTCCCATGCCAGGAACCCCCCCCCCCCGCCACCCACACACACACACACACACACAGCCCAGGGGGCTCCTGCTGCAATATCTGGCCTTAACCACGGCAACGCAGCTCACAACACAGGCTGTGTTCGAAGGCAACGTGAGGAGTTGCCTCCCCCCTCCCCCTCCTCCTCCCCCACCCCCAGTTTTCCCGGTTTCCTTGTCAGCAGTAGTGGGACGCACAACCATGTTAAATTAATTTGTAAAACGGCCAGCTGAGTTTGCACTGCCCTCTGAGGACCAAGTCTCAGAACACGGGAAGAGGAGGATTCTGAATCAGACCAAACTAATCAACCTAGAAGGAGGGCATGCGGTTATTGGGAATAAATGCCTGCGCTGAATTCAGTCTTTCCTGGAGCTGGAGTGGTTTTCCCAAACTCAATTTTGAGTATTACCTCATAACAACAACATATTGCAATTCATACATTAATAAAAAGAACACTTGTCAATGCCAAATGTATATGTAGTTCTCATACTGTTCTGAGATAATATTTTGAAGTGGCAAATGAACAAAAAAACAAAACAATGAACGACATGGGGGGAGGGGAATTGCTGCAGAGTGCCATTAACTTCTTAAAAACCATGAAATTTAGTTTAAATGAATCCATACCGGGCATTTCATTTAGATTAATCTGCTCTTTTCCCCCTACTGGTGGGACGGGGAGAGAATAAACAAACTGAACACACGGCAACAGCATTCCCGCTTTCAGTAACCAGGTAACCGCCAAGACTACAGTGAGATTTTATGGAATTCAGCACGGATCATACTGAACATCAACACTACCCACGCAAAATTACAGAAAATGTTTCATCCATAATCATGTGAGGGGAATTATCTCCCTGATGTGTTTGGTTAAGAAAAGGTCAGCAGAGAGTTTATTTATTTAAAGTCTATTTTTATCTGACTGTGTTTACACTACCCTCTTACTTTCTCCTCACTGGGGATAAAATAGATTGTTACTTAGTAAATACCCAGGAGGGTATTGTACTGTATTGTAACAAGCACTTGGGGGGGGGGGGGGAATTTAATTCCTCATACCTCAAAACTCAATACGCCTTTCATTGCATGCTCTTTCCCTCGAATTGAGATGAAAGGCAGTTTTTAAAGGGTTGTCTTAAAATAAGGTCAGAAGTATGCCAAATTACTTGTCAAAGAGATGAACATGTTAACACATTATATAACTCTGTTATAACTCAGAAATTGTCCTCTGGAGCATGCAGGTTGTCTGCATAGTTGGAATGAGAATACGTGATGATTTAAATGATGCAGAACACTATGACGCATTCTGGATATTGATTTTACTTTTCTGTTCGACTGCTTTCTAAGAATTTTTAGTTGAGTAACCAACGTAGAAGTTAAAAAGTTCAGTTTGATGCAAGGATATTCAACAACGGCATACGCATGACATTAACCCTATTGCCTTCAGAAAGAATTCATTCCCCTTGAACCTTTTCACATTTTTGTCCATTTTGGCCCTCAACACAAACACATTTGATGCAAAAAGTTATCCAACTTTTTTTTCAAAAATGAAAGACTAACATTACTTCGTAGATAGGGCTTTGGCGGCTACTTCTGCTCGGAGTCTTCTCAGGTATGCCTGTATGAGTTTTGCACATTTATATTTTGGAATATTGCGTCCATTCCATCACAAAAATGTACTTCAGCTCTGCCAGGTTGTGTGTGTTGATGGTCAGCAATTTTAAGGTCATACTGCAGATTTTCAGTTGGATTTACGTCTGGGCTTTGGCTGGGCCATTCCAGAATTCTGGTCATCTAGTTTTTAAGTCGTTCCTTTCTAGGTTCTGCTGAGCGCTTTGAGTCATTCTGCTGTTGGAACATGAAACTTGACCCTAAATGCAAAATCTCTTGTGGCCTAAAACAGGATATCAAGGATTTGCTTACATTTGTCTCCATCCATCTTGCCCTTGATGGCAACAAGTTCCCCGGTCCCTCTTGAAAAACAGCCACATAGCATGATCTTGGGAGTGTCGAGGTTGTGCCATATTTTTTTCCCCATTTTGTTACAACTTCACAGTGTTCCCAGGAGGATTCAAACTTTTGCCAATCTTTTCATAACCTTCTACTTTTTTTCCCCACATAACTTGATCTCAAAGCTCCACGGACAGCTCCTCGGTCTTCATGACTGTGTGACTAAACAAATCCGCTGTTGCTGTTGTGAGACCTCACAGAATCGGGGATACTTATCTCATTAAGCAGTCGAGCTCGGGCACGTTCAACAAAGGTGGGCCTCCTCAGCATGTTCAGCCTGAGCTCTCTCGAGAGAGAATGGGATACACTTGGCCCAGTTTAGGTTGTTGCTGCACGACGGATTTGTGAAGAGTCCAAGTTCCGTGGGCGCAACCGCCAATACCACTGAGGGGGGTGAAGGGGTGAGGGGGCGGGGGAGGGTCCGCAGAGTGAGAACATGCAGAAATCCTCTGCGTTCCATCTCCAGGACCCACGCACTACTTGCGCACCCTCCAGAACTGACTTAGAGGACGCTGAAACATTCGAACGAATCTGGGATGTAAAAAAGACAGTAAATAAAAAGATGAAGATATGAAACGCTGTGGCGGCTGTCATTAGCCTGTCATGATTTATTAAATGGTTAGGGCTTTATTGCGACGGCACTACGTATGATTTAAGGAGGCCGTTTGAAGTTATACTTAATAAAATTATAAACCGAGTCTAAAATATTTACTTGGCCCACAGATGTTTGACAGCCCCTGCCCCCCCCCCCCCTCAGCCCCCTTCAACCCCAGAAAATAAATGTTGCAACATGCATGTTTTAATTTTTCATAGCCTAGGCAGAGTGGCCTTCTGAGTCATATTCAGAATCTCTGGTGAATCTAAATAAAATATTTACAATATTTAAAGTATTTACTTTCACATTGGCACACGTGTTCATTCCTTTTTTAAACTATTTTTTCAATTAGAGAGCTGCAGCACTGCCCAAGAGAACTGTTCTGCCGATCCTCAGTGTTGTACTGTGAGCTTGCCACTTAAATGTTGTAGCCGGATAAGTGGTAATTACCATTAAGTCTGGCGAGATGTCATCGAACAGTTCTTTCCCTGTATGCTCTCAACTTCAGCAGAAATATTGTTTAATGGTGCATTTGTGCAACCACATATCCTCAGACAAACCTCGCTGGATTTTGTGCAGACAGTGGATCGCACTCCAAAAATATATTTTAAAAAATTAGTGCAGACTTTACGTACAGCTTTGAGGAGACTCATATGGTGTAAAAAAAAAAAAAAAAAAAAAAACTAGTTTTAAATGCGGTTTTCAAATGGCAACTAGTGCTGTTCTCCAGGGGAAAAATACCTTATTTCAATGAATCCTTTATTTATAGTTGACATTACGTAGCTAAATGATTTTCATCCAAGTTCAAAGCTCTTCAAAAGCTCTTTAAAGTATTTGAAAAAGAACCTGTGATTGGTTATACAAACCAAACACAAATAAAGCTTGTACGCCAGATTTAAAATTCCTTGGCATGCATAACTCAAGATTTATTTTCTCATATTGTTACCTTTTAGTGCTCGTGCTACAACCACATGCTAACGGTACAGATTTTAGGAGTAAACACACTACGCTTCAAAGAGTGGGCAGTCAAACTGACCTTACAGTAAATGTTTTTTTTCCAAAGAAATTAGGAGGGAATTCTTCAGAAAACGATTTGGAGTGAATATGTGCATTCAGGAATACATAGTCTACTACAAACTGGAAGCGAGCTTTTCTACATAAAAAAAAAAAAAAAAAAAAAGCAGAGTTAACATCTGGTGCAGGAAAACAAGTTTGTCATCGTTTTTGAAGTTTTATTACAAAGAACAGTAATATTTTAAGACAATTAAGACTGTTGAGATCAGTTTAAATAAGACGCTGGATCAAATTAATAAACTACTTTTTTACATGGCTAGTTTTCAAAACTTTTCAACAGAGATAACATGTGGCAATGTTATTGTGAAGTCTGGAAGACCATTATGGTTTTGATATTCAGTGAAAGGGTTTGTAGATTTAAGGTAACTCAAATAATTAAAATAATGTCCTCCAGTGTGATGGCTTTTAGTCCTGTGATAGAAGTCAGCTTGCATTATTTACATTGTTGAATGTAATTTTGCAGGGGTTGAATTTTTACCTTAAGAAATACCTGCCTTTCGAAAAAAATTGAATATGTAACAAAGAGGATTCCCCCAAACTCTTGCTCCTCCTGAGCATCCTTGAAAAGGTTTTCTTTTTGTCTCTAAGGGCGTCTCCTCAGTGGCCGGGGCGCCGGCTGTGGGATCTCATTGGCTGTGGTGTTGATGAGGTCACACCCATGGGTCAGGCAGACGCCAGGGACCCCAGGCTGCCCAGAGTAGCCCCGCTGTCCAGGCGGACCTGCGTGGCCCCGATCTCCTTGGCGACCGGGCTGCCCATCGAAAGCCCTGCCAGGTCTTCCCCGCTTGCCTGGTAATCGGGGTGTGAGAAAAGAACAAAATGATTAAAACAATACAACTCAAATTAATCAAGGTGTTTCAGTTTCATTAAGATTTTGACATCACGATATATCCTACACATCCAGGAAGTCAGTTATTTGTTGCAACACTGTTTATGTTTCCAAGTAAAACAGCCTGTTTTGACAAAACATTACCATCATAAAAAGACATGAAATCTGCCAAATATTACTGCTAACACTATCCAGTAGCTCTTGTGTTCTGTGACAGTTTCTACAAGAACAAAATCAAGAGCAGGAATTATGCAGAACAAGGCTGTTGCACTTCCTGGCTGAGCAAGAATGGAAGAAGCCATAGGGCCCTACGTTACCTGTCAGGGTGCAACTGTCAAATGCTAGCGGTAACTCAAGGTGCTGGCAGATGTCAGTAATTTGGTGACACCAGGCTTTAGAGCAATTACCACGGTTGTAAAAGAGGCTGGCTTGATAGGAATAATTAACTGTAACTGTGGGCATGAAGAGGTTTTGGTTTCATGATTACCTCATTTCTATCCCTTAAAAAAAAGTGAGTTAGCACAGCAGCCAACTGTTAATATTGTTAAGCCCGAAGAGCGAGCACATTATGACTCTATAAACCATTAGTCGTCATATTGGCGACTCAATTTTCATTTTCATACTTATTTCCCCATTAAAAAAAAAGATGTTTTTCATTTATATGCCAATGCATTCATATGTGCAGTGCATTCATAGAACCACTAAAATAGCACAATGAGTTGAGCATTTGCAATTTAACCTGGTCTGGGTTGGTTTAAAACTCAAACACATTGTTGACCACCAAACGTGTACGGTGTTGCATATTTCAAGTGACACTCCCCCTCCTGCGACTTCCCAACCCATGCTGAAGCAAACGGGTTTACTGCAGGTCACAAAATTACCAAACCTGGCGTAAGCATGTACAGCACTTTGAGATACCGCTTGAAAAGTGCTTTATAAATAAAATTTATTATTTATTATTATTATTATTATTAAGCCACAACTATTCAATTTTTGTCATGAAAATAGGGCCCATTAGAGCTGAACTTCTCTTCTTTTATTCTGCTTTATACATCCCTTACAAGGCATCATAATGCACAAACAGTAACTAAACTTCAGGGCCCTGTGATTGGTTCATTAGTAATGGAAGCAGAATTACCCATAGAGCCTGTGATTGGTACATTAGTAATAGAAGCAGAATTACCCATGGGGCCTGTCATTGGTACATTAGTAATAGAAGCAGAATTACCCATGGGGCCTGTGATTGGTACATTAGTAATAGAAGCAGAATTACCCATGGGGCCTGTCATTGGTACATTAGTAATAGAAGCAGAATTACCCATGGGGCCCGTCATTGGTACATTAGTAATAGAAGCAGAATTACCCATGGGGCCTGTGACTGGTACATTAGTAATAGAAGCAGAATTACCCATGGGGCCTTGGTTTCCCATGTGGCCAGGTAGTCCGTAGCCTTTAGCTCCTTTGTCCCCTCGCTCTCCACGGTCGCCTGAGAAGCAGACATGTTATCCAATTAAAAAGCCGTCTCAGTTTGGACCCACCCACCAACTCCCCCCAAGTGCATACCCCCAAGGTAGGAGACTACAAGTTTTCATAAAAAGACAAGTCCAGACTTCACATTCTTGGTATTGAGAAACACTGTGATACACGTTGCATTTGATTAACGGTCACCATGTGCATCCTTGAGATCATCTCTGAAAACGTAATTAAAACGGCTTGTAAACAGTACTGTCTTTAACTGGTTTGGCACAAGGATGGGGCTGTATCAGTGATGTCACAATGACCCCCTGAACAATTCGCTAGAGTGGGCATAACTGCATAATCACATCACGAAATGTGGCTCAAGCACATCGACGTTCTGTCTTCCTAACTGAGCCTCATATTGTGATCACTAATGATCGTGTTTTTTTTTTTTCCAAAGCTTTCACTTTATTAAACAGATGTCATTAATTGCGTTTGTTATTTATTTTTAAAATGTTGCTTTGAAAAAAAGTGCCAAAGCTGAACAACTGCACAACAGAACAACAAACAAGTCCATAATGCAACAATCTGCCTTTATCCCCCACCATGCAAAATGAGGGTGTGCCAGTTTACCAAATGTGAGTAAGATACTTTATTGCGCATGATGAAATTTGTGTTTTCACAAGTGCTTCTTAAATCTGGACCTTTGAGGGTTTACCGTGAGAGCGGAGAAGAACATGAGAAACAGACGTACAAAAACAGATATCTGGAGACCTGGGATTTACATGGGTCTGTCCTGCCATTTCTACAGTTCTGAGCTTTTGAGCTCCACAGAAAGCTTTAAAGTTCCTGTCAGTTCATTGGTTTTCTCACTTAGAACTCCCTAAAAACTGGGATTACACCAAGATTTTAAACTTCTGAAATTTTTCTAAACTGCACACATCAAAAGAATGATAAATGCAACCTTCATTTGTACTATATAAAACTAATTTGACAGAAAGAATGTCAGTTAGACCCCTGTAATTCTCATGTGACAATCTCCCACTGAAAAGAGAACGTTGATCTGAGACCAGCGACGTAGGATTACACAGTCAGAACAGACACATTTTATGTCCTTAGTTTTCACAGATAGTGTGTGTAGTGCAGTAATGTGTGTGTGTACCAGAGCACGTGTTTCCAGCAAAAAGCTGAAATGTGTATCATGTAGCGTTTTATTATGCTCATATGGTATGGGCCTGTTCTGGACATAAATAAGCCGTTATTGTTTGGCTGTTTTCTGTACTGATGGTTCTACCCCTGCTGAGCGATTTTTGGTGAAAATAATTCAGTGCAGCACCCCTTGCAAAGAAGCTGTCACGCTTGGCAGAGCACTATGAAGAGATGAGAAAATTTTATACAAATGATTTTATATTTATGCTCAGAGGAGATTTGTAGTGGGGTGGGTGGATAGAGAAGCATAGCTAGAGTGACAGTTTTGGCACAGATGAAGAGACAGGATGAAACTCACTATTTTGTGCGACTACGTAACAAATATATTAACACCATGACATGGTAAGGACACCTACTTACTGGGAAAGTACTTGACACTCAATGCACTAGAGACGTTGCATGTGATCTGCAGACCAGTAGCTTGGCGCATGTCACACCAGTGCTGATGTGTCACACAGCTATAGGCTCACCTGGCGCTCCTTGCCTTCCAGGGTCCCCTGCTTCACCATAGAATCCCTGCTGTCCGACTTCCCCTTCCGCACCATCAGTTCCTGGGTCACCCTGAACCACCCCAGAGAGAGAGACACACTGAGCCACCCAGAGAGAGGGACACACTGAGCCACCCAGAGAGAGGGACACGCTGAGCCACCCAGAGAGAGGGACACGCTGAGCCACCCAGAGAGAGGGACACGCTGAGCCACCCAGAGAGAGGGACACACTGAGCCACCCAGAGAGAGGGACACACTGAGCCACCCAGAGAGGGGGACACACTGAGCCACCCAGAGAGAGGGACACGCTGAGCCACCCAGAGAGAGGGACACACTGAGCCACCCAGAGAGATGGACACACTGAGCCACCCAGAGAGAGGGACACACTGAGCCACCCAGAGAGAGGGACACACTGAGCCACCCAGAGAGAGGGACACACTGAGCCACCCAGAGAGAGGGACACACTGAGCCACCCAGAGAGAGGGGGACACACTGAGCCACCCAGAGAGAGAGACACACTGAGCCACCCAGAGAGATGGACACACTGAGCCACCCAGAGAGAGGGGGACACACTGAGCCACCCAGAGAGAGAGGGACACACTGAGCCACCCAGAGAGAGGTCATCTCACACCACTGCCAGGTTTCAGAAGGACTGCTTATCTGTATTACATACTCACTCCCCCCCGCCCCCGCCCCCGCCCCCTCCCCCTCCCCCTCCCCCTCCCCACTTGCATTTTCCTCAATAAACAACCCAGCTTTGCATGCACTGTTCTGAAGAGAATCTCAATAATAATATTACTCAAATTATTAATTTCTTTAGAGGGCTTGAGTGTTTTTTTTTTTGGGAGTCTAAGGTCCAAAGGCTGAAGTTTTTACAGTTTAAAAAAAACAACTTTATGGCCCCTTTTTACATCGTAGTCCCTTTTAAGTCTGTAGGTTTTCTGAACCTTTCTGAGCCTTGGCTAGCTCCCCAGCATAGCATGTTTAAAGAACCTGAGAGAAAGGTCATCCTTGTGCAATAAACCCGTTTCACTGGAAGAGAGGAGGAACCGAGCCCAAGGCCTGCTCGACACACATCGAGCACCGCGCCACACCACGTCGTGGGGCTCCGTGACCCCTCCCCCTTCGCTCCTCCTGCCCCTCCCCTCCTCTCACTTGTGCTCCCAGAGATGTGGAAACTGTGAATGCTCCCATTCCAGCCTACACTGCCAAACACTTTCAGCATGCAGCTTTCCCCCCGAAGCACTCTGCACTGTGCGGCCATTTCGCTTGGCTGTAGAGGAGGAGAGAGCAATAACGTATGGCGTTTTGGAGCACCCCCCCAACCCTCACCCCCGCCACCCACATGTTCCAGGGGGAAAGGCCCCCATAGCTAATGATGCTGAAAATGACGGTTCTCTAGCCCGTACATGTGCCTGTTCTGTTGACACAGAGAAGTTTTCCCCTAGTAAAAGAACTTTAAATAGCGAGAAACAGCGAACTTCACATAAAGAGATTATTTAAAGTGGGTTTCCACATGGACCACAGCTAATGTTGGAGGCTTGTTTGCCTTAGGAAAGCTGAGAAGGACAAATTGATTTTAACGGCTACCTGCCCTCAGCCTGCCTGTCTGTTGTGTTGAATTGCATAGTGCTCAGCTGCATCAATGGCTACAGGACTGGGTTGCATCCATTAACTTTGCTTTGGAAACATTTTTTCCAAGCTCTCCAGCCTCTTCATTTTGAAATATTTGATTCACTTTTAGAAATTAATTAAATTATGTTTTAGCCCCAAGTTACTCATTTGGTAAGAGATGTTCTTTAATATGGATTGAAGTGAGACCTCCATTAGAGCTGTATATACAGAGTTGTATCATGTATCACTTTGCCTCAGTGACTTGGGAATGAATGGGAGGAGTGGGAGTAATATTTCCATAAAACACAACACATAAAATAATGAAGAAGGATACAGGAACTGCACAGAAAATCTATCATGTGGGGGCAGAACATTCTGGAGCATTCTGGAGGTTCCCATCCCTGTTCCTGGAGATGTACCGTCCTGTATATCTGTATTTCACCTCTAATTTGGCACCCCTGATTCTACTAGCAGCTCAATGAGATCTCTAGCTGTTGAAATAGGTGTGCTTTGTTAGAGTAAGAATGAAAAACAGGGCAGTAGATCTCCAGGAACAGGGCTGAGAACCACTGTACTGGAGACTAATGAGAGTCAAGGAAAGGAGAGAGCTGGGCTCCAAGCAAAAATAACAAAGGTGGGATTTCAGCCTTTTTCTGTTGCCAGAACTCCTCATGGTCCTCTGACCGTGACTGGATTTTGGGCTCTGAAACAGGGGGACTCACAGTTGGTCCGGGGGGGCCCTTCTGTCCCGGCGGGCCGGGGGCGCCCATGGGCACGTCCCCGTAGAGCGGGCACACGGCGGCGCACGTCCTCTTGACGGAGTTGGCGAAGGTGGACATCTGCTCCAGGACCACCCGCTTGCAGACCTCGATCACGTGCTGGGCTGGAAGAGTGGGACCCTGCGGTGGAGAAACGTCCAAACGGGACGGGTCACTGGCTCGCCGACCGGCACCGGAGCGCAGCCCGACCCGCAGGGGGAAGGTTCTGCCCTTTGGCCCGTAGAAGAACAGCAGTGTTAAGCATTTACAGCTGCGCAGACCAAATGCGCCCCGACACTCACAGAAAATAAAACCCGTTTACAGGGCATTTATGGCACCACAGCGACGATGGTGCACTTTATATTCTCGGCAACCCAAGAACTGCCACTTGTTCCAGCTTTCTCTTGGATACCATGCTAATCATCACACAGGCTACGCAGGTCTCGGTCTGTGATTTCTGGGTTTGGATCGGCCAGTGCCAAGTGCCCATGGTAACAGAGTCCACTGGCGCAAAAGTTTGTTCAGTAAGTGTGTCATTACCTCTTAACCTGCCTCTGACCCCAGCCCAGTGAGCCTTATTGGTCATTTACCTCTGAGCCTGTCTGTGACCCCAGCCCAGTGAGCCTTATTGGTCATTACCTCTGAGCCTGTCTGTGACCCCAGTCCAGTGAGTCTTATTGGTCATTACCTCTTAGCCTGTCTGGAGTTTCCCTCTCTGCCCAAGCCACAGTGAATCATTTTCTCTTATCACGTGAGGGGATCCCCAAATCAAAGCTATGGAACTACAGCAGGTTATAATGTTACTCACGGGTGGGCCCGGGGGCCCCTGGAATCCCGCTGGCCCCCCGTCTCCTCGGACGCCTTTGCTCCCGACGGGGCCTGTGCGGCCCGGCTCCCCCGCAGGGCCCCTCTTTCCCCGGAGCCCCTCCACGCCCCGGTCCCCACTGTCTCCTTCCTGGGCACAGGAAGAATGCAAAGAACCTTCAGCTGCAATCGGTCTCATTATTCTAACGGCTGTGTTTCACAGCTTACAGCACCGGGGCTATTCCCCGTCGCCATGACACCACATGCCCCTCCTACCGGCACCCCAGTCCTTACTCTTGGGTTTGATCTGTCTATTTCAGGGTGTTTAGCTCAAAGAGAAGGCTGCTCATAGCAGTACACTCCATTACAAATGAACATCTCATGCTTGATTCATACTGTAATTAATACAGAAGATACCAGGTGTTTTTAAATAAAACACAAATGAAGAGAACCAAATCAGCCGTGTTTATGCAATGGAAAAGGTGAGAACCAATCAGATCTCTCGAAATGCCTCACCTGTCCCTTCGGTCCCTTCATGCCCGTCTCACCCTGTGGAAAGAGGAACCACATGAATCCAAGGAAACAGCCACATAAGAACACACAACAGGAACAGAGTATATCAGCCATTTTGGCTCACTTGTTACGCACAAACTAGCCAGTATCCAACACGGCACCAAGCCTGCAGGAGAACATCCCAGTGACTAACTGCATTATCTGGCAAACTACAGGGCTTCACAAACCCAAAACGGCATCATCACATAATCCACACTATAGATATAGCTACAGGTATATTCAAATACCAATATACATTAATGAAGAAAATAACAAAATTGAATTACCTTTTCACCTTTAACACCTTGGATTCCTTGAAGACCCGGATTACCCTGTATAACGCAGGAGGAAAAAGTGCATTACTGTACATTCTGTGTGAGACGGCCTCTTACTAGTTTTTCAGGCACTTCATCTTGATTAAAATTCAAGAATGCATGTGTGTGCGCGCGTGTCCACGTGTGTGGAGGAGGGGGACAAAATGTGCGTTCATAATTAGTGCTTCCCCTGAGCTCCTGGCCTCTCCTGTGATGCACAGTTAATGTCAAACAAACAGGTTTCTGAAAAGCAGTCAGTGGGTTTGTTTGCTCAAACAGCCACCCCTCTACCCCCAGCACAACACAGCCAACCTGCCCCTGGACCCCTCGACCACCAGCACAGCACAGCCAACCTGCCCCTGGACCCCTCTACCACCAGCACAACACAGCCAACCTGCCCCTGGACCCCTCTACCACCAGCACAACACAGCCAACCTGCCCCTGGACCCCTCTACCACCAGCACAACACAGCTAACCTGCCCCTGGACCCCTCTACCACCAGCACAGCACAGCCAACCTGCCCCTGGACCTGGACCCCTCTACCACCAGCACAGCACAGCCAACCTGCCCCTGGCCCCCTCTACCACCAGCACAGCACAGCCAACCTGCCCCTGGACCCCTCTACCACCAGCACAGCACAGCTAACCTGCCCCTGGACCCCTCTACCACCAGCACAACACAGCTAACCTGCCCCTGGACCCCTCTACCACCAGCACAACACAGCTAACCTGCCCCTGGACCCCTCTACCACCAGCACAACACAGCCAACCTGCCCCTGGACCCCTCTACCACCAGCACAGCACAGCCAACCTGCCCCTGGCCCCCTCTACCACCTGCACAACACAGCTAACCTACCCCTGGACCCCTCTACCACCAGCACAGCACAGCCAACCTACCCCTGGACCTGGACCCCTCTACCACCAGCACAACACAGCCAACCTGCCCCTGGACCCCTCTACCACCAGCACAGCACAGCACAGCCAACCTGCCCCTGGCCCCCTCTACCACCTGCACAACACAGCTAACCTACCCCTGGACCCCTCTACCACCAGCACAACACAGCCAACCTGCCCCTGGACCTGGACCCCTCTACCACCAGCACAACACAGCTAACCTACCCCTGGACCTGGACCCCTCTACCACCTGCACAACACAGCTAACCTACCCCTGGACCTGGACCCCTCTACCACCTGCACAACACAGCCAACCTGCCCCTGGACCCCTCTACCACCAGCACAACACAGCCAACCTACCCCTGGACCCCTCTACCACCAGCACAGCACAGCCAACCTACCCCTGGACCTGGACCCCTCTACCACCTGCACAACACAGCTAACCTACCCCTGGACCTGGACCCCTCTACCACCTGCACAACACAGCCAACCTGCCCCTGGACCCCTCTACCACCAGCACAACACAGCCAACCTGCCCCTGGCCCCCTCTACCACCTGCACAACACAGCTAACCTACCCCTGGACCTGGACCCCTCTACCACCTGCACAACACAGCCAACCTACCCCTGGACCTGGACCCCTCTACCACCTGCACAACACAGCCAACCTGCCCCTGGACCCCTCTACCACCAGCACAACACAGCCAACCTACCCCTGGACCCCTCTACCACCAGCACAGCACAGCCAACCTACCCCTGGACCTGGACCCCTCTACCACCTGCACAACACAGCTAACCTACCCCTGGACCTGGACCCCTCTACCACCTGCACAACACAGCCAACCTGCCCCTGGACCCCTCTACCACCAGCACAACACAGCCAACCTGCCCCTGGCCCCCTCTACCACCAGCACAACACAGCCAACCTGCCCCTGGCCCCCTCTACCACCTGCACAACACAGCTAACCTACCCCTGGACCTGGACCCCTCTACCACCTGCACAACACAGCCAACCTACCCCTGGACCTGGACCCCTCTACCACCAGCACAACACAGCCAACCTGCCCCTGGACCCCTCTACCACCAGCACAACACAGCCAACCTACCCCTGGACCTGGACCCCTCTACCACCAGCACAACACAGCCAACCTACCCCTGGACCTGGACCCCTCTACCACCAGCACAACACAGCTAACCAGACCCTGGAGAGCCACTGTTCTTTTCATCATCCAAGCCTTCTAACCTTCAACCACCAACTTTTCATTGAAATGCTAACAAAACTAAGTGTCCAGTAGGATTTAAGTTCAAGTCAGTTAATCTTTACATTTATCCTGCCATATTTATCTTAGAAATTCACATAATTGGATGGTTGTGTGAACAATATGGCATCGTTTTCTGTTGGAAAAACCGAACAGCAAATTTACTTTATAACAAGGTAACAACATTGTAATAAATTTAGGAACAGCTGTGTAATGTTCCTTTGTCTAAAAGGGAGTGCCTTCATATTTAAATCCGTTAGCACTCTTATACTGACAGCCTGATTGGCGTAAGATGTATTTATGAAGGTTGAGAATGTGTTTTCCTGTTATGAAACTGAAATAAATACCCAAAAGAAAATTAATGTCATCATGCCAACAGAAACTGATAGCATAGTACAGTACACTTATCTCTGCGTTATTTTGTTTTATTTTACGTGCAGAAACCTCTGAATTATAAACCAAATCACAGTCAGTGGTCAGATTTTGTACCCAGTTAGTTATCACTAATTATTATGAACAGTTACACATGGTAGTATCGTGTGTTTTAAAGGATTCATAAGAATTTTTTTGCTCTTCAGCACAAGGTCTAGCATCATGTCAATGACAACCCTACAGCAAAACCACCTGTACAAGGCATTCACTCTACAACACTATCGCACACGGGTAAGTGTGAATGGGTCGAGTGGGAGTAATGTTTTCATAAAAACGCAGCACGTATCGCTCGATGCTGAAAAACGCAGGTGCTGAACAGAAGATCTAGCGCATCACGGTCTGGGGGCGGAACATTCCAGAGATTAAGAGAATCAAGGGGAAGGGGTGGGGGGGTGGGGGGGAGGTTCTGGCAAGGGTAACATACTCCTACCCCTCCTCATCACAGATGCACCTCAGGCTTCTCTCTGTACAGTTACATATGGGATTCTGATGAATGGTTTCCTCTTGGATATCACACAGTCTTCCCCTTCCCTGCCTGTTAGCCAACATTTTCTTAGGTTGTCTGGCCAAAAAAAAAAGTGGGACCGATAAAAAGCGAATTTACATGGGTGTTGGAAGAAGACCTGCCGTGTGTCCGTGTTCGCATTTCCTCCCGTTCTATGGTAAGATTCTGCCTAAAAGCAAGAGGTTATTAAATTATTCTACAGCGCTTTCCATTCCATAATGACTTGAGCCTTGGTCGAGACTAGTGTCTTCACTGAAACGTGTTCTGTGACAAAATAAGAACATAGGAACACAAGACAGGATATAATGGATTAAGAACAGGCCATCCAGCCCCAATAGACTCGTCAAGTTAAGAGTATCAAGCCAGAGCACTCCAAGAGCCAAGCCAGAACACTCCAAGAGCCAAGTCAGAACACTCCAAGAGCTGTTTTCTGCAAGAGTGCAAAACATTTGTGTACTGCATGTGTCCTTATATACGTGTTACAGTATCTTGATAAAGTGTGTGAATGTTTTTCTGTAATATTCATGATTGCTGTCTTACCAGCCCAGGGACTATGGGTGGAAATGAGCAAATTGCTATAACCATTACATCTCTCCTTGTTTTATATAAGGCTAATGTTCTATGTACACTGTCCCTGTTCAAATAAACTAAATGAATTAATTTCTCACGTGTCTCTGTGATGTTCATATGACTAATTTCTCATGTGTGAATGTGTCTCTGTAATGTTCATTTGACTCATTACTCATGTGCGTAAATGTGTCTCTCTGTACTGTTCATATGATTCATTACTCATGTGTGACTGTCTCTATAATGTTCATACGATTCATTTATCGTGTGTGAATGTCTGAGTGCTGCAGAATTTTTAGCTGTCTATCAGATGGAGACTGCAGGACTGGAGGCTGTTTCTGTAGCTGTAGTGTGATGAGCACCATGACCCCACGCTCAATGCCAGTCGATTGCACCTCTCTCCTCCTACACAGTTTTCTTCAGGAAGAATAAGTCTCTGGTATGACACCCTTTGCACTTTAGACCCAAAACCTCCCAAAAACAGAATATACTGGCTGAATGTTTACTGGTTGTTGGCAAACCACATGTCTAAATGACGCAGCCAATACCGTATTTGAATGACTGCTGTAATTGGCGATTTCTTAATGGAGAGAGCACTCAATAGTTTAACAGTGACTAGAAAATGTACTAACATTCCTATAATATAGGCTACAAATTATCCTAAATCCTAAACTCTGCTATGAGGAATTAGGACTGTGGAATTAACACACAGCACTCTGGGAATCAAAGAACAGGCCCAGCCAGGAGAACTGGATGATCCGTCCTTTAATTCCACAGCACCAGCTGAGTTTGACGAGTGTGCCGGTGGAGTGTGGTCCTGCCACATAATGCAGTATGAAGCACCACCAGCGTTGACAAAGGGGCTGTAATAACCAGCTGTTTGAGTTGTGAATCATAGCAATAGGAGAACGAAGCCCAAAATAGGTGGAGCTACTGTGACTTGCTCCATTTGAACCAATCATTTGAACACTCTTTTCAGTGTGTAGACAGTGAATGACAACACTTAAAGGCATGCTATGCAGGATTCCTACTTTGAAAATATTATAAAATAACCATGCTAAGGCATTTGTACCGGCAATCTGTCTTTGCATAGTTTCGCTGAATTTGTGCACCTTTACCTGTATTTATTATTCTAAAATGTGTCCTGGACGTTTCTGCATGTGGCTCTGTTTTCTATGTGGCGAGGGGTGGGTGTGGCTGCAGACACAGCGAAGCAAAAAGACCCTACAGGGGTTGGTCAAGAACTAGAGATAACTGTAATTGCTTTTCCTCAGTGGCGTCAGCTGAAGTTGGCCAAGGGGATGAAAAGCAATGCATAGTGGGCTTTTTTCTGTTGGGTTAAGTAATGTTACCAACAGTGTGAAGCAGGCTACAATAAGAACTTTTTCGACATTGGAAATAAAATTTAAAAAAATTTTTTAAATTACCCTTTTTGAACAAGAGACAAACAAAAAGACACAGTGTTTTGAGCTCGAACATCAAGGTGTGTGCATGCCCCAGCACCGTCTGCAATTGGTCCATCCAAATATTACGTGATTGGTTGCGTCACGGTTGACAAGCCAGAGGCAGAGTTCAACTTTCTTTTCCAGTTCATTTCACTGCTGTACTGTCCTGTGGGTCCACTGTCTTGGTTGTGGGAGCATTGTCTTGTTGGTTGAGAAAATCTGTCGATCCTTCCTCTGCCACGCTATTGAACAACTGATCAAAGCTTTGATGCAAATTGCTTGATCAATCGCTATCAAAACTAATTTCACATATATAATCGCATAAAAAAATTAATTGGAGTCATGTAATGAAGTCGAAGACTTCAAGACTTCAGAGTGAGAAGGTTTAGAACTCCAAGGAGATAATGCCTATTTTTGAGAGTGAGATGTATCAAAATTTTGTGTGGTCACCGACTGAAGAAAAATTGAAAATACTGCACTTTGTATTTAAACTACTTTTTCCATTTTGAGTTGTCTTGTTTTGCACATTTTAGCTATTTTCTCACTGTGACTAATGCACCTGGATACTTTTTTCCCATATCCTATGTAAGAACACTGCTATAATAAAACCGCAATGTAGAAATACAACTGTTTAAATGGATTTAGTTTTGTCCTTCATTCCAGCAAAATTGTTTTGCAACATATGGTTTTGTAATATTTATTAAATTAGGCTGCTGTGGGTGCAGAAATTGATGCTGTAATGCTAGGAAGTAAGCAGCTTCGAGTGACATAAAACAAAGTACACAGTGTTCACGGACGGTGGTTCATTTTCGAAAGGTTTGCACGTCATTTGGAGTATACTGCCTACTTTAGTGCCCACTTATAAGCCCTCCAGTTCTTATGCTTATGCTGTGTTAGCTTGCGTGTTCCCTGCCCTGGATGTTTCAAACCACACTGTCCATCATTTTGGAAATTACTTTGTTTTCCTGCAAACATTCATTTATTTAAAATTTTTCCTACATGCATTCCCTACAGGATTTGACTGTAAATCTATCTTGTGTTATTTTGTAAAACATGTTCTTTTGGACCACATCATATTGTTTTGGGAGACTTTAAACGCGATATTGGCAACAACACTTCAGAAAATTGACTGCCGCAATAATAAAATATTAATAAAATTTGATGGTGAGGTTTTGTGAAATTGTGTGTTGACGTGTAAAATGTACTCCCCTCCCCTGTGTGATGAAACATCTGATGAATGTCGCTTGTGTTTTGGCTGATGAACCTTCCCCTGAAAAGCCTGCCATCTTTTGCAAAGACGTGGAAAAAAATGCTAAAGGTCCTCAACACAGCAGAGGAGTGGAAGCCGTCTCTCTTACCTTAGGGCCCTGCCTCCCAGGTAATCCCACGTGTCCCTGTGGAACGGGGGAAAGGGCATGTTTTAGTACTTTGGGCAGAACCCACTCTCATTTCAAAGGGGGGTCTGGGGAATCGGGTGGCTTACTGTGGGTCCTGGGGGTCCGATAAAGCCCGGTCTTCCTGGCTTGGCGGCCGTTCCCTTGAATCCCCTCGGCCCCTGAAGAAAGGAAGGAAGAGTTCATGAATCGACAGTAGGGGGCGGGAGTTAATCGACCTTGAACTGTCCCGTTCCCTCCGGGGGAAGCAGGCGCACGCCCACGTCGCCCTGGAGACGCGGGGAACGGCACGGTCGAGGGGGTTCCAGTGCAGCGGTCCGCCGCAGAGATTTAGGGGCTCCACTCATAAGAACGAGGGTTCGAAGGTTCAGCTCTTCATGTTACACAACAGTACGTTACATGTATTTAGCAGACAGTCTTTTCCAGAGGAACAAAGCACCTATGTGCTTTTGATAGGTTTAAAAGAGAAACGGTAACTACAGAGGAGAGCCACTAACATGCATAGAGACAGCAGAGGTGGAGACAGACAGCTGGAAGAAACTACTATTATCTTAATCAGTCATCCTTAAAAAACGTTCAAAAATGGCATGACACATGTTCAATTCATCTTTCAAGCTCTAAGAAAGGAGTCTTAAGAGGTAGGCCTCAGGTTCACAGGTGGAACTGTTATTATGTTCTTGAAAAAGTGACTTCCCCTGCATTGCTTCATTGCATATCCACATGCATAAGCAGACAAGAGTAAAACGTACTAAAATAACAAAAGCTGTGTCAGCCAGCCTAATGTCAGAAGAATAAGAACAGGACCAGAGAATTTAAAAGCTGCTTACGGTCAGTCCCTGTGGGCCCATGTTCCCAGGGGGTCCCCGAGCTCCTTTCTCTCCCTGTGGAAAACAGAGACTTGTACCTTTAACACGTCGCGTTTCCCAAAATCAACAGTCGGCGGCCACCGTGGGAAGCGCATTCTATTCTGTAAATACGGAGGAGTCAGTCACCCGCTCTCCGCCTCGGCCAGCTCTCCCATCTGTACCCTGAGGTCCCTGGTAGGCCTGGAAACGGGGGTAAAAATAAAAATATCTTGAATGAGTGGATGAGTGTTCCCACACCACCCTACACAGTCCCCACAAAAGAGCACGTAGCAGTACAGTAAGACGCTAGTTTCTGTGCGCAATGAGCGCCGCCTACCTCAATTCCTGGGTCTCCATCTCTTCCTGGTGTCCCGGGATCTCCCACAATGCCCTGCAAACACGGCAACGTTACAGCTTATTTTTTTATACAGCTGATATTGTTTGTTTGGCTTATTGTAGAATAACTCACCTTCACTCCAATGGTGCCTGGCTTCCCCTGACGTCCTTGGATGCCCTGGCATGGAGAACATGAGATAGAACGTCATTTTGGAAACATGGTCAGAGTGGTCTGGTGTGCAAAAAAGGACAAAGAAAAAAACAGAAGTATTTACCGGCTTCCCTTTCAGTCCTGCTTTTCCAGTCTCTCCTGCATCCCCAACAATGCCCTGTGAAAAACAAACGTGTCACATATCTGGGGTGGGGCTTCAGTCTGTTTTTAACACAGTGGCTAATAAAAATCCTCAAACCAGCTTGTTTATCACTTTGATTTCCAGGGTGCCACTCTCCCTTTTGATAGAAAGTGCAGATAGAAATTCAATTATTAGATATATACAGCCTGGAATATTCACCCTAGTGTACCCTAGAATTCAAATAAAATATTCAATAGTCCTAGTACAGTGTGTAGTGTTTCGGATTGGATTGCGGACAGTCATTTGCTTAAGGGCATACTATGCTGCATTTTTTAGCCTTGCTGTGGTCCTGTGTTTACAATCAATGAAGTCTCCTCCATCTTCAACCCTGCTCACACCCACCTAATGTAGCTAGCTGGATGGCTAAAAGTTTATTTTCAGATTATAGAGGGCTCAACAGATTCAACTCGGAATCGTGGCTGTTGAGCTGTGAGATTGCTCGGTTGGGGGTCACTGTGACTAATCTCTTATCCTGGGGTAATTGGTGGAATTTGCATCCTGGGGCCACTTCCAGTAAAGATCCCTCTTCTACTGGCCCAAACTCTAAACAGCCGACTACATTTAACCGTGAGAATCGAGGGAAGGCACAGATCTACCATGTCCTGCAGGATTAGCTTGCGCTTTGGGGGGTATCATGTTCTAGAAAAATCCGGGAAGAAGCTTTCAAATACCTGACGTCCCTGGGGCCCTTGAGGGCCCTCGGGGCCCGGAAACCCTTCGTCGCCCTGCAGGAATAAAAGCAGGATGAGAACGACCGAAAGTTGGGCAGGACCAAAAAAATTGAGAAGGACAGGCGAGTGAAGAAAGAACAAGACGTTACCTTCACTCCCTGGTACCCTGGAATTCCCTCATATCCAAGAGGACCTCGATCCCCCTTTAGAAAAGACAGCATGGGTAAGACCAGGATTTCCTGTCAGTTGCTGTTTTAAGCATCATTCACTCAGCATTTTCTTCATTTTCAAACACCAGTATGCTCTTCTGTGGAATCCATCAGCACAACAGTCCTCCTAAACTAATTCACCTAATGAATGAATTACTAAATTGCCCACAAGCCAAATGTGTCCTCAGACCCATGCATGCAATTGGCCGTTTGTCAAATTTATGACTGACACTGCAGTCCACCTATCCCTGCTTAGAAACGGTTGCTATATACAACTTTTTTTGACATCTAGCTACAACCCTGTCTGCAAAATTGTAGCTGACAATACAGCAGTATGCAAGGGGAAAACAATATAAGAAATAAACTAAAATAAGATATTGATAAGTTGCCAGAATAGTTATATATATAGCACATAATTAGGCTATGTAGGTTCAATCTCCAACAACGGTGTAGCATAAATGGGGCATAGCCCTACAGGTAGTGAAAGTTTCACCAATGTTAGGTCACACTAGCTCTAGAAGCATCGCTAACATTAGCGAGCTCTTCTTGGCCTACTTTTATGGAACCCCTGCTGTAGTATTGTTATTCCAACAGCTATTCAATAGCTAATGGAAAAAAATCTTTTCCAGCACTTCATCAATGGAAGACCAAAAGATGCCTTTCCCAACCCTGTGGATGTAAGGTGTAAGGTTACCACACATTCAAATTTTAAACATAAGCCTGTTAAAAAGGTGCATCATCATTGTTCAGTATTTCCACCGTGTGATGTTTTACCTATTTATGCTTTATTTATGATTGCATCAAGTCAAACTACTTTAAGATACTGGATTATACTTCCAAGAACCGTCTGTGATGTCTTGCGGTAATTCACTCAAGCATATACTCCATCTTCTTTTATCGCACATATCAACAGTCGCTAAGGAGGGCAGGACTTGCAGATATTTTTAAGTCAATTGGTTGTCATGAGTTCATCATCAAAAATAGATCTGCGTGCATATGACAAAGGACAGGGCATTGCATTGAGTTGGAAACAAATTAATTTTCATGTTATAAGCCATTTATGGAAAGTTCCGGGCCCTTAGAAATGCACTTCTTAAAACGACAGGAAGTGAGGGACAAACTCACCATTTGACCCTGTTCACCTGTCTCTCCTCTCTCTCCAGGAGGTCCCTGCACTCCCTGTGAGGAGCCAAAGAACAGCACTGATGAACAGAAGACTGCTGAACCCTTACTGCATGCTGAATGACAAAACTTTGGGCCACATATGTAAAGGCATGTACAATCCAGACAAACCGGCAGGATTAATCTGGCACTGTATTTCACTAAGAGCTACTTTCCTTGCGCTCAGTACAGATGTAGGGAGCCAAAGGAGCTTCCAAGCCAATGAAAATGAGTTTTAGTAGAATGACTGACACCTATGCTTGTGATTTATTGGTCAGTCTACCTGTTTAGGTTCAAGAATACTCTTCAGAGCAGTGTTCTCCATTCCACAGGATGATTTCAAACTACTGTTTCTACAAAATGTTGTTTTATCATCCAGGTAATGTAATAAAAAAGGAGTTAATTCATACATTTTGTTTCAAATCATAAAAAAATTTGCAGGACAAGGTCAATTGCACATATGTTTGTTACAAATACAGACTACTGTTTTAATCTACCATGACTTGCATTGCAGAAAAGATTTGCATTTGGATTTCACTGAAAACAATTTAGTTTTTAAAATAATTTTATAAGGGGTTTCATTTAGTTTCAAGCTATTGTGACATCAGACCTCTACCTGCACCTAAAAGCAAATCTGGATTTGGAGATGCATATTATAAATATGAACAGAACCAAAACACTATAGAGATAATGTGGTTACATACATTTTCCCTACTTCAGTACCTGCCATCATTTATGAACTTTTTTTAATCTTCATGTAGATTAAACTTCATATTTAGTTTTTAGTTAAATTACAGAAACTCATGTCGAGGGTGCCCAATCCTTTCAGTATTGTATAGAAACTGACATTAAATTTTAAATCAACATTCTAGTAACTGCCAGTCCAAGGTCATTGGCTTACAGCTTCCTTTGGTTTAATGTCATGCGGAAATGGAGACGTTTATTATTATGTGACAGAGAACAAGGCGTGAATGAATGGTTGTAGCACCAGAACCCAAAATGAGCACTTTAGCCAGACTGAAGTCAGTTTTTACTCGTGTGATTTTCAGGAAGCAGAGGTACTGTAATGCTTGCTCTTTATTTTGAAGTAGAATTGCACTTAAACTGGCTAAGCACATTTAACTGCTTATAGCAGCTAATTTCACCCAATATATACATATATATAATATGTATCCCCATCTTCCCAGGGACTATGGATCTGTTTAGCAAGGTGACCATTCTTGCTGATATACTGATCGCTGTGCTCATTTTAACAAATGAAATGTATAAATAAAACAAATTAAAATAATTATGCTTTTTAATACCTGTATGCACATGTTTTATTGTTATACATTTATTTAAGGCATAGTTCATATATAATTCACATAATAATAATAATAATAATAATAATAATAATAATAATAATAATAATAATAATAGTATATTATATACTACTATAATATATATATCTAATATATACTAATAATGTATAATATATATCATCATCATTATTATTATTATTATTATTATTATTATTATTATTATTATTATTATTATTAGGGATTAAGGACAAATGATTTCTCATTTAATTGCGTTCTGAACAAAAACAATATAAAACATTTCTGTGCCAGTGCTCAGACCACATAACTTAATGGAATAATGTTTGGAACCAAATATAAAAACCAGTTAATAACATTCTCACGGTGATGTCACAATGGCATCTAAACAGGGAAAATGCAACAAAACTTGACAGGCTACAATCTAATAGCAGTGACAACAGTGTCTTAAATTCTTTAGTATACTCTACTGAAGGGACGTGTAGTTCATCAACAAGAAAAATTACACTACACACTTGTACCTTTGTCAAAATGAGGATAATATAGAGGTTGTTTTATCTAGCACAGTAGTTATTTCATACTTGGTTGGATAGAAGCTTCAGTGATTGCTTGTTTTTACAAAAATAACATTAAATTGTCTATGGGAAAATTACATGGCCAGAGATACTTCCTGGGTCCAGCTTCTGGAATTACAGCCAAACCCCACTTCACCTCTGTAGGAGGCCGGAAAGGGGAATGGCTTTGGCTCCAGAACGGCATAACTTTGGGTTTCTAAAGTGATTCCCCCGAGTGAAGTTTCCTGTTACAGTGCCCCACGGCGTGACATTTAACAGCAGCCTGGGCCGCAGCCTTGAGAGAAAAAATGACTGGAAGCAAACGATGCTCTCAGCTGGTTTACATGTGCTTAAAATATCATTTTCTCTTCAGAACACCTGAAAGTGATTTTGTTTTCATTTTCGTTTTATATTCTGTTCCATGAAAAATTTAGTTTGTTTATCAATTGTTTTTCTTCCCTGAACCATTTCTAATAACGATTATTATTATTATTGTCATCGTCATTGTCGCAATCATCATCATCATTATTGTTGTCATCATTATTATTATTGTTTTTGTTATTATTATTATTGTCATTGTTATTATGATTATTATTATGATTATTATTATTGTGATTATTATTCCACTCATGATACATCAGGGCTCACCTTGTACCCAGCAGCTCCTTTCAGCCCTTTCAGGCCCTTGGGCCCCCTGTCGCCCTGCGTGATAAACACACTGTCAGTTAATGACACCGAACGGAGGGAGGCGGGGCCACATTAAAGACAGCCAATGACATCACAGCAGGCTGGGTTACCGGTCGCCCGTGGAGTCCTCTCATGCCCTTCTCCCCTTTGATCCCAGCGATGCCCTGAAACACAGAGGAAGGCAGCCATTTTAGATCCAGAGCGAGGAAACAGCGAGTACTGTAACTCAAGGGTAACAGCTGGGTACTGTATGTAATTGTGTGGCATCTCGTGTATGAGATGGGTACTGTATGTATGTGTATGGCATCTCATGTGTATGACCTGGGTACTCTATGATGTGTGTGGCATCTCACGTGTATGAGATGGGTACTGTATGTATGTGTGGCATCTCATGTGTAAGAGCTGGGTATCTCACGTGTATAAGCTGGGTACGGTGTGTGTGTGTGTGTGTGAGTGTAGGGTCTCTCGTGTATAAGCTGGGTACGGTGTGTGTGAGTGTGTGTGTGTGTGGGGTCCCTCACGTGTATGAGCTGGGTACGGTGTGTGTGTGTGTGTGTGTGTGTGTGTGTGGGGTCCCTCACATGTATGAGGTGGGTACAGTGTGTGTGGTATCTCACGTGCATAAGCTGGGTACGGTGTGTGTGTGTGTGTGTGTGTGTGTGAGAGTGTGTGTGTGTGGGGGGGGGGGGTCTCACGTGTATGAGCTGGGTACGGTGCGTGTGTGTGCGAGTGTGTGTGGTATCTCACGTGTATAAGCTGGGTACGGTGTGTATGCTGGGTAAAGTACAGACAAGTGTAAGGGGGGTGCTTACCTCAGGACCAGTCTTCCCGATGACACCATAATCACCTGTGTTTCCTCTGATTCCCTGAGAATAGAGAGATCCTCCGTTAGAATATTAAGAGTTAAAAGAATAGAATAGAATAGAATAACTTTATCAAAGTAGACAAGTGTCTTTGGCTTTCCCTCCGGTCATAAAAAAACCCATGTGACAGAGATATCAGGAACATTGAAGTGCCCTTGAACAATCTCCAGATAACATCCTCTATCCAAACACACATTACATCAATCTATTTAAATGGGAAAAGGAAAAATATTGTTCAAAATGTTGCCCTTATGAATGCATACACCAGCTGCACACTGAATGTCTGTTGAGTGCCTTAAATATGTGCATATGAATATCCATACGTATGGATTTGTTTAAACTTTAGTAATCACTGGGGATACACAGTCATGATCTCCTACTGTAATACTTCTATGCATGTAAAGTTATTTGCCATTGGGGCATGCATTGTGAGTCTGTCAGATTGTAACATTGTCCCATATGGAGACTGCCACATAGTGAGATTGTCCCAAAGTACGATTGTCCCATGGTCAGAATGCTCGTCTAGGGAAGATGTTGAACTTGGCAAAAAAAAAAAAAAAAAACCCCTGTATGAAGACATCCTGTCACTGTTTCTGTATGAGCTACACATGGTTCTCAGCCATATGGTGGTATCTGTTGATCTTTTTCTCTGTGACTGTTACTGATCTCTGGGAAGATTTTCCCTTCATAGAAAAATAAACTTGCATATGAAATCTGATGCAGCCATGTCAGTGCTTTAGAGTATTTTGCTCAAAGTGCATTCAGTGTGTAGAGATACCCATCATAGTTATTGTGAAACAGAGTTTGGGAATTTAATTCAACAGTGTTTTCATTGCAACAGAAGATACTCACGTGTAACCCTCATCCTAAGGATCACGTGTCTCAGTATGAATGAGTCTTAGCCTGTACAGGTGAGATTATATTCTACACATTCTCCGTGTTCTATTTAAGCTCACTGATCAGCAAAGGCACACTGACCAGGAGTGACCTCAGCCCTTTTGAAAAAGCGTAGTTAATACAGTCTCCTCAAAGAGCAGTCTCCACACGGTCCGTCTGGGAGAAACTGTGACGCTTTATTTGCAGGCATGACCGTGAACTTCAAAGCCTTTACATTTCAGTAGGTCGGGAGACTGGGACCACCCAGAATGGCAGCATTCTGAGTGTGTTCATGTATGTGAGTGTGTGTGTGTGTATATGAGTGTGTGCGCACATGTATGTGTGCGTGTGCGTGTGCACGCGCATGTACGTGTGTGTGTTTGTGCTTTTATTTTACATATGTATCTGTGCTTGCCTATGTTTGCATTCCTGCTGTGACAACAGACCTCTCACTAAGGACTACAGAGCACACATGAATAGCAATGTCTTCATGTCTTTTCGATTCTGGGCTGCTATTTGTTTCTAGTGAAGATGTAGATAAAACAACAATGATAGACTCCCTGCTATGTTAGGGGGGGCCTGATTGCGTGTTTAATAAGATTACAGTCCATCACAACATTCCGTGCCACAGTGAACTGGAACTACTTTAAAGAGAGACAAGATGTGCTGAAGCACTGCAGTGGAAAGAACAATGCTTCTGGCCTACAGCAGTGAAGAAAGATGGAGCTCATTAATGTATACGAGTACTTGGGCCCAGACTCTAAAATCTATTCTCTTTAGTAAACCTGGCTTTAAAGAACTGTCTTTCAAGGTATTAAAAGGCTTTAACACAGGGGTCTCTGACTTTGAGGGCCACAATGTCTGCAAGTTTTTGTGGTGTCTTGTCTGAGCTACAGGATTTGAACTTGAGATCTGAGGACAGGTGACAACACTAATTTTCTGGTCCAAACAGAGAGGAAGGATAAATGTCAGTGTTTGGCTACGGGTAGAACGCATGCTACTTCCTTTATTAGTGAGCACAGTTAATGGCCATTATAAATCAACGCTCACATATTAAACTGTACAGTGGCACCGTAAGGTAGCAGCATGTGTCTGCTCTCACCCTTACGCTGCTGTAGTCTCTATTATGAATGATGGTGTCCGCTACCATGGGGGATGACTTTATTTTTATTATGTTCAAATGCATCTAACAAGTCTGTGTTACAAGACCTGACAGTGATGGTTTAAACCATGGCTGCCAAACTCTGTTCCTGGAGATCTACCGTCCTGTAGGTTTTCATTTCAGCCATAATTTGGGGCACCTGATTTTACTAATTAGTAGCTGATACTCAAACCTCAGTACCACACATGTTGTGACCATCCTGCAGATGTGAGGAGCACTCCATGGGGGTGCTGTGTGTTGGGTTTCATGCACAGGCACAGCTTTTGCTGTGCCGAGGGTCATGAGTTCTAAGCCCTACACTGCACTGATTATTTATCTGTTGACAAAGCCTGCTTTGGGTCTGCCAGGCGAGGATCACCTAACACCTTCAGCTTTGTTTTACAAGCAGAATGTAGGATCACTGTTGATTTCAGCCACCAACATTCTGGACAAATCCTCCATTTTGAATCCAGTGTTGTGCATGAACGCGTTAAAAGAGCGGCGTTCACTGAACATGCTCATATTTCTGGGGAACGGTGAACTGAAAGTATCCTTTTGCAATTAATGAACGTGAACGTCATTAACTCTCGTCAGAGTTAACTACGCTCTCGTGAGAGTTAACGACGCTCTCGTGAGAGTTAACGACGCTCTCGTGAGAGTTAACGACGCTCACGCACTGCTTACCATAGACATATATACATTTGTTCATGAAAGTCTTTCAAATATTCATATGAACTGGCCTCAGCAGTACTCGTAGCTGCGTTGCTAAAATTAGAGCCGGTTTCACTAACCATGCTGGCATGCCGGTTGCCGTAAATCCCCGCCAGGTGCCATAGACATATATATACAACATTTCTAATAGAAAACACAGTTTGTCCACCTATCACTTCAGAGCAATGGTGATAAAACTAACAAGAAGTAAGTGCTACTGTGTTGTTAGCCTTTACTGATCCCTGTATGAGGTTTATATGATATAGCTAGCATAAGCAAATAGCACTAACCCATAAAATTTGCTTTTTAAAAATGGTACTTGGTCAGTCGAACGATAAAAATGAAAGCATTCGATTACAGTCAACGGCACCGAAAATTTCTGTTGCACCTTCAATAAACGGCAAAAGTTACACTATAGGACTGACCATAGCACATCTTTCAGCTAGCGACTATAATGAATCCAGTGGTGGAGCCTGTACCAGCTCGCTTGGAAGCATATGAATCTATTTTATGTTTTTGAACTTCTGCATAATTTGGTTCATGCAGGCTAAATAAAATTTCCATTGTATCTACAGTAGACCTTTACTGCACCTCTTTTTTTCCCCCACTTTCTGCATAATATGACATTGTTTAAGTGGTAAAACATACTCATAGTTTTTTCTTGGCTTTTAAAAGTAATCTTGATTCTATAGTAGAATACAGTAATTTATTTAGTTTGGGAAGTGGGCAGTGGCAATGATTGGGGGTTTGGTGTGAATGGATAGGAGGACGTTTTACTGAAAAAGAATAGAATAGAATTTTTTAAAAAACGGAAGAAATGAACATGAACTAGTTCATTTTTTGGGACTGTGAACTTAGTTCAAAATTCAAAATTGTGAACTATGAACACGAACTAGTTCATTTTAATCTGTGTGAACTGAACTTTGAGCTTGCTCTTGTGAAGTGTGAACTTGCACAACACTGTTTGAATCTCCCTCAGTAAATAGGTCCTTGTTGGCCGATGGGCATAAAGTTAGTGTTGGAGGCTGTTCTCATTACAGTGTATCTCCTGTCCAGAACATACTAAGATAATGTGGGATGCCCAGTGCCTCCAAATCATTGCATTGTCTTTGCGAACTGAACTGAAGAATAATCTATATCAGAAGGTCATTTTGGTGCAATTTTGTTGCCTGATGCTGCTAAACGTATTAGCGTAAATTAATGTGTTGGCTTCTGTCTCAGGCTTTCCTGGTTGCAGAGTACTTGTTGTATTTCAATGAAAGGGCCGTAACTGGCCGCAACTGAAGGGATCTCCCTGCTCTGGGAAAAATGGCAATTATGCAGGACTTTGTTTCGTTTGGCCCTGAGTTGAGTCTCAGTGCAGATTTCAATATTTTTAATCTCACAACCAGGCGGTGCTTTCGGTCGTCAGGAGGTTCGGTGTTTGCAGCCTCCATGGAGACTCGCTTTCACCTTCCTTTCCATGGTTTGGTCTCACGGGTGAAACTTTCCACAGCTTCGCTTCCTTACACCCACAACCTGGGCTTTCCCCAGTCCTTGACTCATCTTTTAGTCATTACCTCCCTTAAATGGACCAACAGCCTACATTTCTCAGAAGACCACCCTTCACCCCATTAGTGAAAGTGCCAGTCAGCCTGTGGCACCAGAACAGGGGAAATCCACGCTCATGTTGATCTGCAGTGAAGCTTCATAGATTAGCTGAGCCAACGCTGAACAGCCAGACTCACCCATTTACCAACTCTTCCTGTGTCTCCTGTGTTGCCTGGGAGACCCCTGTGGCCCTACAGAAACAGACATTCGCCATTAGAAAGGGTCACCGGGTTAGACTGCACACAGTTTCCACAGTCTGTTACGATCAGCGCCATTTTGGAGAAAGAGGGGCGGCTCTGACCTTCGGTCCGGGGGATCCCTGAACCCCGGGCTGCCCGTGAAGGCACCGGCAAGCGGCCCTGTTCCCCGACAGGCCGATTTCGGCGTAACCCCCGCACTGCGGAGAAGGAAAAAGAGATACGCAGGCGCTGGCTTTAAAAAGCACCGAGCCCGATACAGAAAGAGAACGGGCTTGCTGCCCAGAAGGACGAGGGTCGTGTTTACCACGTTGGAGAGCTCGCAGCAGCGCTCGGAGTACGCCTGGTCTGCGTCGCAGGACAGCACCATCTGCTGGAGATCCACCTGCAGTACACGGACAAGAGCTGAAAAAATCCATTGTTCTTACATGTGCTTTTAATAGTCCTAGTATGTTTGCCCCTCTGCGAATGATTATGCATGATTGAATATTTATTTTTTTAATGTCCTGCATATGTACAACCATTTTTAACTGAACTTTACAAAACACTTGAACTTTACTATGATTAGTGGTAGTAGAAGTAGCACTACTAGTAGTAGTAATAGTAATAAGTAATATTAAAAATAATAGTTGTGTTTTGTAAAGTTCAATTAACAGATTAATTATAATGCAATTACATTTGTCATGTAATATTAATTAACTGCTCCTTAAAAATATAACCATTATTATTATTATTATTATTATTATGAGAATGTAATGGCACCTAAACAGTGAACAGACTATTGGCAAATTAGTAAAGAAAAATATTAAAGTCTAGAACTGTTTTGACTCAAGGAATAAAGACACGTTACAGATAGCTTCTTCATCTGAGTGTATGTACATACAGTATAATAGTAATAGTAATAATAATGTCAATAATAATACTAATACTACTACTCCTCCTAGTACTACTGCTGCTGCTAATAATAATAACAACAATAACGATGATAAGTAATATTTTTAAAAGGGCAGTAATGTTTTATGGTTAGTTTTATTTTTGGGTGAGCTCACCGAGCCCCCACGGTTGCGCGCGGCCCTCTTCACGATGGAGGTGTAGCCCCTGCGGATCAGGGGGCGGGGCTGGTCCACGGAGGCGACGCTGACCTCCTGGCAGTCCACCAGCAGCTTGACCTCCTCGCCCGCGGCGCTCAGCGCCAGCTTGTGCCAGCCCGTGTCGAACAGGCGGTCCACGCCGCCGAACGTCCGATGCGTGGGGGCGCCGTCCGGCCCCGTGTAGAAGAACTCCAGGGCGCGGGCGTCGCCCAGCAGACGCACGCCCATCTGCTCCCGCCCGGACCTGTCGCTCACCTGCCACAGCTCCCATGAGCCTCTGGCTGCCTCCGCCGTCATCTTGAAGGTGGCGATGATGGAGAAGTCGGAGGGCAGGCCGTCCGGGTACACCTCACTGAAAAAGAGCATTATTTCACCCAATACCCCAGACCGTATGGGTACACCTCACTAAGACAAAGCATTATTTCACACAGTACCCCAGACCCTCACAGGTACACCTCACTAAAACAAAGCATTATTTCACCCAATACCCCAGATTACGCTCATTTATATGCTAACAACCATGCAATAAAACACACACTACGACACACAAAATGCAAACAGCCTCTTTGCCTATCATACACCTTAATACAGACTGACTAAGAAAACCTATAACAAATACATACTCCAGTGCAAACTTCACAGCACATTGACTAACATACTAACACACCCAACACACACTGAACCTACACTAGCTCATGCTGTTTATAATTCGCACTTGACTCATACATACTTTAATTAATGCACAAATAATGCTCATAAGAAGCATTATTCCTCTTAAGCATTCACAGATTGTCTTCACTAATAACTGTATCACACCTGTTGATACAGTTTGATGTTTTAGTTAAACAAAATATCTCTGCTAACTGGCATGTCTTTCCCTCACAGAAGGGTTTCAGTCGCTTTTTGTTAGTTTTTCCATTCGAAGTACGAACAGTGTGTTCCTGAAGTTAACATGTTTTCTGGTAGATTGTCATTGCCCCTGTGTCATCCAGCAGATATGCTGCCTGGGCAGATCTGATCTACAGTCTATAAAGGTGACATTTTGAGTGTTCTTTCCACTCAATTTTGAAGTGGACTTTCACCCAAATACCACCGCTGAAGACTGGTGAAGCCACAAATGCCACAGGTTATGACTGGCAGCGCAAACAGCAAATGGAATACTGGGCTACGGGCAATACCAGGGGGAGGGGTCAAAAGGGTTGGACAACATTGGACACAGACAGAAATGAACCGCTCTGCAACACGTCGACAGTGCCACAGCACCTCCACATGGCATCCTTGGGTCTGGCCACCGCTACACAGGGTCTCGGAAGAGCCCTAACCATGGACCGTAACAAGCAGATTATAAGCATTATCCAATAACAGTATAATGCAATGAATGTGAAAGAGGGGAACAAGTTGAAGAAATGTACGTGAATGTGGAACTGAATGTGAAAGTGATTATATAAACGTGTACAGGAAAAAGTGTGGGAATGTGGTCAGAAGTATGGATTATCAAAGATGGGTTTGCCCACAGGATCACAGAGATCACCACCTCGGACCTCGATAGAAAGATATCTAGAGAAATGATTGGTGCAATCGTAAGATCATGCACTGTCATTTTAAAAAAAGCATCTTATTATCACTAGATTACAGTGAAGTGTACTGCTCTATTCCTGGAGGAGTAGGAGGGTCTCTGGTGGTTGTCAAGACCTTATTTGGGCAAACAAAGGGAACTGTGGGTGTGGAAGGCATGCTCAGGATTGTAATTTAAGGGAAGCCCAAATAAACATTCAGGGAGAATCTGCTTAACAGTTCTCCTGATACCATAGTTATTGCCTTACAGAATCATTTGGTTATGTGCTTTGTTGGTAACCAGGTTCATGTTTATATTTATTAGCCTTAGCCAGCATGTGATCCTGTGTTCAGCTATAGGTAATGAATTTATTCATATTTGATCTCAGAGTTATTGGGTCTCAGAGTTAGGGCCCTGGTTCCTCACCTGGGGCTGGGTGCAAGCCTCAAGATTGAGTTTCTAGTAACTGGTTCCAAGTCTTGACAAAGACTCAAGATTGAGCTCCTGAAAAGCAGATTCCAAGACTTGGGGGAAGCCTCAGGATTGAGTTTCTGAGAAGCACATTCCAAGTCTTGAAGAAGCCCTAAATTCTGACTTGGTTAAAAAATCTGGAGATAGAGTATCTAAGATTCCAAGTCTTAAAGGAAACCTCTGAGTACTGAGTTTGGAGACAAGTCTCAAGATTGAGTTTCTAGAAACAGATTCCCAGTCTTAAGGGATCTCTGAGTACCAAGCCGGACAACGTATTATATAGAGTATATAAATATGAAGTATTGGACCTCTGACTCTCATTGGAGAAAAAGCCTGGGGGCGGGGGAGTTGGGGAGAGGGGGGGGGGAGCCAAAGGGGCCAGAGCTCGGAGGCACAGGTACACTGCTCAACACCCAGGTGTACGTACCAGACTCTGGGTATTTAGTCCCCTCAAGATTCAGCAACTCCTTTCTAACCAGCAGCTAAAATAAAATCTTCAAAACTGTCTCCCTTACGACCGCGACCTTCCTCAGATGGCTCGCATCGAGAGCGGTTTCCGCAGAGCAGTGAGTCACCGTGCGTCCCCCACGCCATAAACAAACTTGGCGAAACGGCGAGGCGGAGTTCACCGAGGACACGGCGGGCCTGTAGCGGGCCAGGGTGCAGGGGGATTGGGGGTGGGGGGGAGCGGACCCACGGAGAGCTCCGAGCCGCTCCAGGAGCGTGACTCATCCCGCACGTCAGAGGAGCTCGCTCTAAACCCGCCCGCTACTTCTGCGTTTAAAAAAAGCCTCGCTTTGCTGCTTCAGCCCCGCAAGGATACGGCTCAACGCCGGGACATGAAAATGGAGACTTCGCCATGGAAACGCCCAGTCAGACTTGGACACAAACTAATGTCTTCTGAGACTGCAGGAGAAACCTTAAAATACTGAATCCTGTTATTGCTCTACGGTGCACATTTAATGAAGACTTCCAGCTTGCAAATCATTTTTGCACCTACAGAAGACCATATAATGCACTTGGCATAAAAAATTGAATTAAATGGATACTGTGCAAAAAACTATAAAATGGACACTAATTTCAATACAAGGACATTGTATGCAATACCACAGTAAATTTACCTGATATTGCATGTAAAATTGTATCAAATTGGCATTGCATGTAAAGCTGTATTAAAATGTCCTGGGTTCTTGTCTGGCTGGTGTCATAGACATGGTTAATGTGGAGTCCCTGGCACATTTTGTGCGGCGAAGCAATTGGATAACATCACCTCACCAACGACCAAAAAAAAACAATACTGACATGCCAAACTCAACTCATCTATTTCAGAAATCAGACCACTGGCATTGGCTATTGAGCAATCCAGCAGCTTTCCAACACACGTGTGCTGCAAATGTAATCAGAATGCTGGTCTGTGGGAGATCCCAGCCACCTCCCACTGGAGCAGTAGTGGTACGGCCCAATGCGAATGCAACAAGAACTTTATTCTATGACTAATCGCCCTCCCCTTGAAGCTATAGTGGTTTAACCCACTGTAACTTTCGATTGTCAACTCCAGCAGAAAGGGACTCTAGGCTGACAGTCTTCCTGAGATATTTAATATCAGTCCCATTAAGAAATAATGTTGAACATAAATATTCTAGTACAACATGCCGTCCTCTAGGGGCCAACACTTCATATGAAGTGCAACTTTTGAAGGCCTTCATAAAGCATACAGAAGACCTTTATGAGGCTGGTGTTGCCACTTTATAAAACAGCTGTGTGCAAAGTGTATGCTTTATGATTGCCAAAGAGGAATGATGCACCACATGTTTTAATGCACACGCTCTCAATATGCTATATCACTTCACACCAGCTGCCATGAAAGGGCCTTGCAGATGTGTGGGCACCAATGAGCTCGCTGTCTATTTCAAAGCAAGCCAATCAGACCACAGCACGCCGAGGTGGGCGTGGAAACAGGTTCCAGGATGGGAGGAGCTAATTTTTACCTGATGGTGTTCCTCAGGTGGACGGAGGGGTCGACCCGGAAAGCCACCGTCCCCGGTCCCGACCCGTTCACTGTTCGAACGCCTGAGATTTCGGACACCCGGAACTCCTCCAGAAGGTCAAAACCTAGACATCAACAGACTTGGTTTTCGGTATTTGTGGGGACATGAGATTTATAAACAGCCCAAAACAAGACAAAAAAAAAAAGTTACACACTGACCTGGATTTATGAAGCGATAAGCATATTTAAGGTTTTTCTGTGTTAGCAGAGCTTACGCAGTCACAGACAGGGAAGATAAATGAGCTCGTTGAAATTTTACAATGACATCCACGGGTGGGCAGATGGATTTCATTGTGGATTTCAGATGGACATTCAAGCTGAATTCTCCCTGGTCGTTTCTGGTTTATGGACGACACTATCCAGACATAGCATACATTTTACACACGATCCATTTGTAGAGGTGAACGTTTACAGTACGAGTTTAAGCTCTCCCCAAGGTTAAAACTGCAGCTCCCATTAATGATTCAGTCTGAGGCCTTAAGGGTAAAAGGTCAACCTCATTCTTTACCCAGGAACTTACATTAGATTTAGCTTAAAATAAACCATTCAAAGAAGAATTAATTATTATATTGCTACCAAAGCCTATTGACTTTTTTTTAGTCTGGCTGGATTAAAGCGGTGGCGCATAACTTGTGTCAGCAAACAATATTGCTGTATTTCTGTCATTCAGTTGTGGAAACCTTCGAAGGGTACTTAAACTGCTGCTGACAGCTTCATGATTCATAACAGTGTTAATACACTCGGTTAGCCTAACACCCGAAGGCTACTGACAGCCAAAGGTTACTAATGCGTCTACCTGGGTGGGCTACTCTTCCGATGTGCCTGTGCTGCCACCTGCAGGTCATGTTGGAGTCATGCACTCAAAGGTGCTTCATTCAGTCTTGACCTCAGATCACACCGCTAAAAGGAGCGGCGGGAGGAAACACCGCGTGCACATGGGACAGTAGCATCATGTGACCTGTTTTTGAGACCTATGGTAGTTTCATTGAAGTAAAAGGATCACGACTTCCCCACTCTCACTCTCACCCAGAAAGGGCAACAGTAAACTGTATGAAGAGGAGAACGGGATGACGGTCTGTCTGTTACTCAAGTCCCTGTACTTACTCTGTAATTCCTGGCACTGGACGAACGCTGTGAGACCAAAGAGTGCCGTAAAAACCAGCATCCGTTTCATATGTGAGGATTTCATTTCTGCGATTCTCAGGGATTACATGCACCTGTGAAAAATAATAATGTAATAAATAAATAATGAATTTAAAAAGGAAATAACGATACATGCAGTTAGTTAATACATATAACGAAATGTTTAGTTATACTTTGTGGGTAATGCAGCAGCTGTTACTTGTGGGTTATGACTCTTACCATATATTGAGTCAAATATAATAAAAAGTAGCCTCATTGCAAATTAGATTTTTTTAAAAGGTAAAACGAAACCACCAACGGCATCCTGGACAAGATCAAACCCAGCAGTCACGTGCATTTCATTCAGACAGCCATTTGGTCGATAATTTAAAACATGACATAGCATGGACCCTAACGGAATTAGATGTAAGGTGACGCATATCATGGCACATCCTGAGCAAGAGAAGTCCAGTATGTGAAGAGAGAGGTATGGGTAGGTATGAAGGTACATTAGGCTATCCAGATGTACCTTTTTATATCAAATTATATTTGTACTGCCCATGTGAAAGAGACATTGTGGACACGATTAAAGCCAAACTGGATTCCCTTACAATTTAAATAATTATTGATTGATAACAAAGATAAACATACTTTAACACGTGGAAGACAAAACCGACGAAAGGGGCAATTCTGTTCCCGTACCCCCTTTCTATGTCATTACAAAAGTGCACATCTAAAGACACCATAATTAGCAAAGCCGTGATAAATGGCAAGTTATTTACATTACTGGCCAGTGATGTCACTGGTAATACGTTTCAGTGTTTCAGCGTTTCATGCACAGAACTTTATTTTTATTAAAATTTATTCGGTGCCTTCCTTTCGAGAAGCTATGGATTTTTGTTTTCGTCAGTAAAGTCCAGCGTCAACCCTCCAGCAATATAATTTACATACCTGAATCATGCCGTATGTCTTCTGATATTTACAATACATTATAGGACGGTAGTGCTCCACGATATTGCATTAATCCTCAGTAGAATTCAATTTTATATAAGATCTGAATTTCGTTCCGTCTAAATCCCTTAAAATCACCAGTCGAAAAGCAGCGTAACAAGATACGGTCTATCGAATGGAAATGCAATTTAAAGTATATCCAACATTAAGTAATTATGTGATAACCATTTTGGAAAATAAGCCTACTCTGCACAAAAAGATATTTAAACATAAGTTCACTCCATTGGCCCCACTTGCACGTTCTAAAATGCTACCGAGGAAGAGGAGAGAATGATTTAATTCATTCAATCGATCAATTGTTAAAATAGCTTCACTAAAATAAAGACATTTTAACCTAACAGTATTCCAAATTACACAAATATTTTTTTATCCTATGGGTGCACAGCAAAACTGTATGGTTTGATCATTTAATAGGTTATTGTTTAAAAGGTCATGGGGAAGAAATAACATCTGTTTTTAAAGTGTGTATTCCGAAACTGTCCAATTAGAACACAAAAAAGACCATTCTTCCTATAGTGAAATTTCCATGCAATATTCCCAAGGGTGGTATCTTGCTGGTGTTGCTGCATAGCCATGCTTTAGTTTTTTTTTTTAACCATATTTCTAAATAATCAGTATGATCAATTACATGATCATGATGCTTATTTCCATCCCACATGCAAATCACCATTTATTTCAAATCTTCTAATTGATGTTACCATAGTAAATTATTTAGTGCAATCCATCTCTGACATATTGATTTAGAAAAGGCGTGCCCCCCTTTAAAAACTGGTTCCATTAAAATGCTGCGTATGTGTCTATAGAATAGTAAAGAGAAAAATAATTTCGCTTACATATTCTTGAATCGGAGGTCCCCGAAGCGGACTGCGGACGGTTCCTTCCCTGGTCCCACAGTGAGAGTAGGCTATAGTCAATTTTAAAGTGTCATCGTTAGGCCGAACTTTTGACTTCAAAGGGAAGCCTCATTCATTCTAATAGTCGTGGCTCTCGAGGGAATCTGACCCTCGCGCTCCACTCCACCTTCGGTCCCATGGGATCTACCCTCTCCTATAGGTCCACGCGCAACAACTAGCGTCCACTTGGCACAGGCTCAGTTATATCTATTTAATCACAATGATTGGTAAAGACAAGCATTTATCAACAAGCATATGGCCTATAATGACAGCAAATGCGCTACAATTAGAATGATTAAAGTCTAAATGGTGCCATCTGTCCCGACAGTAAAATAGGCCTACATAGATATGGTCAGATGCGAATAAGCGAATAGGTCCTAACTCTTGATATGTTTACTGTAGCTGGAGCTTTTTGATTGATGGTGCTGCTGTATAATGTTGATGTGGCCCGCACTTGATTCGCCGGCCCTCTTTTTTGCATGCCACTCGTTAACAGATTCAGAAGAATATTGTCGTGGAAATAGTCAGATAATTTGTTCTATGCCATATTTTCTTGAAGGAATAGCCTTTATACAACTAAATATAAATTCGAACACGGGATTTAGACATAATACAGCATGTGGACAATTTTATTCTAGAAAATCCTTTAAAAGGTGTGGAAGTTTGTATTTTGCAATGGATAAAGTGTGATAAGAAATCATTTCACACAGAAGGAATTCCAATTTAAATTAAACAAACTCGAGCCTATATTTTAAATCAAATGTCGCCTCTTCAGCGTGCTAAAATATGTCTGCTTAAATAAAAACATAGGCCTATAGTCTATTATAATAAAAATTCAGCTTTTAAGAAAATACAGTTCGATTTCTCCAAAAACAGTCATTGATTGTTCCAGTAGCCTACAAGCTGAGAGAAAGGTGTGGCATGTCACGGGCAGGCACGAGCTGTTCTGCAAACATTCCGCCGCTCGGGAGAACCAAGCCGCTTTTCACGGCAATAAAGCCATAAACGCATTTTCATCACCGCTTCAGATTCAACGCGGCCTAACCTTTTCTCTGCACTGATTAAATCTACGGAATTAAAAACTTTGTCTGATGAACATATGACTATAACTAATGAACGTTTGTCTTAAACTGGCAAACTTGTTGAAAGGGGAAATCGCGTTTTGCAAGAATTCTTGACAAGGAGGTGATTGTCGGGATGGACGGCGCACATTTTCATTTGAAGAATTAGGAGAGCAATGTCAAGCATTTTGCCCCGACTTCACATTTTATCGATCAGTTTTGACATGTAACCAGTTTTGCCAGGGTGGAAGAGATCAGAACAGAGCTCAGAAGTGGTTGAGCATGATTGCTCAGGATGATTGAGTGGTACAGTATTTTTTTTCAACGTCAAAATTAAAGAGAACATTGTTGCCATAGAAATGGTCAAAAATCTGTCCTGTGTCATTAATTTTAGTGCGAGGATTTACTAAAATATTAATCGCAGCAAACAACGTTTTCAAACAAAAATGCCGAGTTACTCACTAATTAAAATTTGCTAAATCTAGATATGCCGTTAAAAGTATTGGTATCAAAATGAGGCCAAGTTACAGCTAACACTATGGGCTATCGCTGCTCACATAAATGAGCTCTATTCCAAAGCAGTCCTACCCAATGTTTCCAAAATTATTTAATATAGCTTGGCCATGTGTTTTTTTTAAATATTTTTTATCTTATCATCTGAAGAGAATGCAGTTATTCAAAGTAAAACTGTGAAATGCCAATTCATTTATTGCGGAAATGCAATTCAGCTATGTTACACTTAAATGATTACACTATATGTTCGAAGAAGTGTCTGCATCCAGTCATGCTTTGGGTTTATGAAAAAAAAAACTAAATCTATTTTTATTATTTATTATTATTATTATTATTATTATTATTATTATTATTGTTGTTGTTGTCATCATTATCATCAGAAAATTGTATCCACAAATAATATTTATTTGATATTTTAAAATAAATTTTTACTCTTACTTATTTAGCTAAACGTTTTCTGACCCACAAACATATAGTACATTAGAGGCAAATTTATTCATTTAATAGTCCTAAATGTCATTTTTATCTATTTATTTTTACATTTTTCTCTACTGTAAATGATTGTGTTTCTTGGTATAAATGACTAAATGCACATTGTATAGGCTGCTAGAGAAATTAGCACTTATATTGTACTTTGTATCATTATCTTGATGTTGTCGCTTCCTAGTTTGACTTAGCATAGGTCAGGTCAGAGTAATATTGTGTGTATAGGACTTAATGTGTTGTACCTTATTGGACCTGTGTTTTGTAGTTATTCCAATGATCTTCGATATGCACTTTTTGTACGTTGCTTGGGTAAAATACTCTGCCAAATAAATGTAGTGTAATTAATCCATGGGAAAATGAAGTATTCTTGGTATTTATCTACCTATCTACAACATGTATTTAAAATTGATATGTATTTTAAGTTGTGTGTGTCCCTTTTGTAAAAATAACTTGACAGCCAAGTACAAACATATCTAATAATATAAAACATCTATTTTTGTTATTTGACACTTTGAAGTGACACAAAATATGACCACGTTCTCTTCCAATGGTAAGATGAAAGAAAGAAAAAAAAAACAGGGCAAATGGACTGCATTTATATAGCGCTTTTATCCAAAGCGCTTTACAATTGATGCCTCTCATTCGCCAGAGCAGTTAGGGATTAGGTGTCTTGCTCAAGGACACTTCAACACGCCCAGGGCGGGGTTTGAACCGGCAACCCTCCGACTGCCAGACAAGCGGTCTTACCTCCTGAGCTATGTCGCCCCAAATCGCCCCAAGGGCCAATTTATATGAAATGTTTTAGGAAACATTGGGTAGCATTGCTTTGAAATAGAGCTTGTTTAATTAGGGTGAACAGAGATATTAATGGTAAATGGACTGCATTTACCATTTACCATTTAATACACACTTGGCTGTGCTACCCCATCGAGTCCCGATGTTGCATGTTTTGCAACATGCTCAAAATGACCTCAGTGAGACTTAATTACTTGTTTTGTTTTACTGAAAGTGCTTATCCACATGTACAACACACATTTGGCATCCAAATAAAAATATTTGGGATAATTTACTGCAAGTAGTGGAAAATCCAGATGTTGAGACAAATTGCATCTGCTTGAGGAGCCTATGTTCTGCGTTCTCTAGAAACTGTGTAACAGTTTAAAACGTTTCACTACAAATATGTTGCTAAAATATAGTATTGGGCCTAAGGAACTGAGAAATGTTGTTATAAACTTAAATTTGGCAAAAACGGTGTCTCTCGGGTGCCTGAAATGAAATGTGGCATTTTTGCAACACCGGGTCTCACTGAATTAAAGATGGTAAACTATCCGTTCAGACCCCATTTGGGCAACGTACCATGTTAAAAGTATAGCTTTGGCATCGACAAAATCAAATGAATGCATTTCAGAAATGAGTTTACCACAAACATTAAACAGCTTTAACCGATAGTTTTTTGGCAATTTATTTTATTAGTTAGCAAGCAAGCTAGCTTCCACACAGAACAAATATGGTGACCACATTTCAAAAAACATGTTCAAATAGCATCACACTTCCTGTGCACTTCATTATATGTCCATTTTGCCTGTGGGTCTGAGTATCCTGCAATTGGTTACTTTCATCAGACAACATTGATCAGGTTTTGTAATTGGCAGACGCAGCTAGATGTCCAATGAGGAGAATTATTGATAATGGTACTGGAGCATTTCTGATGACAAAATCACCAGGAAAAAGCAGCAAAATAACCCAGGTTTGGGGCTTCATTGTGTGAAATTCTCTGAATTCTGTGTTTACATGTTCTTAGGGGCTGAGAGTCTGTGGTGATCATGATTATAACTGTAGGAAACCCTGAGGGGTGCCAAACTCTGCTGTATAGGTATGGAGCATGCCCTGCCAAGCCATAACTTGGTGAATGGCATACCTGCCATCCCAATTCATGCTCGGTCCTCATTTCAAGACGTTACAACCAGCTAAACACAAAATGCGTTACGCCACCCTGGAAACAAGTGTCTCCTAAGCAAATAAATAATGCAAGAAGCAGTGAAGTGCTGATTGGCCCAGATTTTAAATGTGTTGCATCATCCGAGAGAGAATGAAGACACTGCCAAGACATTGACCTACGCATTCTGGGCCTGAGTTCAGACATTATCCCATGTTCCTAGTCATAATAAAACACGCTCACCTTTATCACTGCAGGGACACTGGTGCAGAGGAAGTTATGCAGGGCAGACATTCAACTTTGAGGCAGGGCGAGTCCACAAGGGGCCTGTGGCCCAAACGCAGTCCAACACTGATATACTCTTGTCCTTTGTGAAAAGTGTTCAGGTGCATAAAAACCATGTGACTATTTCCAGCGTTACATCTATAGTGTCAGCCTGCCTAAACTATGTAAGAGTTGACTTAACACTGAACATTTTACTAGTGACAGAATCATAAAAGATAACTTTTTTTTTTTTTTTAGAATCCATCTACACTGTTTACACACATGTACATATAAATCTGAAGGTGTTGTTACATAGTTATTTCTAGAAGAATAGACTCAGTTCTTCTAAAGGAACCTAAAAAATAAATAAATAAACAGCAGCGACTAATTGAGTTCTCCGTGTTCACGTTGTTAGTGGACTTAAAAAAAAGACTTCTCGCTCTTTATGGTCCATTTGGTGTGTTTTCATGTATAGTTCTTTCAAAATGAACCAAACGCAGTTATTTTACAGTAAAACGAACTCGGTTCATTTAAAGTGAACCAAGAAGTGAATTAGCTGCAAATGCATGAGTTTACCTTGTAAGTGGACTTGGAGGGACTCATATCTTTAACTGAACATTCTAATGCTGATGTAACGGTCATTACCGGCACTTGAAAGCAACGGAGTTGCAGAAAACACATTCCAAAAAACCTACTATTCAAAGGATTCATTTTATGTGAGGTGTTGTATGACTAATGATTAATTTGAAAAGAAGCTACATTACATTTTTAATGATTCAGTATGTGTGTGCTAAATCGTTAGGGTCCTCCTAATCGCAGAAAGTGTGGTCACCTGGTCATTTTTGCAAAATGTAGAGTTCAGGGACAGAGAAGGTGGTAATGTTGTAAGGTTGGCGCAAGGAAAGAGAGCGCGAACGCGAAATATAATGAACGACCATTTGCACCCTTCCTGCTCACGGGTTCGAGGCAAAAACAATAAACTAAAACAAGCTAAAATAATAAAGACAAGAGCCGTCGCCGGCCAACTTTCCAGAAGCGGATTACTTTCTTGGTCTTTCCTCCTTCTCTTTTCTATAGGCTACGCAACTCCAAACTAAAACGAAGCGAAACTCATGAACGCGCTCTCAGTGTTAGCTCCCGGTCTCGGCCCCAAAATGTGGAGAGCAGCACACCTTTAGGCACCTGGGCTAATTAGTTAATGCAACCCAGGTGCGTGTGCTCTCTCCACAAGCCGGCGCAACCGAGACCAATGCTGCATGTTCTTAACAACCTCAATTGATCAAGATATCAGCTGTAACCTAAACGAGCGCATGAAGTGGGTCTCCAGGGCTGAGTTTAAGTTTTATAAGAATGCTGTGACTTTGGACTGGCTCACCAAAGGGCTTGTTGTTCTCCTTGACTCATAGCTGCATGTTTTTATTGGTAAAAATAGATCCTGCAGGGGCTCTCATTTTGCAACAGCTAAGGAACTGACTCAATTGCTGTTCATTTAATTGTAGATAATCTGCATTTTCAGACAGTTTAAATACTGTACACCAGGAGTAGCCTACTATACAACGGCCATACAAAAATACAAAAATGGCCAATGTGTTGTACCCCTGATCTACAGTGTTGGCCAATGGGGGTCCGGGTGTTTGGTTTTGCCCTGCAATAAAACACCCGATTTAACTTCTTAAGACAGAAGACTAAGATTAGATCCTCAATTGAATCAGGTGCTGTAGTCCATCCATCATCTGTAGCTGCTTATCTTGGGCAGGGTTGAAGGGGGTGCTGGAGGGTGTGCAGAACACACCCTGGACAGGTCGCCAGTCTATTGCACATTCACCATTCATTCACACGCTCATACCTATGGGCAATTTAGAGTCTCCAATTAGGCTACGTGCATGTCTTTGGAGGAAACCAGAGTACCCAGAGGAAACTCATGCTGGGAGAACATGCAAACTGAAAGGCCCAGGCCGGTTTCAAGCCCAAGACCTTCTTGTTTTGAGATGACAGTGCTGCTCACTGCTCCACCGTGCCGCATTAGCTGTTGTAGTGCTGGGCTAAAACAAAAACCTGCACCCACACCAGCCCTTTTCAGATAAGATTGAGCACCCTAGCTGTACATTGTAGACATTCCAGCCCCCCTCCAGGATCAGAGTTCAACTCTGCTTACAGAACCAAGAATTTTATTCCTGACATATCTAGCATGCAGCAGTCATTGCAAGCTATATCTAAAGGGTCTTTCTTCCCCTCTGTTTTTCAGTATATCCCATAATATGCCTTATTGTTTTGCATTATTAAGTGATCCATACAAGAACACAGGTATTGTTATCATGGTTGGAATGCTGTCTTAATGTGAGTCAATACATCATTTTCCATCAGATATTTCCAGTAGGAAAATGCTCAGTGGTACATAACCAACTTTCTGAACCAGCAGCAGTTGCTACGGCAATGCCTATAAGATAACCAAAATATTGTGTGTTCCGGTCCTTGACCTCACTACTATAAAATGCACAGAAACATGTTGGTGCTGGAGTGCCCACACTATCCGGTTTTACAGTTCGGAAGTGATATAGCACACATTTACCTCAGGAAATAGGGCACTATCAAAATAGCAGGCAAAAAGCTATAAACACAAAAAAGCAACCACCGTCACAATTTCCTCCATTCATGTTTGACGGAAGCTGATCGCCATTTCCCTCCGAAGGGTCGAGTGGCTCCGAGCTGGTTGTGGAATTTACGAGGTGGCCAGCGATGCCATGTATGAACTATTTACACACCTAACATACAGCTGCCTAGATGGGCAAACATTTCACGGGAGAGAGTAAATATTCTACAGACAGGAGCCACCTTTGGGACTTCATTAGACTCTGGTTGAACATTTCTACTGTAACTTCAAATAGTAGCTTAATATAAATGAATAGGCCTGAACCAGGCATTGATTATCCCATGTAACTACACGATGGAACATGTAAATGAATATATCACAGGGCAACCTGATTGGGTACTTTTTCCTCATTTTCATACCATACACCTCTCAAATTCACATCCATTACTGTTACCATTAAATAATAATAATGTATAGTGAAAGGAATGTGTTCTCTAGAGTGCCTGTTGCTATCCACTGATTCTTCACTCCATAGTCCACCAGCTGAGCTGCAGTCTTTCAGCGTCAATGAGGTCTTTGCAGTACCACATAAGATGCATGTATTTTTCACATATAAACTATGCAACAGGTAAAAATAAATTTAAAAAAGCAAGTAAACAAAAAAAAAATGCCTTAAATGTGGTTGCCCCTGTGAACCATCATTATGACCATTACATTATAGTACACCAGACAACATATTTTCTTCTTAGGCTTAAGGATCATGTGACTCTGACTCCCCTACAATAAATGCATAACAATTAAAGCATTTCAGATAGACAAATGTTAGAGAGAATCCCAATAGCCAATAACCTTAAAATTGTTCTTTTTTATCCAATGAAATGGATAAAAATTGTATACTAAATTCCTTCTGATGATGTTCAATGTGATCACAAGTTCCAAGTGAAGCATTACTGTGTCGGTACATTAACACGAATAACACACGCGTTCAGCAGTCAGAGAATGAAGGGAGAGCTCAGGGGAGTTCAGTTTGCCATCGTAGCTTTCCGCAAGCATGTTTATTACAAAAAGGAGTTACAGCGTTTCCCATCCACTCTAGCAAAATGAACCATACACAGACATGAATGCACTTTAGAATGTTGACTAGCAGGAGCCAGAATGGCGCCTCTCCAACTTAAATGGCACACATCGCTGTAAGATAATCAAACATAACACTAATTGCAGGTGCTGAGGTTAAATAGCTAAGAGTTCAAGGCCTTGTTCTTGAATAATAATTTAATTATCTGCAGTATTGAGTTCCTTGCTTTCGCAGTTTAAATTAGGCTAGAAACATAGTGTTCGGCATTTAGTGTTAATGTATTGCCCTTTTAAATGCATTTTGGCAGCGCTTCATTGCACTTTAAATATTTATATACAAATAACAGTTTCTTCCGCTCCAGAGTACAGTGATATGCTTTTAACTCCACATCGCAGGTCAGTTTCCAGAAATCGACAGTACATTCAGCAACCCTTCGCAACCAATCAAAACACAGTGTTACTGTTACATAAGTGTGTTAAACCGTTAGTTTATCTTACAACGCAAAGTCTTTCCATCACTTCTTTTTTTTTTTTTTTTTTTTTAATTTCGCGAACCTTTCCAGGTATGGCATCAGTAAAATAAAATAAAATAATAACAATAATAATCTGATAACATTATTCACAAGAAATAAAATACAAGACGATTACACAAGGCCATCGGCATTCCAACCTCGCTCGATATTAAAACGATCTTTTTTTTTTTTCTACAGAATATTTTACATCTCACAACGTTTCTTTAAGATGACGAACGCACATGTAGTCCCCGCGCCTGATTGGCCGGGGGCGTGGCGACGGGCCCCCCCTGACTATCTCTTGGAGGCCTTTGCCGGTTTGCTAGCGGGCGGGGGCCTCCTCTGGGGCGTGGGGATTTTGGAGGGCTTGCCGCCGCGCGGGCGGGGCGAGGGGCGGGCTCTCTCGCGCGCGGACTCGGGCGGGGCCTCGGACGTGTCGGAGCACACCGACTGGATGTCGGAGATGTCGAAGTCGGAGGCGTCGCTGCCCCTCCGGCTGCTCCCGCGGCTGCCGGCTTTGCTTCCGGGTCGGCTGGGGGTCGCCTTGGGCTCTGGGGGACACAAGAGGCGGCGGGGGCGGATTAGCGTAGCCGCAATGCTACAAGGTACGCGGACCAAAAAAAGCACACATAACACGGGACATAGCATTAGCTTCCCTCCCTAAATGACACTCTGTCACCTGTGTGTCGCCCACCACTCAGGATTCAGTACCAAATTGTAGGATAGCAGACTCAAGATTCAGACATGCTACCTGACAGCCCCCAGCATTAGTCACCATTCACCTTCAATCTTGCTGTCACAATATGCGTATTGAAGACCAGCTAACATTTCTGTCTATTTTAACCACCTAAGGACTAGAAAGCAATATAGCTAACGGTGGGCTGTGGGAAGTACTGTACACACTCTCCCTAATGCCTCCACTCTTTCTGAAAGCTCTGTTCTCAGATCCATCACTCCACTTTGCTGGTTTGCTGTCAGTAATCCCCCGCTTTTCTCTTCTTTCACCCCAAACCTCCCCCCATACTTCTCTCCATTCTCTCTCTCTCTCTGCAATAATCTTGTCTCACTTCACATGTTCATATTTGAGTACTACCGATGGCACAAAATGAGCACATTTTTTTCAAAACCACAGTGTGAGTATGTGCACACGTTTAATATATACATGTGAGTAGGTGCGCGTATATATTAGATAATGCACATGGAGCTCATATTATCTTCAATATGAATACAATGAAATGGCGAAGAGTGAAAGTGACCTTTGACCTCACCTACAACATGTGACCTGGCTTTGGTCACCGCGGCTGATATGAGGGCACCCTCCTCTCCGGACTGGAACCCCTTCCCCGAGAGATAGCCGGGGAGGCGGAGCTTGCTGCCCTGTATGGGCGTGGTCTGTGGGGAACGGACACGGACAGCGTCACAGAGAGCTTGAGGGCAGGGGGTGAGGGGTGAGGACGTGTGGGGCGGGGGATGGAGGGAGGGAGTAGGGTGGGGGGTGGGATGGAGGGAGGGAGGAAGAGCAGGATGGAGGGAGTGGGAAGGAGGGAGGGAGGGAAGCGGGGTGGGGAGGAGTGGGTGGGAAGGAGGGGCAGTGGAGTGTGTGAGTATGGCGCTGTACGCTGTGCGCACGCCTGCGCGGGTCATTCTGAGAGGAACGCACTGCCCAGGCCATCAGCCTACCGTACTTCACCCGAATCACGCTCAGCGCTAACAGCGCTAGCTGTATTCACACAACGGGACGTTTAGAAATGGTTCACTATGCACTGCAATAAGCCGGCTTCCTAAAACTCCAATGAGGGGCACTAAAGGGCATTTTTATGTGTGACAAATACCAGCGAAATGATGGCTAGTGATGGCAGAGTGAGGTTTTATTAGCCCCAAAATGGGTGAGGCTATCAGGCGCCACCTGTGGATCAGATATGAACCAATCAGGGTTTTTCTAAGGTTGGGATGTGAACCAATCATAGGGATTGCTATGGAGGGATGTGAACGAATCATACGGTTTTGCTATGGAGGGATGTGAACCAATCATAGGGTTTTGCTATGAAGGGATGTGAATCAATCATAGGGTTTTGCTATGGAGGGATGTGATCCAATCATAGAGTTTTCCTATGAAGGATTGTGAACCAATCACAGGGTTTTGCTAGGGAGGGATGTGAAACAATCATAGGGTTTTGCCAAGGAGGGATGTGAACCAATCATAGGGTTTTGCTAGAGAGGGAAAATACTTTGTATTGATTCAGATGAGGCCAGGTTATTGGAAGCACAAAGAAGCTCCACCCATGATGGCGTTCTCCAATCAGCAAGCACCTTCGTAGCCGTGATAGTCCCAAACAGTCAGAACGTGTTAGTTAGTCAGTCAACAGCATCGAGCGACATTAGTTTGTGAAAAGGACAGAATTTAAAAGGAACAGTGCCACGTTCAGACAGTGAAGCCAGTGAGTGCAGTTTAACGTCGGCAGACAGGACAGTGATGATTTAAGATGAGCTGTGGCCCCAAGACCGACACTTCATTCTTAGAGGAGGTCAGTTTACACTTCAGTACACGAGAAGCTTCAAACAGCGCTCTACCAGTTAGTGCTTCAAAGCCCACAACCCAACTGAAACCGACCAAAAATCACTTAAAGGCATGAGATACCCGGACGGCACTCATTTACACATTTAAGGACGCCACGTACACAGTTCAGCGTACCAAATTTAAGGAATATTATGCTCACGGACTACATGTCAATCACAGACGTTATTTCTCGCTGTGTGACTTATCAGTGTAGCCGTGCGTGTAACGTGTCTGGATCCAGACAGTTCTTTCAGCTGCGTGGCGGATTTCAGCTGGACAGTGGGGTATGGGGTTAAAGCGCTTTCCTGTGAGCTCTGTCGCGGGGGGGCGAGGGGGGCGAGGGGGGGGGGGGGCGTGGTCTTTCACTATACCTCTGAGGACGACCCCTGGCTTTCAAAGGAGTCGGAGGTCTTTAACGGACTGCAGGGTTTGCTGTTTGTCAGCCAGGGTTTATCATAATTGCGGGTCAAATGTTGGGATGTCTGTGAGGGACAATGGTGAAATAAAAAAAGGAACACACGCACACACACACACACACGTACAATGTACACACACACAAACACACACACACACAAACACAGGGGGTTTAGATGGGTACAAATGAAAAAGGAATGTATAATACAGTCACATAAACAATAATGGGGAGAGAGGGATAATGAAAGGGTGAATGGGTACAGACTAGCATGGAGGAATGACCATAATAAATAATAAGGCTGTGGTTTATAGGGGGATATGAAAAATGACATACATACCGTGACCACCAGAGAATGCTGTGATTTGTGATTTTACCATAAAATGAGACGACCGTAAACTGCTCTTACTTCATGTGGTACGGGAGCATTCTAACTAAAGCCCTGGCCACACAAATAACAGCAAGAATAACTAACTTCAATGATAAACATTGCAAATCACATAAAACAAAACAAATAGAGTCAGTTAGAAAAGAGTGATTACTATAAAACATCAATTACTAGTGCACTAATCACAGCGCAAGCTATTGCAGGAACAGCATTGTGGGTAATTGTTTTACACATACAGTACATTTATCCTACGATAAAATCCACCTGTGCTTGATGCTGAAGGATTAATAAAAAAGATGCAACACCATGACTTGCCAAGCCTCTCCAGCTTGCATGGAACACTACTGGCTGCCTTGGTTACAACCAGCCAATCAAGTCTCACCTCCTTATCTCCCTGCACTGGCTGTTAGTCATACTGTAAGTCACATTATGTGACTTACAGTATCAAAACTCGGGGTGTGTCCAACCAGCTGTGAATAGGGACAGCACTCTCTAACTTTCTCTCTGATCTGATGTGCGACAAAAACTAAAAAACAAATCCCTGTTGTAACAAATTACTGACTACTTCCATTCTATGTACCCGGCTTCCTTCAGAACTCCAAAAGCTGCTCTTATTAAAGGTTTAAGTGCATCTGTCCCAGTCTGCACATATTTGAAGAAGAATCATCTTAGACTGGCAGAATTATATCAGATTTCCCAGGCTTAAGGCTAGCATGTACACAAGGGCGCCCCCTTGTGAGGGACTAGGTGCAGTATCCTGTAAACACAAAAACCCAGATTCTCCTCCTCCTCCAGTCAATGCAGCAAGCCAACCTCACTACCACCAGTCACAGCTTTTCACCAGTATGAAAGGAAACATACAAAACTTGGTGTTCTCTCCTACATTTTAAATTTTATTTTGCAGGTGATGTCATTTCCTGTTTTTGTCACCCCAGTCACCTCTCAGTGAATCAGTAATAGTTTGACGGCCGAGCCTACCTTGGGTGTGCTGCTGGCGGCTGGGATCTGATGGGCGGGGCAGCTCAGGCTGGAGTTGGACCGGTTCGGGGAGGCGGCGCGGGACGAGGGTCGTGACCTCCAGCCCCGGTAGCGGAAGCTGGCCATGACCTGGGTGGTGCCTTCTGGGAGAATGAACTTCTCCCGCAGCTCCACGTTGGTGCGTCCTTTCGCTGAGAGGGGAAAGAGGGCGAGCGTGAGACCACTGCAACACGTTACCGCGGTTACCAAAGCACACCAGGCAAAAACAAACAAACAAACTAAAAAACTCATTTCAAAATCACGAATGGATGAACCAGAAGTCGCTTCATTTGAAGAAAGCGGACTTTTTTGAAATGAAGAGCCGGGTGGTGGTGGTGGCGGCAGTGGTGGCGGCGGCGGTGGCGGACGTGACACTGGGCGCACGCCAGGCGATGCGAATGACAGGCATGCAGGCTCACATCGAAGAGGCGCGATGAGGGCTCCGTCTCAAGCCCTCATTGGCTGCTCGCGAAATGGACGTTAAAAGAAACGCCATTCCGCCATTGCGCGCAAGCACACTGGCGAACACGCGCACACTCGCACCAAACGCACGTGCGCGCAAACTCTCGCACACGCTCACTTGGTCCGTCTGATCTGACAATCACACCAAGTGCTGAATCCCTGCATGAATCTCACAATGCCAACCTCCAGTATGAATCTGCTTTAAAACAGTTCCCCAATTGTGACATCATTTGTAACACCCCGTAGCGTAAACAACTGTTGAGGTAAAAAGACTCACTCCATTTGCACACACGTTTCCAACCAAACAGAAAACCAATCATGAAGCTATTCACAATTTGCGCTATACGGCAAGGATTAGCTAACCACAGAAATTACATACTGAGATGGTAATTAAGTAGCCAGCAAACAAACAAAAGAATTGTCCATTTAGGTTCAATAAAATGGTACTTGTAACTTAGTAACTAGCCTTCGCCTTGCCCACAAAATCTTGCCTAACTTCTGGCAACTGCAACTGAATTTTGATGTGCGATGCAGCCAAGATTTCAGCCTCGTTTTGAAATATCCAGGCCTGAAGTATCCAAAGACGTGAACATTAAGGGCTACTGTTGCAAAAGGTACCATTGTGCTATGCTAGTATGTGTATTTGGCTGGTTCCTGCAAGGTACTACATTTCAGTTTTCGGTCCCAATATTAAGAAGTTTAAAACCAGTGCTCTGAGATTACAGTGACTGCTATGTAGGACTGATTAAATATGCTATGCTACAGTAGAAAACCCTGTTTAGAGGAACACACACTCAGCAAGGCTTGCAGCAAGCAGAACACACAGCACAGAATGTGGTGAGAAAATTGCATGCTGGGAGAAAGTGGATTTAGATCCACGGTCAAGGTGGGGGGTCCACAGCAAAAGACAGTGTGTGATGCAAATAAACACTGTGGTTCGTCTGGCACACCAGAGACAGAGAGAGCGTGAAGCTTGTTAGCAGGAGATGCAGTCAAAAGAAACACACACGCACACACACTCTCACACGCAGGCACACGCAGATGCACACATACCACCAGGATGGAGCAGCGAGAGAAAGTGTGAGAGTTGCCAACCTATCGGAGACTGAGTAATCGAGGAGTTTGATTCCGAGCGCAACATTTTACTCCCGTGGTGGTGAACTAGGAGAGATGACATACAGCAGAGGGTTGTTCTCGTCACAAAGAAAGCAGGAGGAAATGGTCAGCAGGAAAAACAGAAAAACAGAAAAGAGAGAAATGCAGTTGGCACAAGACAGCAAGCTTTCACATCCAGCCAATCAGGAGGCAGAGAGAATCTACCTAAACCTTACTGACACAGCACTATCTCTCTCTCTCTCTCTCTCTCGCACACACACACACGCATACACACAGCTGAATTCTGTGACCTCATAGTTATGGGACTTTTCAGGGACGCAGGAAAAACCTTCAGCAGCAATGCTCTGTTACTATAACAACACAAAGCATTCAGAATCCATTCACACGGCACATAATATAGTCTGCCCTACAAAAAGCACATACATCTCTTAGAGAAACAGTGGCCAGCCTCTCTTACTCTGATGAACCAATGCAGCTCCAATGCAATTTAAATAAAACTTACCACAGGATGCATAATACTGAACAGTAATTAAAAACCTTTTAATTTGCAAAGAGCCATTTCAAGCATGAAGCCTGTTTTCTTAAATAAATGCCCCTGTATAAATTTGCCAAAGGCAAAGACAGACAGATAATATCACACCCAATTAGCGTGTTTGCAAAGGGAAAATGTATGTAAGTAACAGAAATGCAAACAAAAAAAAGCTGACAACCAGCAAGTACACAATTGCCATATGATGTAATTAAGATGATAGCTCGGTAGGATAAAGTTATGGGGGGACGAGGTACCTCTGCAGGGGTCGTTCTTCACCAGGAACTCGTCGAGCGCCATCCAGCCGCCTCCGACCCGGACCATGACCGTGCTGCGCAGAATACGCACCAGCCGCAGCTGCTGGGAGTCTCCGAACTGCGGAGGAGGAGGAGGGAGAGGAAGGTGAGGCTTCGCACGGGCGGAAGTGCCGCCTCGGAAAAAAATGCCACTGTCACGAACGGCACCGCCTGAAGCACCGAGCTGCGCGGCAGGAGAAACGCGCCACCGCAACCGCGGGAAAGCTGGGACCGAGGGGCGTGTCCCCGGGACTCGCGTTCATGCCGTTAAAAGCGCGAACACAAATCTAACGTTTCGATTTCCGTTTTACAGTCAAACGAGGGGACTGAGAGCCGGATTATTAAGATTTTTTTTGTATTAAACTCTCCCGCGGTGGACTGGCTTCCTTCTCTGGCTGCTCAGCTCAAGCGCTTCACTGGCGAGACAGAAATAAATGCTTCATTCCGTTTCATTCCCAAAGACAGATGGAAGATCAATCCAACTGGTTTAAATGCTTTTAGTGTGTCCTTCGGGCTCAGAGGCCACTTAAACATACATATTGTATGTTTAAGTATGCTTTTCCTTTTATAGTGTATGACAATAGAAGAGTGAATTACTATATCGATAATGTACAAATAGACTGTTATTTACAGTATATTTTCATTGCTGACATACTAACAGGGTTTCTAATTCTGTCCACTGTAAAGCACATATGCTCTATTTTCAGTGAGGTGCAAATACACTCTAAATAAAAACCTGTTTTGTCCACAAAAAATACCCAATTTTTTTCACTTAGAGTCACTAAATCAATGGGGCAAAACATAAATAGCTTACAACTGTTCCTTAAAGTAAAACAGAATATTTTATCTTTGTTGAATCTAGAGATTAGACTCTAGATTAAGTAAATATTTTGAATGACCGATGTTGTAATGTTACAGATCAATTATATTTACACCACTAGAGTGTGCTCCTGTACCACTTTTATCAAACAGAAGACATATCTATGGCCAAAATGACAAAATAACAAATATTACAATTTATACTCTTTATAAATATATACAATTAGTTTTTTTAGAGAATACAGAACAATTTTTTGTGGTGCTCAACCTATAATAATCACTGACTCTATGCATGCTAATTATCTTTCCCTATAGAACAACTGTACTTCCCTAATGGAAGTACATTTTTTGTTTTTGTAAGTTGCTCTGGATGAAAAAGGTATTTGTTAAATGTCTGTAACGTAATAATAATAGAAAGTCACCAAGTTGGATATGACCGTGGTAGATTGATTCCATACACAGCACAACAGTTATGACCTCATGCTTTCTGCATTATATAAATAATTTAAAAAAACAGAAATCCCCTGAAAATTCAACAATGTGAACACTGGGACTACCACTACCAGTCACCATATTCATAACGGATGCGTTGAGGACGATGCAGAACCGATGCGGCTAAACTCCAATGGGACACAAACAAACATAATGGCGGATGGGTCTCACTGTTGCACTAACCAACCACAGTGTGATAACTATGACAACCACCACTTTGACTGATGAGTCCAACCTAAAACATCTCACTAAACAGACATTTATTTATTTCTATTTTTCTGGGAGGGGCAAGGGGGGGTACCACACTGTTGCGGACATGATTTCCAGTAATGATACAATGTCACTCACTGGTGGATTTGGTGATTAGAGAAAAGAGAGATGGGTTTTTTTTTGGAGAATGGTGGGAGGAGTCATGACAAAAACGAGTATCGATTTACCAGGATACAGCTTTCCAAAACTGCAAGGTGTAGCTGGGGGATTAGACTGAGACTGTCCCTGTTTGCTATAGCCTCATCCACGACTACGGTGTCATGTAAGCACTGAACCAGACCAAACTGTCAAAAGAATCGTTTCAGGAGATATATGTAGTACTGAACTGACAACATTGTGGCTTCAATGACACAAAAGCATGGACAGGAATCACAACAACACAGCTGAAATTTTCTTTTTTTTTTGGGGAGGGTGGGGTGGGGGGTTGGCATTGGGGATTGGGACACAATCTACCCTTTCATACCCCCCAAAAGTTCCTTCAAATGTGCCTCCATGACCAGCGTTCACAATTCCTTTCCTTATGTACAGAAAGCACGTGACCGAGTGATTTCATGACAGCAGAATTTATGAGGTCTGAGCTCGAACATGCACAGGAGTCAGTGCTGGGTCTCGTCTTGACGCCAATTCATTAAAATTGTGTCAAAACTCGGGGCGGCAGGGGAAAGAAAGCAAATTGAATCAAATCAAAGCAAATTAAATATACAAAACAAAATGACAGATATTCCAGCTTTGAAACTGCCATTAGTAGCATTTGGCGAACGTAAGGCACACAGACAGGCACTGCCAAGCAGGAGCACGGGTCAAAGGTCAATTCCAAAGCTGCCCAACAGTTGCGCTGGAGCGAGGCCATGAGCATGCCTCTTTGAAATGGCACAGAATCACGTTATTCGTCATGATTTGAGCTGGCAACCCACAAGCAGATACATTATTCAGCATGGAGCAGAAACAGCAGCACTGGCATACACAAATCAGTACTGTACGCTTTTTAATGCAGGTTACTTCTCATAAAACACTAAAACTGAACACTGAAATGCAGAATTTCCTCATATTTACTCTGATATTTATTTATCTCTCTCTAAACCTTCAAGACACTTTCTTTGAAGGATTCTACATGCACACTGCATAACACTCTCATAAGCACCACGGAACATCAACATAAAGGTCGACAGAAATACAATATGCGCATATCTGTCATAGGCGAACCAAGTATCCCATGCTATGACACAGGATAACGTATAATATATGCTGACTGGAATAGTTGTATATAAGGTTATGCAGTGCTTATGAAGGGACTATACAGTTCTTATGTAGTTCTTTTCACAGAAAGTGTGGACCTATGAAAAGGGCAAAAGTAAGTACTGACGTGTGTAACTGGGGTTTATCCCCAGAGGACAGCCAGCGGACATCGCTTTCACAGTGCAGGGTTTAAAGGAATGCTTTCTGTGCTGCTCGCTAAAGCACAAAACGTGGGTGTCGGTTTACATCAGCGGTAACCAACCCTGTTCCTGGAGGTCTACCGTCCTGCAGGTTTACATTTCAACTCTAATTTGCAACAACTGACTACTAATTATCAGCTCAACAAAATCTGTAGTTGTTGGGTGAGGTGTGCTTAGTTAGGGTTGGAGTGAAAACCTACAGGACGGTAGATCTCCAGGAACACGGCTGGTTACCACTGGTTCATATCCTCGGAGCAGCAGCGGTCGGGTTCAAGGTGTAGCCATGACACCAGCACGGTTGCCCCATGGTTGAAATGGGAAAGGTCACTCAGCCGATCCAAGGGGGGCCAACACCGACAGGGCGTTCCCACGCCCGGCCAGTCCAAATCCCACACCCCGTTCCCCACACCGTGAACACAAGGCTGCCCAACCCCGTTCCTGGAGATCTACCGTCCTATAGGTTTTCACTCCAACCCTAACAAAGCACACCTCACTCAACAGCTAGGGCTCCAACGCTTATTTTATCCATCCTTGCTTCCTTTCCTAGTACGGAAGGTCAAACGGGTCAAAAATACTTTAAATTGACATATGGAATCATGCGTTGTCAACAAGTTGTCAACGTCTTTGTGCGTTCTCAGTGCGTGATTCCAGGCATCAATTTCACATATTTTTTGACCCGTTGGCCTTCCTTAATAGGAAAGGGTGTAAGGAAAGGAAGCAAGGACGGACAGAATAAGCGATTGGAATGAGCCCCTAGAGATCTTGCGGAGTTGGCAATTATTAGAATCAGGTGTGCCAAATTAGGGTTGAAATGAAAGCCTACAGGATGGCAGATCTACGGGAATGGGGTCAGCCAGCCGGGCTGTAAAAACTTGGCTCCCAGCCAGCCCCCTACCCACCCCCCCTACCCCCCCACCCCCGAAAGTGGTTAAACACAGAAAGCATTCCTGAGGCCTAACCCTGCTTCTCATTTAAATCCTGAGCGACTCATTTGAGGAAATCTAAAAAAAGCTAAGCAGCTGAAAGTAAAAAAAAAAAAAAAACAAACAAAGGGAAAGAAAGGCAGCAGGACACCACTGACCACAGCCCCTCCCCACAGCGAGAACAAAAGGACATTCATATGTACCTGGTTTCCAAGGTAGAACTAATTAAGGGAGAAAAAACAAACAAAGGGGGAATGTTAGACTGTCACACAAAGGGAATCCATTAACACACACGTACCTGGACACTCTCCTAGCATCCATTAAATCACACCACATTGTACATCAATCCTGACTGAAGCACACACTATTTACCTGCATGGAACCACAGCTGCTCAAACGGGTTTACATCACTGGTTACATCACTGATGCCACTGATAATTACCAAGGTCGCAATGACATCATGAGAAAATCATGTGATACTAGCCAGTCTCCAAAAGCCTTTATCTAGTGAATTAGGATGTGTCCCTCACGGGAATCACAATCAGGAACACGGCATCAACGCCGTATGAGGTCATTGCTTTTGGCACGGTCAAACAGGCACAGAGAGGTCCCGCTAAGAAGAGGTTTAGCAGAATGTGATGGGGAAAACAGCCAATTTTCCACAGGGTTGTCATTGTGCTCTTTAAAACAATTTTTTATCAGCTGAATACCAGTCACCTCCCCACGCTTTTCTGTTGCCGGCATTTTTCAGAGGTTACATTGCCAACTTCGAAAGCCCGCCAGCACTGTGACCGTTTATCGCTTGCGAAAAGCAACCCTCTTAACAAATACCTTCAGTTCTTGTTTGGCTGCCTGGCGTATAAATACAACTCTTATTTACAATCTGTTTCTGTTAGTTTGATTATGACTGAATGTACAAAGTCCGACAGGCGAGGTGCGAGGCCAGCTCGATGTCTGCCGTGGCGTCAGTGTCTTACCCGATATTTGTTGGCGCCGATTTGCTCCACCTGGAACCGTTTGGGACATTTGCATTTGGCCACTTGGCGAGTCACCTGTTCGGATCAATAAAATGCAGGAATGAGATACACACTCTCTAAGCAGCTCTTTGCCTTGAAGCTCAAACACGCTTTCTCGTCTCTGGCTGTTATGCCTGCTGGGCGGCTCATCCTATTACAGCACTCCATGGTCCACTATCGAATCCGGTGCCAAAGGCCGGCAGCCCAACAGGGTGCCGCCATTTTGGCTCTAGCTTTGCCCAGGGTTTAAGCTAGGTGCTTGCAAGTCCGCCCATTAAGCCTCACAGGAAGTGTGTTCCTCTGACTCATGCCTGTGTGAGCTTGACTTGGTAAAATAAGAAGCAATGGCTGACAGTACATGATTCAGAGGAGAGCACATAGATGTCTGTGATCTTCAAAACTTACCCATAGCCGAGGTTTGCAGCAATGAAGAGAAAATGGGGAGAAAAGGGGGGGGGGGAATCAACAAATGGGGATACCTCGTCTTCGATTTTGTCGGCGTCTGTAAGCGGCTTGTACGCGTCCTTGTTGGGGTGGAGAGCAGCGACAAACTCGTAGTAGTCGATGTAGCCGTCTCCGTCGCGGTCGAAGATGTCCGCCACCGCGCTCATTTCCAGGCGGCTGGTCGGGAACTCTGGGGGGCGACAGCGAGCAGAGAGAGCAGTGAGACAGGCTGTGGTGGCGTGCCGGCGGGGGGGTCGGATTTTGGGGGTCGTGCGGGTCGCGCACTCACTGGAGGACAGGATGCCGTCGATGAACTCCTGGCGGGTGACCTTGCCATCCTGGTCCTTGTCGATGCGGCGGAAGAAGTCCATGACCCGAGACTTCTTGTGGTTCATCCAGCGCATGTAGCGCTTCCTCCACACGTCAAAGTCAAAGTTGGCGAATTCTTTCAGCTGGAAACGGAGGAAAGACACGTTTATAGCTCAAGTCTTCACAGCCGCTGAGCAGTTGCCCAGAGAGAAGGATTTTCATTTCTCTCACATCATAATTATAAAAAGATGTTCATCGCCATTCACTTACTTATTCCCATTTTAACATTTAATATTTAATAACATATAGCTCCCTCTGCTCTTCAAATATAGATAATCTTAAATTTGGGGGAAGGGGGTTGAAAGAGAGAGGGAGTATTATTTCACACTTAGCTTCGGAGTTTTTCTGTTAAGTGAAGGACATTGGAAAGTTCCAGAAGGAAACGCAGTATGAAAAAATGGGTGGTAGAGACCAGCAGTGAGAAGAAGAGCACTCTCTCAGTGAGGTAGAGCGCTCTCTCAGCGAGGTACAGCGCTCTCTCAGTGAGGTAGAGCGCTCTCTCAGTGAGGCACAGCGCTCTCTCAGTGAGGTAGAGCGTTCTCTCAGTGAGGTACAGCTCTCTCAGTGAGGTAGAGCGCTCTCTCAGTGAGGTACAGCTCTCTCAGTGAGGTACAGCTCTCAGTGAGGTACAGTGCTCTCTCAGTGAGGTAGAGCGCTCTCTCAGTGAGGTACAGTGCTCTCTCAGTGAGGTAGAGCTCTCTCAGTGAGGTACAGCTCTCTCAGTGAGGTACAGCGCTCTCTCAGTGAGGTAGAGCTCTCTCAGTGAGGTACAGTGCTCTCTCAGTGAGGTAGAGTGCTCTCTCAGTGAGGTACAGCGCTCTCAGTGAGGTACAGCGCTCTCAGTGAGGTACAGCTCTCTCAGTGAGGTAGAGCGCTCTCTCAGTGAGGTAGAGCGCTCTCTCAGTGAGGTACAGCGCTCTCTCAGTGAGGTAGAGCGCTCTCTCAGTGAGGTAGAGCGCTCTCTCAGTGAGGTACAGCGCTCTCTCTCATGCGGCGCATGGCGGTTGGTGGGTTCACCCGTACCTCCTCCAGACGGTCCAGGGCGTCGTTGAGCTTCCGCCGTCTGTCCAGGGCTAGGAGCCAGACCTGCTGCCACTTGCTGACCAGCAGGTTGACCCGCGGGTTCTTCGTCTCAATGGGCGGCTGGGCGGCCGCGGGATACATGCCCTGTGTGGGAGACCGCTTCCCTGGAGGGGGACAACAGTAAAGTCACCCTGGGAAAAACAACCCGAACGCTGTGGGTAACTGTGGGTCGCCAGGTCATTCACCTGAACCTCTTCAGTTAAAATCTAGTGGTATAAATAGCAGAGGCATAAGCTGTGCAGGTGACCCTGCCCGAGGTCTGCTAAGCACTTCATCAATCTCATGTGCCTGCAGGTAAGCATTACATTACATTACAGGCATTTAGCAGACACTCTTATGAATCCTACTTCTCTTTCCCAGAGGGAAATCTACTTCCTGTCTGAGCAGAACACCCATATTCCATCTGTCTGAGCAGAAAACCTTCTTCCTGCCTGTACAGGACACCCATATTCCACTTGGAGCAGGATAAAACCTACTTCCTGTCTGAGTTTGGAACATTAACCTGTCGAGAGGGACACAAATCTCTCTCATGCGAGTGGGACACCTACTGGCTGGGCGCCCTTTCTCCAGGATGGGGATGTGAGACTGGGCGGGGGGCTCGGTCGTGGCCTTCCTCTTGTGCGTCTTGGTGATTTTGTCCACGTCGGGCTGCTTCCTGGTCATTTCCTCCATGAACGTCTGTTCGGGAAACAATGAGGGGGGGCGGGTGTGAATGAATGGGGGTTTATGAGACCATAGGAACCATTGTGGAGTAAGATGTGCTTACTGGAGGGAGGACCTTCCTCTAAGACTCGCATTCGTTGAAGGCACGCTGGGAGAGCCATACCTGGTGTTCGGCGATGAGGGCCTTGACCTCCTCGATCTCCTGGGGCAGGGCGTCCTTGTCCTTCTGGTTGAGGGTGGTCTCAGCCCACTGCAGCCAGCCCAGCAGGTTCTCCAGGAGGTCCAGCGTGGCCAGGAGCTCTTCCAGGGCCCCGCCCAGCCTCTGCAGGTGCTGTCGCGCCCACGCCTGGACCTGGCAACCCAGCGCAATGGAGATTGAGCTTCAACTCCTCCTCACACAGAACTCCCCTTCACATAACCCCCCCTCCCCTCCCACAGAACTCCCCCTCACATAACCCCCCCCCACAGAACTCCCACTGCTCCCCAAATACCGCTCACACCCCCACACAGAACTTAACCCCCCCCCCTCCCAGAACTCTCACCCCCACAGAACACCCCCCCCCCCCCCACAGAGTTCCCCCCACACAGAACCCTCACCCCCACAGAACACTCCCACCCACCACAGAACTTAACCCCCCCCCTCACAGAACTCTCACCCCCTTTCACAGAACTCTCACCCCCATAAAAAATGTTAACTGCTAGTATGAAGAATATCTGGGCCAGAGATCTAACCTACTTCGCGAGCACATTCCAGACATACCTGAGTGATCTCTGTGGATGGATCTAATGTGTAAATTAGTAGCCCTGGGTATCACATTATAAGTAAAAACACTGCTAGGACACAGAGCTTCTCAGTGAGCTCCGTCTGCCATGCGGAACATAGTACTAGCGAAGTTCGTTGCAGCCCAGGACGGGCGGCGTGACGCGCACTGACCTCTTCGAACCGCGCCTTGATGATAGTGTTCCAGTGCTTGATGGTGGTGATGGAGTCGGGGTGACAGATGGTCAGGATGGCTTCCCCCATGTTGGTGGCTTTGGTGAGAGCACCCCGCTTCTCCTCCAGCTTCTTCATGAACTCCTACAACACCGCCCGGAAAAAAAATCTAAATTAAAAATCCAGTTCCCGTTTCACAGCCTCCGATGACCCTTCAGTCTCCAGTCCAAGCTCATCGCCGACCGACCCACCACTCCTCTGGAAAAGCCGGTCGGCTTAATTAAGTGAAAATAAATCAGCTGTGATGAATAAAACGTGACGGTCGAGCGCTGAAAACTATTCTTCGGTTCAAACGTGACCTCATGCTTATGAGAAATATAATATTCTGGAGAAAGACTTGGCTTTGGCACGCCACTGCCTCAAGCACAATGAAAAGGCCATGTATGGCATTTTAGAGGTTTCTCAGCTGGCAGGTCACTGATACGCACAGAAAAGCACAATCTGAAACAGACTCAGTGAATACGCTGCCTTATTGCTGGAGAACAGAATGAAAGGATGGATGTTTGCAGATAAAGGAGAGTTGGGCCAAAAATCGCTTCCAACCTGCGTGTGTCTGAACAAAGTCATTTCTCTAGAATGTGTCTGAGCATGTCAGAGCTACGTACACCCTCAGTGCTGTTCCACACACCCCCTCTGCTGTTCATCCTCACGGCTGTTCACCCTCAGTGCTGTTCCACACACCCCCTCTGCTATTCACCCTCACTGCTGTTCTACACACCGCCACTTCTGTTCCAAACACCTCCACTGCTGTTCCATACACTCCCGCTGCTGTTCCACACACTCCAACTGCTGCTGTTCCACACACTCCCACTGCTGTTCTCTGTACTCCCTTTAAGCCTCTCTCATCAAATCTGAGAGTTCAATCTAACTAACCCCAGTGCAGGCTTGCCTTCTGCACATGCTCAGTGCAGGCTTGCCTTCTGCACATGCTCAGTTCAGGCTTGCCTTCTACACATGCTCAGTGCAGGCTTGCCTTCTGCACACGCTCAGTGCAGGCTTGCCTTCTGCACATGCTCAGTTCAGGCTTGCCTTCTGCACATGCTCAGTGCAGGCTTTCCTTCTGCACATGCTCAGTGCAGGCTTTCCTTCTGCACACGCTCAGTGCAGGCTTGCTTTCTGCACATGCTCAGTGCAGGCTTTCCTTCTGCACATGCTCAGTGCAGGCTAGCCTTCTGCACACGCTCAGTGCAGGCTAGCCTTCTGCACACGCTCAGTGCAGGCTAGCCTTCTGCACACGCTCAGTGCAGGCTTGCCTTCTGCACATGGTCAGTGCAGGCTTGCCTTCTGAACATGCTCAGTGCAGGCTTGTCCTCTGCACATGCTCAGTGCAGTGCTCTCTCCAGCACTTACCTTGTGCTGCTCGATGAGCGCCCTCAGGGCTTCCTCGTCGTCGGGCAGGGCACCATGGAAACGCAGGCTCTGCTCGGCCTCAGCCAGCCATTCCAGCAGGATGTGCACGGTGGAGTGGAACTCCTCTGCCTGAGAGACAGGAAGTCAGAGGTCAGAGGTCAAACCGGCACTCAAGTACATAGGCAGGCACCAAAACCACCAGAAGTGACTCAGAGTGTGTATTTCAGTGGGAATGAGAGAGGCTTAGTCAACCACACTGCTACCAAATAACAGTGTAGCTGTTTATTACAGTATTTCACATTTACTGGGTGTTAGCTAATTTGTTGCTCTTATGAACAGATTTAATGCACTTATGCACTTTATTTTGTGAGTCACTTTGGAAAAGAGCAAATACTCTTTTTCCACAGTGTAATGTAATGGAGTGGGAGTGGGGTGTGACCCGGGCATGGCGTGGGTGTGGCCCGGGTGTGGCGCGGGCCTACCTGGCACAGGGCCTGCTCCAGCCGCGTCTGTTTGGAAACGGAGAGGGCGCACACCGTCTCCCAGCGCGTGCTCAGCTCCTGCATCTGAACTTTGACCCAGGAAGAGTCGTCGTGTCTGTTCTCGATCAGCTCCCGCGCCGAGCGCTTCAGTGCCTGCACGCTTCCTGTCCTCTTCCCCAACTCCTTCTGGAAGACCTGCCCCACAGGAGAACCCAAACACACTCACTTAGAGTCTGATAACCACATACACCTCACCACCAGAACCCGCACACAATCACTTAGAGTCTGATAACCACACACTATCACCTCACCACCGGAACCCGCACATGCTCACTTACTGTCTGATAACCACACACACCTCACCACCAGAACCCACACACACTCACTTACTGTCTGAGAACCACACACACCTCACCACCAGAACCCACACACACTCACTTACTGTCTGATAACCACACACACCTCACCACCAGAACCCACACACACTCACTTACTGTCTGATAACCACACACACCTCACCACCAGAACCCACACACACTCACTTACTGTCTGAGAACCACACACACCTCACCACCAGAACCCACACACACTCACTTACTGTCTGATAACCACACACACCTCGCCACCAGAACCCACACCCACTCACTTACTGTCTGAGAACCACACACACCTCACCACCAGAACCCACACACACTCACTTACTGTCTGATAACCACACACACCTCACCACCAGAACTCACACACACTCACTTACTGTCTGAGAACCACATTGCTCCATTACTCTGTCATACCCACACACACTGCATTAGCCTCCAATACCCCCTCCTCCACCCCAACACACACACTACAGCACTCTCTGACACTGACACACATATGCTCCATTAGTGTCCAATTACCCCCCCCCCCATTACTGTCTGGTAATAATCGGCCATACATTCCTCACGCTGATAACCACACATGACCTCCAGCAGCCTCACAGTGTAGTGTTACAGTAACCGTGGATACCATGCATGACACACTGCCCTGGAGTGAAGGCTCACTGAATAATAGCCATGAACACATGACCTGTCACACACCCCCACGGGGGGCATGTTTAAGACACTGCTCGTGTAACTGGAGGATCATGGGTGGGCACCACTGTTGGACACAGTCACTTATAACAGGAACTCACTGAACGGGAAACTACAGCAATAAACATCCAGCTGTGGCTGTCAAAACAGTTAAAACATCACGCACTGCCACCATCATGTGGACTGCATAGGCTTCACCCATTTTCTTACAGAACTTACAGCTCTCAACAAGGCCCCATTCAGACACACAGAGCTTCACGTCTCCGACAACATGAGGTCATACTGTTTCTCAGCAACCCTAAGTGCTCTATATAAGGACTGACAAAACTCTACTGACCGAGGGTCTATTTTTCTCAGATGACGCACAGATTCTGTCCCCGAGTCAGCGGGTCGTACATTACTCATTTCAAGACTGATTCAAACCAGCGCTTTTGACATTGAACAAACTCCGCAGAGCTTACAGAGGTACTACTCAGTCAAGCACTTCAGGTACTGACATCACAACCCCCATGTTTAAAACTAAGCTCTTAAAGGGTATAACAGAAGACCTCGGATGACTCAGTAGTGAGTGAGGTGTCTGAACCTTGAAGTACTCCTAAATTCTTTGTGGGCCACACACGGAAAGAAGTGAGACTTCAAACAAGGTCCTGTTTTGCTGGATAAAGCTTGTTCTTGCAGCTGTTTCTATTAACAACCTGGATGACAACAACGACTTCACTGTTTTAATATATTGTAATTTTTCAAAAAGCAAAAAAAAGGAGGGAAATGTGCCAGAGGAGTCTAGAGCAATCGCAGAAGAGGTGGAAAGTCCAGGGGTCAGAAAGTAAAAGTCCTGCCATGTGTTTCTTTCGTCCATGAACCCAGACAGCTGATTCTCCTAATTAGCTCTACCTCCTGGTTGAAGAATAGTGCTAATCAGCAAATCCAGGTGGTTGGAACAAAACACTGGGGAGGACTTTTACTTTCTGAACCTGGATTTTCCACCTCTGAATCGCTGGGCCTGGTAAATTGGGCAGGCACCTCCCAGGACGCCCGAGGGTCCTACCTTGTGGCTGTCGATGAGGTTCAGCACCAGGTCGATGTCGCCGTGCACCGGCTGGTCGTCGGCCAGCTGGGGCTCCACCCGGTATAGCCAATCAATCAGGGCCTGGAGGGCGTCGCTGAACTGGCCCGAGAACAGCAGCGCCTCCTCCAGCTTGTTTTGCCTGGGGGGTGAAAGCATGGGGCACAGGGTAAGGGCACACACTGAGGACTCAGCGCAATGCACGCTGGTAACAGATGGCAGGTCAAAGGTCACTTGCTAGCAAGGCTTATAAACTCAACAGTAGCACCCACACATCGACAGGTATTTATTCCACACTGGTCACGTAAACCGGCCACTCATTCTCACTTACTCATTGACTCACTGACTCACTAACTCACCCACAGAGTCTCTCATCCAGGTGCTTAATCACTTTCTCATTCCCTCAATGAGACTCATTCACTGAATCCCTGACTCGCTCACCGATTCAGTAACTCAGTAACGTATGCACTCACTGTCTAACACACGCACTTTGCTAACTTCTGGGCCCTCAGTAATTCCTACATTTACCACAAGAGGAACAAGAAGCCCAGAAAAGTGGTCGCGAACACTGGCCACTGAACAGGGTGACCGCTCACTCCTTTTCCCTAAACCATTCAAGCCCCCCTTAGCTCTCTCCAGCCGCAGTCCACGGAGCTCCTCCCTACCCCGCCTCCCCCGTGACCCCTGACCTCTGACCCCGTACCTCTCCACGGACTTGCCGCACACGGTGTCCCACTTGTCGCGCAGCTCGCTCAGCATGTCGTCGAGCCGCTGGTGGTCGTCCTCCAGGGAGGTCTTGTCCTTCAGGGCGCGGCCCGTGCGGCTGGTGGTGTCGTACACCGAGTGCTTGCTCCCCAGGGCCTTCTGGAACTCCTGCAGGCCCCCCGAAAAGAGGCTAGATGAGTAACCGCAGGCAACAACTGCTCTCTGACCCCGCCCCCACCCTCCTCCCATCCAATATAAACACTACCTCCACCTGACCCTCATTTTTCAAACATGCATTCCATTTTTTGGGGTGTAAAAACAGGAAATTTTTGCATTTAATGTCCACATCGTGCTCTTGTGAACAGCTGCTAATGTTTTGCATGTACGCACATTTCCCAACAAAGGTCAACAACAAATCGATTCAACATCAGACGCTGCGCGATGAAAAGATGGATCGATATAAAACGCAAGACCCAGAAAAACAAAGACCCGCAAGTCGCGTTGAATAAACCGTTCAGCGTCAGAGGTTGGCGAAGGTTTCGCGCCTCGCAGGACGTGCGCCACAACACCGTCCAGCTGGTGTGAACGCGCTCGCTCGCTCACGCCCCCGTTTCCACTATAAAAACCGCAGCTCCGAGGCTGACGTGTCATTGTAATGCAGGGGGAATGCGCGCATGTGTTCGGGATGATCCCGTTAAAAACTGGGCTTTGATCTCCGGAGACAATTAAAAGCCTCTCCGCGGCGGAGCAGCTGTGCGGCCCGGAGACGGGGAGACGGCGACTGCGCCGCGGTGCCGTTCGGCCGAGGCTCCGCCCCCCCCCCCCGTAACCGAACCCGGGTCACCGGCAAGCTCAGCGGCTGCCTGGCGCCGCGCATAATCCCTCTCTGACCCCCCCCCCCCCGATAGGCGACTCATCGGCACACAACACCAGCCCTGTCCCGTCACCTCCGGACTTTGGAATGCATGAAAAACAGTTTGAAAGCAGTTGGTGCACAATTGAAGGGTGGGGGGTGAGAAGGGGGGGGTGCCCTGCGTGTGTTTCTCTGGTAAACGCACCCGAGAGAGAGCGTGCCTATACACTGGGGGAGAGGGTGGGGGGTGGGGATGGGGGGGGCACCCTGAGCGTGTTTCTCCGATAAACGCACCCGAGAGAGAGTGCCTATACACTGGGGGGAGGGGTTAAATCCTCAAGCCCTTCATTTGCCAGGATTAAGCGTATCCAAAATCAGGAACGGCAGAGTTCCATACTGTACATCCCGGGATTATGAAAGGATTAGCACAAGCCCCGCACTGGGGGGGGGGGGGTCAGAGAACACAGAGCAGGATAACAATTTGGTACAGACCCCACCACACACAGTAAAGTGGGTAAAGCCCAGAGAACACAGAGCAGGATAACGGTTCGGTCCGGACCCACAGCACACAGTAAAGAAAGGAAAGGCCTCAGTCACATGACTAACAATCGACCTTTCAGCACTTCACACGCCGCAAGAAAAGCCCTATCAGCTCGGCTGCGGTTTAGACAACAGCTGCGGCTCTGACAAACGTCCGCTCAATTAAAAGAGAGCGGATGACTCCTACGTAAACACTCGCTCTTCCACCTCACCGTACTTTTATTCTGTTTTTTTTTGCCCTGTCTCTGCCGGGAAGTAAAGGGTGAACCGAGGTCAAGCTACCTTGTGCTGGGTCAGCTGGGCCTTGATCTTGTCGGGCTCGTTGGCGATCTCCAGCTCCGAATCCAGGGCCCTCTCCGACTCCTCCAGCCACTCGCTTAACTTGCTCCAGGTTTCGTTGAACTTGGAGAGAGAGAGAGAGAATAAAAAGAGAGGAGACAAAGGCTTATTATTTATTTTCTTTTTTTTTCTAGAACTTTAATTTCACTTGTTTGTCTCGAGGAGGAAGATTGATTCGTTCGGTGCTTTCCTGTGAACGTCTTGTGGAGAGCGCCAGGAAATTGGGCGCAGTGGTGCTCAACCTGGAACTAATAAAGCTCAGATGTGTCTGTGATGTATTATTAAAAACACTGAACGCTTTCGTTGCGCGCACACACACACACACACTTACACACACACAGTGAGTGAGAGAGTGAGTGAGCAAAGGATATACATTCTGGGGTCTGATTATCAGTACCCAAACATGCCCTAAATGAACTCTAAAGCTGATTGGTCATTGGGATCAGGTGATGCTCTGGGGGGGGGGGGGGGGGGCCTCACCTGCTTGGCGCGTTTGCGGGCGTCGTCCAGGACGCGGCCCCTCTCCACCGACCGCTGCACCACCTTCTCCCAGCGGCTCTGCACGCTGATCAGCAGGTTCTTGATCAGCACCACGTCCTGCTTCTGGCTGAAGTACTTCAGGTGCGTCCCCGTCTTGTCCAGCTCCATCACCTGCTCGCGGTGCGAGTTCACCTCCGTCACAAACACCTGCGGACAGACAGAGACGCACGCGGGTGAGGAGGGGGAAGGATCCAGGGCTGCCCCCACCCTGGGAGCTGATCGAGCGTTTGGCCCTGTCTGTACCTGGACATACACCCTCTGCATTACACGGTAAAGTTTACTGAGGCACCAGGTGTGCCATCTGTAAAATAAATACACAAAAGAAGAGAAGAGCGTCCCATATCTGGTTCGTCCTGTTTCAGGTAGTGTGCATTAACTCTATCAGTGTCTCCAGAGCATACATCATACTACTAATTAATGCCTCTACTTAACACTACGTACTAGTTAGCACACACGTACGCATGCACATACACACACACACACACGCATGCACAAACACACCATACACAGATGCACACACATACACACACACACACACACACAGCGCTCACACCCACACACACACATGCACACAGCCCCCACACACTCACACACACACCCACCCACACAGATGCACACACACATATCACCCACACGCACACACACACACACACACACACCTTGTGCTCGTCGATCTGGAACATGACAGTCTCCAGTATGAGAGAGGCGGGGGAGGCCATGGTGAGGATCTGCTCAGCCTGGGTCAGCCAGTTGATGAAGTCCTGCAGGGAGTTGTGGAACTCGGTGGCCAGGGTCAGGGCCTCCTCCATTTTCACCTGCACCAAACACACAGAGGTCAGAGGTCACAGACACACCCATCCCACCGTACTCCATAAACAGCTCCTTCCATCATCCCAGGATCATCTGTCGCCATGGCTACCGTCCAAACAGAGGAAGTCTACTTGTCCGGAACAATGGATTCTTAATGAAGGGAAAATTATGCTTAACCAATGACACACAGAACCCATAGAAATGCACTAATTAAATCATTAGCTGTTCATGCAATCTAATAAGAAAAAAAAACACAGGGCTCCCTTAACAGAGTTTCAGCCAGATGAAAGGAGATTGTAGTGTGAAACAACGCAGCTGTACTACATAAAATACTTTTATTTACTTATTTCTTTTCTAACTGTGGCACCCAAAGTGGTCTGAACATGCTCTGAATCTCACCCAATTTTGGAATGTATAATTATCAGCAACCATAGCTGTGTTCATGCGCTAACAGCACTGCCAATTCGAGGGAGTGCAGACACCTGCGGTTCCCCTCCTAAAACGTGGTGCACCAGCTGCTTCTTTTCACACCTCAGACTACGGATGAGCTTGCACAAAGCGGAGTCAGAGTACTTCATTCATTATGAGGCTTTGACCAGCGGGGGTCACTAGAGAGCAATAAAACGCAGACCCCTAACCCACTGAACCCTCCCACACCCTGGGAGAGGTAACTGTCAATTGCACTTTGCTCCCTGGAACTACCGGCCATAGGTACCGACCGCTGGGAAGATCTGGATCCGGTGCCTTAACCGAATGAGACACCCAGCAGCCCAACACAGAATATCTTACATTTCAAAACACTGTCTCACCCTACTTTATGTAATATGGCCTCAAGTGACAGTTTCAATGCCATACCGCTACGGGTACCTTGCATATGTGTTAACATGCACGGTCTGTTATATCCAGCACACTTATCACTGTGTCCATGCGCCTTAGGCATGTGGAATATTTTTTTTCCAAAATTCTAAGTCAGTGTTCTAGAACTCCATATGTTTCAGTTGCCAGTAGTGATTGTGACATCAGCATTAGAATGCTCAGTTAAGAACTTTCTTGTCACATATTTATGATCTCACAGCTAAAAGGGTTAAGGATGCGGATGTAGAGTTTGGAGCACGAATCTCATATCCGTAGGCTGCGTCTTTATCTCTCACCCCCCCACCCCACCTGCCCCCGCCGCACCCCATCATCATACTCCATCCTGTGGGATGTTCCCTCACAGGTCAGAAACCTCACATTTACGCGCTGACTCACAAATTCTGCTCGCTCAGCAGAATCAGGCGCCTGGTACTCACATCAACTTCACACCACATCCTGGACGCTGCCCCCACCCACGCACCCCCGCACCCCCACCCCCTCCGCCCACCAGCACTCTGTAGTTCATTAATCACAGAGCTTCAGAAAAGACCCTCACATGGGGCAGGCATGGTTGAGTCTCACTTCTTCCACTGAAGACAGAAGCCTGACATGAGCTCTTTAAGTCTTACTGTTGACCGCATCGACCCCCTGGGGCCCTGAGTCTGCAGCAGAAATCACGTCACACCGTGTGCGTAACATCCGTACTGCTCACCCCTAAACCACTCACCAGCCTCTCAGATACCTTCACCTACAGAACATACTGCTCACCCCTAAACCACTCACCAGCCTCTCAGATACCTTCACCTACAGAGCATACTGCTCACCCCTAAACCACTCACCAGCCTCTCAGACACCTTCACCTACAGAACATACTGCTCACCCCTAAACCACTCACCAGCCTCTCAGACACCTTCACCTACAGAACATACTGCTCACCCCTAAACCACTCACCAGCCTCTCAGATACCTTCACCTACAGAACATACTGCTCACCCCTAAACCACTCACCAGCCTCTCAGATACCTTCACCTACAGAACGTACTGCTCACCCCTAAACCACTCACCAGCCTCTCAGACACCTTCACCTACAGAACATACTGCTCACCCCTAAACCACTCACCAGCCTCTCAGATACCTTCACCTACAGAACATACTGCTCACCCCTAAACCACTCACCAGCCTCTCAGATACCTTCACCTACAGAACATACTGCTCACCTTAATCAGACTCTATCACATACCTGTACAGTCCTACTGCTCACCTGTCCCTCTATACAGCCCTACTCCCCACCTGTCCCTCTATCACACACCTGTACAGCCCTACTGCTCACCTGTCCCTCTATCACACACCTGTACAGTCCTACTGCTCACCTGTCCCTCTATACAGACCTACTGCTCACCTGTCCCTCTATCACACACCTGTACAGTCCTACCGCTCACCTTTCTCTCCTCCAGCTTGGCCTGCACGCTCTCCCACTTCTCCTGCAGGTTTCGGAGGTCCTGCTCGGTGTTGGCGTCCTGACCCCCGGGAACGACGGCCAGGAGTTTCTGGCCCCGCCCCATCAGGTCCTGGTACAGCTCCTCCTTGGCCTGGAACACACTGCATAACTCCTACAGAGAGAGAGCGGGGAACACAGTCACACAAACCCCAGTCTGAACATTAAACACACTGCACAGCTCCTACAGAGAGAGAGAGGGGAACACAGTCACACACACCAGCCTGAACACTAAACACGCTGCACAGCTCCGACAGAGAGAGAGAGGGGAACACAGTCACACACCCCTGCCTGAACACTAAACACCGCAACAGTGTGCTACAGCGATTAGGAGAGTTTTCAGGTTCAAATCCCAGGAGAGGCACAGCCTCGAGCAAGGTGCTTGATCTGAACCACTCAAGTGAATGTCCAGCTGGCAGCTGTACACAGGAACACCATGTTCAGTGAGGAACGCTGCGCCAGCTGGACACTGCTCCCTCCTAAAAGGAGAACGCACGCTGGCTTATGTAAGAGCAGAGTGTGAACTTCACATTCCTGCTCTCACTGTTTAATGAGCAATAAAAAAGCCACACCTGCTCTCAGTTCATCACAACAGGCATTATAGGGCAGCAGTGTGCATAATGGGTAAGGAACTGGTCTTGGGAAATAAAGGTTGCAGGTTTGATTCCCAGGTAGGGCAATGCCGTTGCACCCTTGAGCAAGGCACTTAACCTGTATTGCCTCAGTATATATCCAGCTGTAAATAGATGCAATGTAAATGCTATGTAAAAAAAATCCTAATAATTATAAGTCGCTCTGGATAAGAGCGTCTAGTATATGCCTATAATGTGATGTGATGTGATGTAATGTAATACATTATGACACTTTATTATTAAGTTTTGCTAGCTGACCTTTTTGCACCAATGCAAATATCCATAACGGGCATGCTGTAGATGGTTAAGTGTCCTCAAATTGCCTGTAGATCGTATAATAACATGCATAGTGTGTGTGGCTCGACACACAGCTACACAGTCCTTGTGGGGGGATATGTCTTTGACTGCTTGCCCATGACAGCATTACTGCTAAATGTTCCATGTGTGGGGGTGAATATGTTAGCGTAGATTAATCATGTGCATAAAAGCAATGGAGGAAAAGGTACCTCAGGCTATATTACATCATGCACATTAGCATAACCTGGCAGTACCATCTGATCTCATTCACTATCCCTGATAAGTTTGTTTTGCATGCAGTTTGATGAAATCATAATTATTGTGAAAATAATTATTAATCATTTATCCAATTGTCTTTCGCATTTGGTTTGCCACATCTGTGGTTGTTCAAAATGAGCTTTTACCATCTAATTTTAATGTAAGATGCCCTGGGGGAATCACATTCACACAGACACACACCTACACACACTAGGACAGCAATATCACGCAGTTATGTTATGAAAAGCATTATGTCACACAGAAAACTTCATTATTTCTGTATCATTAATACCTGTCCTTCCCTAATGCACAGTACAGTAATTGCCATTCCTTTGGGGAGGCATTAACTGTGCCTGAGGTCACTATCCCACTCTGGTACGGTGGGGGTGGTGGGGAGGCGTGGGTGGGGGTGGGAGTGGTGGGGGTTGGGTTGGGGAGGGGTTCACACATTGTGCAGCGAACAGCTCACGTTTGTGAGCATTCGTTTCGGTGGCTTTTCATTTTTGTTTGCGACGCAATTTACTTTTCACACTTCTTCGAGCAAAAGAAAACAAACAACGGCAAAGAAAAAAAAAAGAGAAAGAGGCGCAGGGTGCTCCTCCCTGGCGCTGGCGAAGCAGCCCTCTGTACGCCGGTCTTTCGTGCTGGTGAATACCCTGGCGCTGCCGAAGCGACCGCCCGTAAGCGGGTATTTCGTGCCGGAGAATACGTACCAGATGGGCGCTGAGCTGCTCCCGGGCCGTCTCCGGTAAGCCCCCCACCGCCTTCGACGCCAGCAGCTGCCGCTCCGTGTCTTTCAGCCACTGCTGCATGTCCTCGATCTCGCCGTGGAAACCCTGGGCCTGTGACACAGGGGGAGACAATGATGCCTGTGTCGTCGAGGAGACCGTGCTGCCTGTGTCGCCGAGGAGACCGTGCTGCCTGTGTCGCCGAGGAGACCGTGCTGCCTGTGTCGCCGAGGAGATGCTGATGCATGTATCACCAAGGAGACCGTGCTGCCTGCGTCGCCGAGGAGACGATGCTGCGTGTATCACCGAGGAGACGGCGATGCCTCTATCACACCCGCAAGGCATGGAGACAATATGCCAGGACTCTGAGGGTTTGAGCCAATCAGATTCGGGGGTTCAAAGCCATTCACACCCCCAGACTCTTTAATATTTAGGGTATTCCAAAGGGCATCTCCACAGCATTCACAGTCTAAACAATAGCGTCTAGGGCCAGACCGAGCAATCTACACATACCATACACAATCACTCCAAACAGGCCCGCGCTTTGCTAAGCATGTCTAATCCTCACCCCTCCATTAGATTGCACATTAAAGCAACCATTTTAAGCGTGACGCATTAACCTTTTCACATTTTAATATGAGCAGACTCCGTCTCTATAAATGCATCTGAGAAAAAAATGTGACAAGTGAAAATAATACTTATATAAACACTGCCAAAAGACCATACTATTATTTTTTTACGCAACATTCTGAATAAATACTAGTCATTTTTCTAGTTGAGAGTAAATGCTCGATATTACTTTCAAAAGATTTTGAAGAACATTCCATTTTTGTCCATAAACCTAGAGTTAATAAAAACCTATTTCTCTTCTGATAAAGAGCCTTTTAAAATTCCAGAAAGAAAAAAATAATTTACAAGCATAATTTTCATTCCTCACATCCCTCTAAAGCAAAAATGAAAGCCCTTAGTGTCAGGGTTCTGAAAAAGAACATGAAACCATGGTGATTCCAGGCGGGGGGGGGGGGGGGGGGGGGGGGATGTTCCGCTGGCCACACCCCCTTTGTGATTTCAAAATCCCACCCCCCCAGGGGTAAGGGTGCAGTAAATCACAGTTCAGCTGGGGGAGATCTGGCAGCCTACGACAAGCAGAGACTGGAGATTGGCCGCCGGGGATTGTGGGAAGACGCACCTGGAGCAGGGCGCTGTCCAGATGCTGCCTCCTGAGTTTGGTCTTCTCCAGAATGTTCTGCCAGCGCTGGTTGAGGTTCTCCAGCTTGCCCTGCAGGCTGCTGGCCTCCTCGCCCGCGCTGGACTCCATCAGGTCACTGCCCGCCTTGTTCACCGCCTCCACCGTGCTCTTATGGGCCAGCACATCGTTCTGCAGCACCTGGAGACCCACATAAAAACACCATCTCCCATCAGGCACTCTGCTCCCATAACAATATTCACACAGCATCATCCCCCCAAAAACACCATCTCCCATCAGGCACCTTGCAGCCACCAAAATATTCACACAGCATTATTCCCCCCAAAACACCATCTCCCATCATGCACTCTGCTCCCACCACAATACTCACACAGTAATGCCCATTCACTCAGCTAATGACTTACAACCAACTAATTCTTGTTTCCAAATGTACACTGACACTGACAGGCTCATACTGAAAAACACACACAGACACACAAACACACACACACACACACACACACACACACACGCACACACACACACACACCATTAATCAAGGGGTAACTGATGAATGCAGATAAGTCTAACCCCTTTAGAGGGCTGCACACCCACACAGACCCTGATTAACTGTGTGAAGTGGGACCCTCGGGGGGAAGTGGCTTGCTCTCCCCTCCGTCACCGTCCCTGCCGGCCTGTGAGGCAATACGCCGGATGTTTCTGGATGCATAGCTCTGCAAGGTCTCCCAGGAAACAACTGCCACAGGAGCCGGACCGAGCAGACCTGTGTCCGTTAGCCGTTAGCGTCGGTGTGGTTTTTAAAGGGCGTGAACTAGAGCGGGGCTTCGGCCTACAGACTGAAACACCACAGCAAGGAGGCAAGGCCCTCTGATCTTTCCGACGGCCTGCACTGTTTATCGCCCGCTGTTGATCTTGGCCAATCAGAGGGGCCGGCACTCCATGGAATGTTCTGGCAAGCCTTATACTTTGTTGGCAAAAATAGAACCTTTAATGGGTCTGTAATAAGTATTTATTCCTCTGGCACGACGGCCAGCAATTTATGACTTTCATTCAGACGCTGGATTGAAGCACTCCGTTCTATTTTAAAACGAATTTCAGAGGAAAACAAACAGGGACAATATTTTCCATGCCTTGCGAACGCACAGAACAGACACACGGATAATTGCTGACATCACTCCCTTCCTACGGTCCTTGTGGCTATAATAGCGTTATGTCCTTGTCCATGAAGAGAGACAAAACCCTCCCTGTCAATGCCGTAAAGGCTTCGATTTCTCACAGGCCGCTGTCATAAAAGCAGAGGCTGAATACCAGGAAACATCATCTGCTCCTTCAGAGAAAACAACCCAAACCGAGTCCATGGGAATCAATTCAGAGGAACCTAAAAGACGAGAGGGTACGCGGGGGCCTTGTACTTGATAACCGCGTGTGACTGTGAAATCGCGGTCAGCTGTAAACGGCTTCACAGTTAAACCCGCTGTGACAGACAGACAGTGCCGTGGACGGACAGACTGACAGACAGACAGACAGGCAGACAAATAGACGTACGCACAGACAGACAGGCAGACAGATGGACGGTCGGACGGACGGACGGACAGACGTACGTGGTGTTTGGCCAGCTCGATCTCGATGGCCTTGGGGTCGCCGCCAGCCTTGCGCTGTTCGTTGAGCAGCTCCTCGGTGTGGGTCAGCCAGGTGAGCAGCTCGTCCAGGGCGTGCTGGAACTGCCCCAGGGCCAGCAGAGCGCCCTCCAGCTTGTGCTGCGGGAATTACAACCAACAAACACACCGCTGAGAAACAAGACATTTTCCGTTCCATTTTTCCTCAAGCTAAGCTGGTGCAAAGAAAGCATTTCAGCAGGATTTATGGTCACACTTATATACCGCGACAATAATTATCGAATGCAGTAACGATAGTCACCACCATGTGGTGTATTGCCTTTATTTTCGTCAAACAACCACGCTTCAGAAACTGCACTGAAATTGCTCTCGGAAAACAATATCACCGCTGTTGTCTGTTGGGTGACCATAAGACAGCAGGAAAGCCTCGTAGCTTCCAAGTGATTGACAAAAACGCATCACATGATCGCATGGAAGGAGTACAACTTTGCTGCTGATTGGCTGTCTTAACAACACCAAACAGATTACAGTGGTCATGATTTATTTCTCCAGAAGCATTTCACACAGTCTCTTTAGTTTGGTTGTTTACTAACTGCTTCAGGTATAATTAAAAAGACAAATATGAAAAGAAAGATAATACACCATATGGTGGCAAAGACCATTATTGCATTTGATAATTATCATTGAGGAATTTCGCCCAGCCCTTATCACACTTACAGTAAATATTAAAAAAAGACATTAAACATTAAAACAAAAAATCAACTTTGTTACAAAAACAAAGGACTCAAGACAAACAAAACTAAGGCCAGAATCAAGATCCTCAACTGCAGAAACGAAAACAGACACGTTCATACCGTTACATAGGCAGACACAGCCGACTCATATCTTCAGATCGCACCCCGAGAGCTGACTCACCTGTCTGTTGATGGTCTTCTCGTCCAGGTTGTCCCAGAGCATCTTCAATTCGGAGAGGGGCTCCTGGATGGCGCTCCTGTCCGCTTCCTCCACCGCCTTCTTCAGGAGCAGCCCCCCCTGGTGGTTGAGTCGCTCCATCTCAATCTGCAGCTGGTAGGCCTCGCCCTTAAACTCCTGAAAAAGGGGGGGGGGGGGTCAAGCACATGACAACAGTACCCCTGCCTCAACCTACCCACAGATTTCCTAACAAGGTATAACTGCTTAAACCTTTCTCTAATTGTGATTTATACTCATAACAAGAACAGAATGCAAGAACATTTCAGAAGGCAGAAACAGGTTAGCTGCCGGTTGTCATTTTAGCGGTAAGATGTTGTTACTGCAGGAGCCGCACTGTTTTGTCTAGGGCTGTTTTTCTGCTCTAGCCAGTACACCATGTACACTGGTAATCTGCACTGACAGACCATGGCAGAGATAACTGAATGAAAGGGGAAAAACATAATGAAAACGCAGCTGCTATTCAACGTAAACACAATGGCAAACATAATATACCATAGTTTGCATTCGACATTTAAATGGCAAGCTACTGATACTGACTAGAGCCGGAGAACAGCCCCGATGTTTACACTGTGCTTTTGTTATTTTCTAAACTCTTATTTTCTCGGTGGCAAAGGGAGTGTTTCATTTCACAGAAGCTATCCCGGGGAACTCGTTTCGAAACGAGATACCTTGAGCTCTTCGATCTGCTGTTTGACGGTCTCCAGGTCGGTGCCCACGGGTGACATGGAGTCCAGCTTGCTCTCGACGATGTCCAGCCAGTCGAACATGCCCTGCGGGAGAGGAGCGAGGGTCAAGAGCGGAGCGAGAAACAAAATGGCGGTAACCCCGGGGTCCGCCAGACAGAACCACCAGGGTCCTTAGTTTTCCACCTCCATTTGTCTCCGTAAAAACGCCACCCCCCCTGCAACTCCCCGCAGAGAGAGGGGAGGGTGGGGGGTGGGGGTGTGGCCTTTAACCGCACTCCGTTTAAAGACCTGGTTCGCTGAACCTGTTCAGGGGCCATAAAACACCACGCGGGTCGCGAGGACAGAATAACGGCCTTTTCATCAAAGGATCCTTTAACTCACTCCATTGAGGGCTCGAACGGCACACAATAGGCTAAATTACTAGCTGGTTTTACACACTCTCTCAGCTTCTGAACAAACCCACAAATTAGCAGCCGTCGCAGTGAACAATCATGCAGCGTTGCGCTACGTTCTTCCCGCAAGTGGAGGTCTGTCTACGCATTGTAAGCAAACAACACGTGGAAAAACACCCCAGAAGGAGCAAAATAAAAGTTTAAATATTCCAAAATGTGGGTACAAGACATTTCTCCATTACTTAGCATAACCAGCTGATCTCCTTCAGGGTGGATGTCACCTGCAAACTGGCAAGTGGCTCTTGATTCTACTGCACCCTCGTTTCTGAAGTCTCCTCGGTGAACGGTGAACAGAAAGCTTTCAATGGCTCTGCGGTCTTGACCCTCATTCAGCTAACATTGCCCATCACTGAATGAACTCCATTACCCATGAGGCTCTGCTCCTCAGGCGTGAACAGCCTGTTTTGAGGAGGCCTCGCTAGGGGTCAGACACTTCACTGCAGTCTGATTTACAACACCACCCCAATCTCACCCCCTCACCCCCTGCCACTTTAATCACAGAACTACAAAGAACAGCGGCGATTCCCTGGATAAATATTAATCAGACCGCCTGTGATGAAATGGCTGTGGAGCTCAAAGCACAGGGGTAAGGATGAGTTCATCTGTCTGCCATTGGAACACTGATGAAGTCTGTGAGCTCCTCCATTAAAATTATCGTAGCAGGACCAATAAGAAAGTCCAAAAACACATATCTTAAAAATGTCATCTTACACACTGTGAACACAGTTCTCAATAAGCAGAATATATTCTGAACACCACTTCTGCCTTTGATGTAAATATAAAAATAAGAATACCGACAGAACAACGTGTTTGCATGGAGGGGATACTGCACCAGCAACAGCTATAGTTACACTCTGGAGCTGTGTGTGTGCATCCAGGTGAGCAGTGTGTGTGTGTGTGTGTGTGTGTGGGTGTGTGTGTCCATCCAGGTGAGCAGTGTGTGTGTGTGTGTGTGTGTGTGTGTGTGTTCCTCCAGGTGAGCAGTGTGTGTGCATGTGTGTGTGTGTTCCTCCAGGTGAGCAGTGTGTGTGCGTGTGTGTGTGTGTTCCTCCAGGTGAGCAGTGTGTGTGTGTGTGTGTTCCTCCAGGTGAGCAGTGTGTGTGTGTGTGTGTGGTCCTCCAGGTGAGGAGTGTGTGTGTGTGTGTGTGTTCCTCCAGGTGAGCAGTGTGAGTGTGTGTGTGTGTGTGTGTGTGTGCGTGTGTGTGTGTGTTCCTCCAGGTGAGCAGTGTGTGTGTGTGTGTGTGTTCCTCCAGGTGAGCAGTGTGAGTGTGTGTGTGTGTGTGTGTGTGTGTGCGTGTGTGTGTGTGTTCCTCCAGGTGAGCAGTGTGTGTGTGTGTGTGTGTTCCTCCAGGTGAGCAGTGTGAGTGTGTGTGTGTGTGTGTGTGTTCCTCCAGGTGAGCCGTACCTGAAGCCCATCCTGAAACTGCACGGCGGTCTGCATGGCCTCCTCCAGCCGGTCCACCCGCTCCTTCCAGGTCTTATCCAGAGTCTCCCAGGCCGAGTTCACCTGCACGGACAAGCGCCAGTCACTCAAAACGCTCCCACACACATCAGACTTTTAACCTGTGCTATTTGAGTGATAAAAGCACTGTGTGTGTGTCTGTGTGAGTGTGTGTATGGTGCATTTGTGTGTATCTGGGTGTTTCATGTTGCACGTATCATACAAGACCTTCTAATATTATTCTAAAATCAATTAAACAACAGATAGTACTATATTGGACAAGCTCATGGTGTGTTGCTATGCTGGATACAGTTGGTGTGTCCATGCAGCCTATAGGTCCATCACTGGCATTACCTCATCGATACTCTTCTTGATCACGGGTTTGTCAGGCTCCCCACAGGAGGCCATAAGCTCCGCCCCCAGGTTCTGAACCACGTCAAGCTCGTCCTGGAGCCCGTCAATCTCCTCCTTAAAGTTCTGAGGGGGTGATTTTGGGGGTACAGGGATGGGGGGACAGGGCGACAGGTAAGCATCCTCTAATCAAATCAAATCAAGAGACCAGTCTTCACAGGTTTTTTCCTTAAAATGGGAGAAATAAAACAATTGAATTACACCCATTTAAAACATGCTCTTGTTCACAGCAACTAACTTCAAATTTTTACAACATGAAGACACTATTAATCCAGAGCAACTTAACAGTTGACATCTGTTTACACATAATCCATTTATATAACTGGATATTTACTGACACAGTTAAGTTTAAGGACCTTGCTCAAGGGTATAATGGCAGTATTCCAGCTGAGAATCTAACCTACAACTATGCAGTTGCAAGCCCAGTTTCCTAGCCATTACGCTACACTGCCATTACGCTACACTGCCATTCTAAATAAAGCACATAAGTGTATTCTGAACAAATGGTTAGGTTTGATTTATTAAGTCAACAAAAGAAACTGTAACAACAGAGAAGAATATTTCAACAGCCTGAAATGGTGCAAGAGCTGGAATCAGCCACATTGTTAACACAGTCAACTATCCAGAAAAAAATATTCAACTACTGAAATTGAAATTTGAAAATAAACAGAACTTTAGTCTGACAGGAAGATACACCAAACCATAGACGGTTCATTTAGGGTAGGACCCGCGACCACTGACCTCCACGGTCTCCTGCTGCTGTTTGACCACAGAGGGGTCCACCCCCGGCCCCTCCATCTCCCTCAGGAGGTCCTGGGTGTCCTTGATGGTGACCACGAGAGCGCCGTGGTCACACCAGAACTTCTCGGCCAGGTCCATCACGTCCAGCAGCTTGGCCTCCCTCTCCTCCAGCAGGGCCTGGATGTCGCTCCACAGGAACACCATGTGGTCCAGTTTATCCTGGACCGCTGGGAGAAACAATGAGAAATTAAGATTAATGAACATCCACTCCAAACAGTCTACCTGAGACCAGAACCATCATTAGATGGCACTTTATAGGCATGTGGCTACTTCTTATACTTATAGGATGAAAACAGTAAAGAAATATATTTTAAAAGGAAAGAAAAATATTAAATCGATTTCAGTAAACAAATGGTTTGGGTTCAAATCTCTAGCAAGAAAAGAATTCTCTCAGCAATGTGCAGGTACACATGGATACGAGTAACAGGAAGAGGGTTTTGGGTAAGTACAGGTACACAAGGATAGGGGTAACAGGAAGTGGGCTGTGGGAAATATAGGTACACCAGGATATGGGTAACAGGAAGTGGGCTGTGGGTAAATACAGGTACACAGGAAATGGGTGACAGGAAGTGGGCTGTGGGAAATACAGGCACTCAGGATATGGGTAACAGGAAGTGGGCTGTGGGAAATACAGATACACAGGATACGGGTAACAGGAAGTGGGCTGTGAGTAAATACAGATACACAGGATATGGGTAACAGGAAGAGGCTGTATGTAAATTCAGGCCCACAGGATACGGGTAACAGGAAGTGGGCTGTGGGTAAATACAGGCCCACAGGATACGGGTGACAGGAAGTGGGCTGTGGGTAAATACAGGTACACAGGAAATGGGTGACAGGAAGTGGGCTGTGGGAAATACAGGCACTCAGGATATGGGTAACAGGAAGTGGGCTGTGGGAAATACAGATACACAGGATAGGGGTAACAGGAAGTGGGCTGTGAGTAAATACAGATACACAGGATATGGGTAACAGGAAGAGGCTGTATGTAAATTCAGGCCCACAGGATACGGGTAACAGGAAGTGGGCTGTGGGTAAATACAGGCCCACAGGATATGGGTAACAGGAAGAGGCTGTATGTAAATTCAGGCCCACAGGATACGGGTAACAGGAAGTGGGCTGTGGGTAAATACAGGCCCACAGGATGCGGGTAACAGGAAGCAGGTGAGGCGCCGCACCTTTGGCGGATATGTCCTTGTCGGCCCCCTCGGAGCGAGCGATCATCTCCTGGCCGCGCTGCTTCAGCGTCTCGTAGCTCGGCTGCAGCTTCTCCAGGTCCACGGACACGGCCTTGTTCTCCGAGACCTGCTCGCGGATCTTCTCCACCTCCACGCTGATGGAGGGCGGCTGGCGCAGGCGCTCCACCATGCGCTCCAGGGACTCCAGCATGGGGTCGATCTTATCGTGGAACTGCGGGGGGAACGCAGAGCCAAGCGCAGAGAGGCGCGGAGAAAGGCACTCAATACAGGAGCCTGGCTGCGTAATGCACAACAACTGCTTGTATGCACACGCACTCTCCCTCTCACACACACACACCACACAAATGCATACACGCACACACACACACACACACACCACACAAACGCGTACACAGGCACACGCAAGGTGGGTTGGTGTTTGTACAAGCACACACACCAACAAACATGTGTCTGTTGGTGTAAACAAATGTGCACACACCAGCAAGGAGACATAACTAGGTCATCCAATAGCCAACTGACAAAAACTTAATAATATTTTTAAAAATTATAATGATAACCTCAGGCAAGTTCAGACTAAACTTGTCCTATAGCAAGCAGCAGCACAATGAACAGAGCGGGACATCATGCTATCCATGACAGGGGAATCCCAGAGAGAGCCCGATCCTGCTACGGTTTCCCCTTATCTGTGAGCTAATGGAAATCCCAAAATGCCTCATCAGAGGTCACGTCCCACCAGGCGAAGCTTATGTTACCAGCGCTCTGCAGTTAGAACACGTGTCCCGTCTGAAAATGGGCACGTTTATCTTCTCTTTCCAAAGGATGGATGTGAACAATGTTCCCTTTCATGATCAGAGCACACCAGATCAGGTAACTCAGTCAGCACGTCTGTCTGTTCATTCCAGTGGGGTCACTAGCTCGGGAGTCAGTCAGATGTGCTACAGATCATCCCCATTCACATTACTGAAAAAGTTTTACTATCCTGCAGTCTGTGTGGACCATCAGCACCAGTGACTGCACTCATTTGTGAACGCGGTTTTTAAGGGTGAACTTTCCATTACAGAGCAAGCCCAATGAGATGTTAGTAAAACGTACCTGAGGGGCCACTACTCAGAGATATAAAAATAGGGATATGATGACTGTGATATCACCTTAGTCACAGAAAACAGGAACTCCATCAATCAGGGACTACATTGTTAAGAACCAGTAGAACAGCAGTGACAGTGACTGGTGGATACTTTCTGATTCCTGGTCTGGTAAATTCTAAAAAGGATCATGGAAGTATAGCCAGAAAGTATCCAACAATCCCAATCATCATTGCTCTGCTGGTTTTCACCAACAGACTCTCTGATTGGTGGAGCTCCTCTTGGTTTTTTATACAAGGTGCCAGCTCTCTGTTTTATCATTCCAGTCAGAACTGCGTCAGCACCTGACCTCACCAAACCAAACCGAAAAACCGGGACACAACATGAGATACCAACGTAGAAAGAAAAAACAACCGATTAGTGGAGAGCGTAAAAGGACCAGAGAGAAAGGGAATCGGGGGAAGGCGGCGGGTTTGGTGGCTCACCTGGGTGGACTTGGACAGGGCCTCGTCCAGCGTGGCGGCCCTCTGCTTGACGTCGGACTTCAGCTGGGCGTAGAGCTGGTCGGCGCTGGTGTACTTCTCCAGGACGGCCTGCCCCTCCTGTGGGCTCAGCTCCAGCAGTTGGGGGCCCGTCTTGTTCATCTTGTCGATGTGGGGCTTGTGCTCGGCTATCAGCTCCCGCATTTGCTGTGGGGAGGGGGGATGACATCATCGTCACTGAACGTGCAATTTAGGATGCTCCAAGTGCATCCTTGTTCACACAAAAAGCAAAAAACAGTGCTCCACCTGTAGGGCAGTGTAGTATAATGGGTAAGGAACTGGGCTTGTAACCTAAAAGTTGCAGGTTTGATTCCTGGATAGGATGCTGCCGTTGTACTCTTGAGCAAGGTACTTAGCCTGCACTGCTTGAGCAAGGTACAAGCCTGCACTGCTTGTTGTGTAAGTCGCTACATATGCCTGTAATGTAATGTAATGTAGTTTGAAGCCCAGGTTGTTAAATCTACTGCACACCAGGGTTCTGGTACTGTGCCAAAAGCTGCTTTCAGTAAGAATCCAGCTGTATGAGTAGACAATTAAGCAAAAAGCCTGAAGTAATGAGAGGGGTTATGAATGCAAGGGTGTTAAAAACAGCGGTGGAAAGGCAGAGATTGCTCAAAGACTCAGAGGAACCTCAAAGACCCAGGGGAACCTCAAAAGACCCGGGAAATGTCAACGCCCAGGAGAACCTCAAAACACCCAGGGGAACCTCAAAGACCCAGGGAACCCTCAAAGAACCAGGGGAACCTCAAAACACCCACGGGAACCTCAAAGACCTGGGGAACCCTCAAAGAACCAGGGGAACCTCAAAGACCCGGGGAACCCTCAAAGACCCAGGGGAACCTCAAAGACTTGGCAGAAGCTCACCCGCAGCTCCTCCTGCTGCTGCTTCAGCGCGTCGTACTCGATGGCGGGCGGCGGAAGCCGGCCGAATCCAGAGCGGGTCTCCTGGAGCCAGGGCCACAGCTCCTCGTACGTCTCCCAGAACTGGGCGGCCAGCGACTGAGCGCGCTCCAGCTGCAGGCAGCGCTCCGAGTTCAGCTGGCTCACTGCGCCGTACTTCTCCAGGAGCGCCTCGATCTTCGCCTGGTCGCCCCGGAAACGAGAGAAAAGAGCTTCAGAAGACTACGCCACTCCAGTGGAAAAAAGGCTTTCGCCTTGTTCTGGAAAAACATAGGCCATCACCTGGCTCTAGTTCTTCCTCTAGTTCTTGGCAGGAAGTCATTTTTCTTCACGAAATCAGGCAAGTTCAGCAATGACTACAACTAACTCACCAAACTGAGTTTGAAAACTGAAAAATGTAACACTTGCATTTACTTGTAAGTCAAAGTTGGGGACACATTTTGATAAAATACATGCCAAGGGTTCACATAACACACATTTCCTAACATGACTGCATACTTTCAATGTAATTAACGAATTAAACATGCCTGTATTCAGTACTGATTGCATGTACACAACGCACTCAACTAATGTTACACATCCTTACTGAGTTCCTAATCTTACTGAGTGCTTACTGCACACACGCTGTATCATGAAGCACTGTAATGCGTGTCCTAATCTAATCTAGGACTGGCCACATGCAGGCAGAGAAAATAAGTGACATAATGCAATAAAAATCACCCACAAACCCTGGCGATTATTTTCGAATTCAGGGAGAGGGTTTTAAAATGTCTTCTCTTCACCTGTAAGGCTTGTTTCTCCTCCTCGTCTTTGCTCTTCACGATGGCCTCGCCCGTCCTCACGATGTCGTCCACGGTGTCCTTGTGTCTCAGGATGTCCATGGAGAAGACCTGGCGGGGGAAGAAGGACACGGTGTTACTGGCCGGGGGCGAGACCGGGGGGGGGGGGGAGCCGGAGGTTTTTGGGGGGCTGAGGGTCGGAAGGCTGACCTTCTGAGCCTGGAGCTGGACCACGGTCTCGTTCTGCTCCAGCCGGATCGGCCCCAGAGCCGCCATCTTCCTCTCCGCCTCCACCAGCCAGGCCAGCTCCGCGTCGGCCGCCTGCTCGAACTGCACACGCGGGCGACGAGGGGTTAGGCACCCTCATAACACACGCACGCACACAACCTTCCGCACACCACACGCAGGCGGTGGGTGGTTACAGACCCTTATTACACGAGAATGTGCGTCGAACACATGCACACAACGACCTTTCACACACCACACGCGGGCGACGGGCGGTTAGGCACCCTCATTACACAGGAACATGCGTCGAACGCACGCACACAACCACTTTACACACGTCTATATTCCCACTGCACCCTCAGCAAACACACACATGCACGTCAGTCTTTCACTGTAGAAAACTTAATTTCATATTTTCTTATAGTTCAAAATATGGAAATTGGAAAAAATAGAAAAAATAACTGAAACACAACACTGCCCAAAAAGAGGAAGCATCTATAGTGAATTCCACCATGTTCACATGATTATTGCACAGGTATAGAGAGGAGCATCCTGGACCAGAGTATCCCTCCTGTCCTCTGTGTTTTAGAACTACAGGTTTCACCACTGCGTAGGCCGCTGCTTGCACTTTATAACCAGGCAATAATCTCATGCAAATTAACCAGGACCCCATTTACCCCTTTCCCCCGCTCCCCCGCCCCCTGCCCGGTGTCTGCCAGCGCGGGGGCTCCCGTGGGACCCGGGGCTGGGGAGGGGCGGGACTCCGCGCCCCGAACGCAGACGGGATTAACAGCATAAAAGCACCAATCACCCAGAACACCAGACTGCATTCCGCTCAAGAGAAGCCTCTTTGTTGTACACAGTGGCGTCGAGGTGGGGTGTGGGGGTGGGGGGGGTAGGGGGCCAGCAGGGGGTAAGGGGGCTTTTGTGTCTCTGTTTGTTTGTTTACCCAGCTACCGCGACCCCAGCAGAGAGGGGGGGGTGGGGATGGGGGGAGGGGGCTGCTAGCGGGCGGTGCTGTGCCCCCGTGCGGTACCTGTTGCGATTTCAGGATGGCGGCGTCGATCTGGCTGACGTGCTGGGCCACGGTGTCGGCGGCCATCTTGTAGCGCTCGTTGTCCTCGCTCACCAGCTTGTCCAGGCCCTCGCGGACCCGCCAGGGCACCAGCTCCAGCAGGCCGCTGCTCACCTCGTTCAGCCCGTCCACCTGCGCCCGCCGCTCCCGCACCTCCTTCAGCAGCTCCTGTGGGGGAGGAGAGGGGAGGGCCAATCAGGACGCGCGGTGCACCTCTCCACCCAATCAGACCTCGACCGCCTACGCCATTCAGGTGCTTTCCAAGCTCAGGCTGAAGGCGGCTACAATTGACTAAACATGGCTAATCCGCAAGTTATTTCTCCCAAAGTGTGGGGCTCATAGCATAGAAAATCCGAGAAAAGTTACATTAATGCTGAAAGGAATTGGCATCAGAACTGTGAAGCACAGGGCAAGTTTGCACGTGAACTAATAACTGTCATTTGGAATGCTTCATAGCTTCCTCTGAGTCAGTTCCGGATCAGATTAGCAGCAGTACAATAACAAAAGCTTTGATACCTTCTGTCCTGTTATTGCGTCAGTCTGTGTGCTCTGAGCAGACAAAGTGCCAGCACTAAAGCCGCAGTTCTATCTCCCTTAACTGTAACTGAGCCTCAAGACTCAAGTCTGACATCAGTGACATCACCAACACCCCACCAATAAATCCCATAATCCTTTGCTGATTCCTATTAGCTCCAAATGCATGTTTCTACATCACCAGTGCTGCTGATTTAGAAAAGAAAACTTCACAAAAAAAATTCTCAGATGTTCCAGTCTTTTCCTTCCAGTAGTTGGAGTGCTGTGGAGCAGAAAACTGCATGCTGGCTTTGGTACTGAGTCAAGCTAAAGGAATGGGGAGCTTTAGCTTTAGAGTTAGCTACCGAGGAGCTAAAGTCTGCTGGGTATAGTGCCAACCATCCATCTCATCCATCTCCTCCATCCATCCATCTCATCCATCTCCTCCATCTCCTCCATCCATCCATTCATCATCTCCTCCATCCATCCATCCACCTCCATCTTGCCCATGTCCTCACACACAGACCCAGTGGGGTGTACCTTCTGCCTCTCCTGCATCTGGGCCAGCTGCTCTCCCACAGGAGCCTGTGCCTGGTAGGCCTCCAGCTGGGCCTCCACCCCGTCCAGCCACTGGTTCAGGTCCTCGTGGGTGCTCTGGAGCCGGCTGGCCAGGGACAGGGCCTTCTCCAGGGTGGCGGACACCTTGGCGCTCATGGAGGTGATCTCCGCGTACCTGGACTTAATGCCATCCAGCTTCCCTTGGATCACCACCACCTCGTCACCTGCAACATCACGGAGATCAGAGTTATTACCCCAGTCTCTCATGGAGATGGAGTCATAACCATAATCTGTCATAGCGTATATTGCTTTATTGCCTGTTTATATCAGTGGTGTAAAACTAAATTCCATAGGGGCCACAGTGTCCGCAGATTTTTGTAGTTTCCTTTCAACAGGCTGCCAATTAAGTCCTTCAGAACAAGTTATGTGGATTCTTCAGTCAATCAATGACTTAAATGAACCACTAGGGCTGTGAACACCCCAAAAACCAGCAGACACTGCGGCCCTCCAGGACTCCAGGACTGGAGGTGGACACCAGTGGTTTATACAGTGAGATGTCCACTGTAGCAGTACAGCATGCTCTCTCTCACCTGTAGTTTGCTTGAGCAGCTCCATGCCATTGAAGATGGCCTGGTCCACATTCTGCCGCTTGAGCTCAATGTCCTCATGAAGAGCCTACAGGATAGAGAGAGACAGACACACCCACAAGCACATGACCCACTGTGACCAATCAGAGCGAGCGGCGGACCAAGAAGGCGACGCGCGCACACACAGAAGCGCGTAAATGAAGAGCACACGAGGGGAGGGAGGCGGAGGGAAAATGGCCGACGGTACCAGCTGCTCGGCCCGCTGCTTCTCCAGCACGTCGGTCCGGTAGTCGCGCGCGGACGCCTCGGCCAGCCGGGCCCGCGCCTCGCTCAGCCAGGTCATGAGCGCCACCTCGTCCTCGCCGAAGAGCCGCGCGTTGGCACGCGCCTGCCTCAGCATCTCCGCCCGCCGCCGGCTGCGGTCCTGGAGCTCCGCGTAGCCCGCCTGCACGGCGTCCAGCCGCGCCCGCACCAGCTCCCCGTCGTCCGCCGAGCTCAGGCAGCCCAGGGCCTGGCCCAGGCTCGCGGCCCGCTGCAGGTCCTTACCGCGACCCGCCACCTCGGCCTCCAGGGACTAACCGCCGGGGGAGCGAGTCGCAAACGAAAACAACGACGACAAACACAAAATGGACGAACAAACAAACGAAAAAGGAACAGAAAACCACGACAAATGAGGAACACAAGATGAAAAAGGAAAAATCATAACACAGGTAACTAAAAAAACTAAAAAGATAAACATGGGGTAACTAAAAAGATAAACACGTCACAATAAAACGGAAAATAAATTTAAAAAAACAAAATGAGTGGCACGCATGGATGTGGAAGGGCTATGACGGAAACAAAGCTTTGAGACGCTGCGTTCTGCTGGAAAGGCGGATGTAACCATAACATAAAGGGTCTTTGTTGTTGCTACCTTGTGCTGGGAGATCTGCTCCTCCAGCTTCTTGGTCTGGGTGCCGATGGGCTCGGCGTGGGCCAGCCGCTTCTCCGTGGCACTCAGCCAATCAGACAGGGGCTCCAGGGTCTCATGGAACTGCTGCGCCACGCCCAGGGTGCTCTCCAGCTGCTTGTGTCTGCAGCGCCACCAACAGGATGTATAAGCACCAACTCATGAGATACGATTACTGCTGCTGCTACTGCTACTACTACCGCTACTACTACTGCTGCTGCAGCTACTGCTAATACTGCTACTGCAACTGCTACTACTGCTACTACTACTACTACTGCTACTAATTATTATTAATTTTCACAATTTTTCAACATAATGACATATGTGATTGAAATACAGATTCAAAACTGTAAATGTGGATATGCATGAACAGACAGACCCACAATGGGCAATAACAGTTTTATTGCCCCCTGTTGGAATGGTCAGATCAAACACCCCTCCCTAGGGTCATGTCATGTCACCCTATATCCTCACATGCCCTTCTCCACCTCACCCTCCATCTTAAGCTGCTTCCTCTCCTCATCCCTACCCTCGGAGTCACTGGCCTGTCTGAATGCTCCATACCTGAGCCCTCTCTCTCTCTCTCTCTAATCCCACGCCCGGGCACCTGTATAGAGACGGCTCAGTATAACAGGATTACCCTGCCCCTGGGCCTCTCCTGTGCTTGTGTCAGTTACAGCACGGCAGGGGAAAATACCAGTTTAGCGACAAGCAGAGCAACTGCAGCTAGTCGACCGCAGAAGTGTCTATTGTCAGCACTTAAAGGCAATAAATCCCTGAAGCAGCCCTGCTCTTTGTTTATTGTTTTAGACACCAAATCCCACTTTTTCTTCTGTTTCATCTCTCAGATTCCCAAGCTCTCTGCCTGGGAAAATATCCTGACTGATAAAAATGTAGGCCAAGTGGAGGTTGAACTCGGAAATCACACTCACAGAAGTTTTAACACACAACATTAAATGCTGTGGATAATCTAAAATAATCTAATAATCTATTCAACTTGCAGTGTTTTGAATTACATGGATAAACACACTAAACTGAGGGAATCATGTAAAAAGAGCACATTACTTGTGATAATGAAATATTGTAATGCTTTCTCATTGACTGTGTTACAGATAATGTAATATGTTCTCATTGGCTGTGGTACGGATACTGCTTTTACACCGGCTGTGGTACAGATACTGTGTTCTCATTGGCTGTGGTACATACTGCAAGGCGTTCTCATTGACTGCGGTACAGATACTGCATTCTCATTGGTTGTGGTAGATACAGTAAGGTGTTCTCGTTGACTGAGGTACAGATACTGCATTTTCATTGGCTGTGGTAGATACTGTAAGGTGTTCTCATTGGCTGTGATAGATACTGTAAGGCATACTCATTGGCTGTGGTAGATACTGCAAGGCGTTCTCATTGGCTGCGGTACAGACCTGGCTTCAGCCTTCGTCAGCAGGGCGTCCCACCTCTCTCCCAGGCCACTGATCTCCTTGACGATCTTCTCCCTGTCGGCCGGCTCAGCCAGCTCAGACATCTTACCCCCCTCCTTCTTAATGAGCTCCACCGTGGGCCTGCGGTCCTCCAGGAGCCGCTGGAGGAGCTGTCACACGCAGGAAACAGGAAACAGCTCAGCAAGAAAGCCAACCAGAACCAGGCCCCGAGCGTTCACACACCGAGTACTACCCTCACACGCAACAGTACTCATAACAAAGTCCACAAATCTTGTTGGTTAACTCACAAAAGATTCATATTTCCTACCACCAATTTCAAAAAATAATACATTTACAGCACTTATCTTTACTGACTGAACCCAAGCACAAAATCTGTTACAACTCGAGAGATATTCATAATTTCCCCTATAATGATTTGTTTTGCTCTATTGCATTCTGTAAGAATGCTGTAAGAAACTTACTTTCTGTTCTTGAATCTGGGCCTTGACAACTTTGAACTCAGCTGACGGGGGCTTTTGATTGGCTACCAGCTCTTCTGTGTCCGTCAGCCAGCTGAGCAGGGACTCCAGGGCATCCTGAAACCTCCCACAATGCAACAGCGCTTCGTGCAGCTGGGCTGAGCGCTCGGCGATCTGCGAACGCAGCCAAGCACGGTAATACGTTCAGTATTAAATCCATAATGCGTTCAGTGTTAAATCCATAAATATGTTCAGTGTTAAGTACGTATGGTCCCTGATTGATCCATATGCACTCTGCTGGAGTTAAATTAATACCGTACATTTTACGGTGTGCTTGGATACAACTTCGACAGACAGGCGCGCATCAGGACAGCCTAAGGCCTTCTATCCTTGACACTTGAGGCCGAGAGGAAATTAAACAAACGCCAGCATTCGACGCGGCCAGTTAACGCTCAGCGCCCAGAAAAATTCCAATTTGCTCTCGTCACCGCGGAGGTGTTCTGGGAAAAGGCGAACGTTATCATGTCAGCGGGAGGGGGGGCGCGCGGGGGGGGGGGGGGATAAACAAGGAAAGGAGTAAACCTTTTTGTTGAGCGTGTTCCATCTGGCGTTGACGTTCTCCAGGTCCCGCTCCAGGCTCTCGGTGCTGGTGTTTTTGGCCGCGCTCTGGATGAGACCCTGGCCCAGCCAGTTGAGGTCCTGGAGGATGGCCTGGAGCGGCTCGATCTCTTCCTTCTGGAAGACCTGCGATTTAACGGCGAACGAGCACAGGGGACACGTTGGCACCGGGAGGGAAGCTCACGCGGACGCAGACGTTCCGTTTGATTTTGGCTCAGGAAGCGCATTCGACTTTCAACAGTTCATTACGGCTCGCGGGCCAACAATGGAGCACAAACAGGAAGACTTTCAAGTTGCTTTTAAGACGCGTTGTTCTTTTATAAGCACATTAAGGACACTTAACGACTGTTGCCTCCAACGCCCCGCTTCTTAAAAAAAGGAAAAGCTCTAGAAAATGCTGTCATCAAATATTTTCGCAAATCAATCATTTCCCTTTTTGATAAGCACTAAAAGCCACATTTCATTCCGCTTAATAATCTGATATTGACATGTATAACGGCACCCTGGATGGAGACTGCACATACTGCAATTTATTCTTTTGCGAAGGCCAAATAGAGAAGTTCCCTTGATTTAGAAAGAGAAAAGAAACAAGACACTGTGCAATTCCTTGCATGCTATTCTCAGCGCTAGTAATTCATGAATCCATGACCATATAAGCATGTTTTCTGCCAATCCCGAAGCACAATTTTCTTAGATAAAGGCCTCTGTGTGTGTGTGTGTGTATGAGTGTGTGAGTGTGTCAGTGGGGTAGGGTGGGGGTGAGGATAAGGCATTCTTAGGAAGACGCTCTATCACAAGTCAGCCTTCTGTGAGGGTGTCAGACCGAGCTGAAAGGATTCTCAGGCTGATTCTCAGAGACAGACCGCAAGGCGCGGCCTTCTCGTCTGAAAGGAGGGGTCTACTGTGGGACCGGTTCCTAAGGAAACCCCAATCCAAAGCACCACGGTTACCGGCCCAGCCGGACAGAGCTGCCATAGTGGGACCACAGAAGAAGCGAGGGTAAGCTGGGACAGAACCTGGGGAGGGGTGGGGGGCACGTGGTGGTACCTGGGGGGGAACCAGATCGATTTCAGGACACGCGGTTATTTCCGAGAGCAGTCGCTCCATCTCCTCGTCCACGATTGGCCCGTTGGCCAGAGAGACCTCCCTCTCCACTGACCACAGGAAGTCCTCCAGGTCCGCCAAGCTGCAGTCCGAAGCCCCGCTCCCGGGGCCAAAGACCCCGTCCCCGGGGTCCTCGGGCCCCCGTGCCCCCGCGGGAGGGCGGTACTCCGGCTGCGTAACCACGACGCTGATCAGCTCGCACTCGTCCTGAGCGTCGGACTCTTCCAGAAGCTCCGCGGTGGGCAGCTCGTTGTAGTCCTGGTAGGTGGGACAGCTCGGTCCAAAGTCCACGCGGTCCCTCTCCACCGACCCTTCCAAGTCCCACCCCGCGCCGAACGCACCTTCTGCTGGGGGGAGCGCGGACGCACGAACGCCCTCGGCAGGAGGCCCCGCCCACTCCGCCGCGCCGCAGTCGATCAGGCGGACGCCGCTTTCCGGCGGTGTCCCGTGTTCCGAGATGTCTCGGTAGCACAGGGCCGCGGGCGGGGCCTCCTTGGCCGGCGTGAAGGGGAACTCCTCCTGCCCCGAGCTGAGGGAACGCCCCGCGTTCATCTCCCCCGAAAAGTGCACCCCCTCCGAGGAGGAGCAGCTGCGGGTCCCGGTGCCGGGCTTCTGCGGGGCGGGGGTGGGGCTGCACAGGCCCGAGTCCTCCTCGGAGGTCAGGGAGCCCCCCGCGCTCCGCCCCCTCCCGCCGCGACCCAAACGGCACCCGCCGGCGACCTCGGGGCCCACCGTCCCGTTCCGGCCGGCGTACTCCCCCGCCCCCGCGGGGGCCAGCGTGCGCCAGGACCGCCGGTGGTGCTGATGCTGATGATGATGATGGTAGGGCTCCTTCCTCTCCCCCGGCAGTCGGGGCTCGGGCATGGGCACGCCGCCCGCGCGGATGACGTCGCCGTTGAGCTTGAGCCCGTCGAACACGGCGCGCTCGTCCAGGCGGGCCGCCTCCCGGCTGCGCAGCTCGAAGGCGCTCGACGACGCCAGCACGCCGTTCCCGCACAGGCTGGTCAGCGCCAGCGAGCGCTGGCTGTACGGCAGCGTGCCCGCGAAGTGCCGCGACACCAGGCTGCCCTTCGACCCCGAGTCGATCTGCTCGTTCAGCCGGACCGTGTCGTATATGGACCTCTGGGGCACGTAGCAGTCCTCAATGTTCAGGTCCTCCTCCTCCCTCTTCCCCAAACAGGGCGGGTTCTGGCGAAGGCAATCCGGACGACTCAGGGGCTTCCCCATCGCGACGAAAAATAGCGCAAATTTCGCAATACAAAAAATACATATATCCGAGGTAAATAAGTTGTTGTCAGTGCAAAATTAATTATGTGCTATAAAATATGCAAAATATTAAGAGCCATGTCAAGAGTTAGACGTACAAAATGCAATAAAACTATCTTTAAATTAGCTATATTTATCAAAATATAAATTCTCTGTGCCAAACAGAAACAAAAATAAATACTTATGTTCTTTCAGCGCACATCCGTTAGAAAATAGGATTATTTTCTGTGACTGTACTTCCACTTTGGAAGAGGAATGACATGAAATAAAATCATTATCCCCCGGGAAACAGAGAGACGACCCAGAAAAAAAAGTAACAAAGAGGCGCTCCTCTTCTTGGCAGGATCCGAGGACGCGGACGCGCGCAGACAATCCCTGCGTTCCTTCCTTCGAGCCACCGGCGGGTCCGGGGGGAACCGGTCATTCCGCTCAGCCGCGTATCCTGGGGGAAATGCCCCGGCGAAGCTCTTCCCTTCCCATCGTCAAAACTTCCAGCGCTGTTCCCCGCCTCTCTCCGGCCGCGAGCGCAAATCCGCGGCGCATATCCCACGCGGCCAGGACTCCTCCTCAAAAAGCCCCGGAGCGTTTCTGAAAGCTATCCTTAGCGCCGAAACGGCTAGCCCGCCGCAAATCGCCCCAGCCAAAACAAACAAACAAACAGACAAACAAACAAACAAACGAAAACGGGCGATCTGCACACGTCCAGTGCTCCTGGATGCACGGAGCCTCTCTGGCTCTCTCTGGCTCTCTCGCTCTCTCTCTCTCTCTCTGGCTCGCACCGCACTGACAGACAGTCCACCGGCTGTGGGCTCCCGGAGGCCCCGCCCCCGCCATTATTCAGCCAACATCTGCCACCGCTCCGTTCGAGCGCAGGGCCGCTCCGGCACATGTTGATTGGTAGACGCTTGACCCCTTTAATTCCCTTCTTCTGTCTCCGCGGCCCACATGACTTAACTTCTTAGTCATCCTTTCACCCGCTGCCGCCCGGAGTCCTTCCACTTGGGGGGGGGGAGGTGCAGACGTGCGCACCAAAGCAGGACTACCCCCCCCCACACCCCCACTCCCCACCCCTTCAAAAGCACAACGAAAGGCGGCTGCTTTGTTGTGACATCAACAAGGGGGGGGGGAGATAGATCCCTTTTCTGTTCCTCTCTCTCTGTCTCGGTTTCTCTCGCTCTAGCTCTGTCTCTCTCTCTCTCTTTCTCTCAAACTCTCTCTCTCTCACTTTCTCTGACACTCTCTCTCTCTCTCTTTCTCTCACACTCTCTCTCACACACTCTCTCTCTCACACTTTCTCTGACACTCTCTCTATCTCTCTCTCTCATGCCCTCTCTATCTCTCTCTCTCACACTTACACTCTCCCTCTCTTACTCTCTCTCTCCCTCTCTATCTCTCTCTCCCTCTCCCCCTGGTTGTTTTTGCAGACCGGTTGCTGAGTGCCGCGCAGATATTCTGTTAATTACTCGGGAATGCGGAGGGTGGCTCTGGTCTCTGGTCCGGTAATTTAACACCAGGAGCGCTGCCAAGCCAGACCAGAGTTTTCTCTCTCTCTCTTTTTGTGCCAAAGTGAGCGTCCAGTCAAGTCAGGCAAGGAGGGAGAGAGAGAGAGACGGTGAGAGTACCGGGGGAATTTATTTTTTGTTTCGACAGCGGTTCACGGTAGCTAGATAGTGGAGCTCTACGCACTGCCGTCAGGCTCGGAGAGAGAGAGGCAGAGAAAGCATTTAAAGAGATCTGGGGGGATTTAGCCAGGGGATATTCAGAGGATGAATCCCACAGACTTTTTGACATAATCCGGGCAGGGAATTGAAAGAGACAGAGTGCGTGTGTGTGTGTGTGTCTGTTGCCCGGAGAGGGAGGCAGTCTCCGTCCCGCGACTGGTTCATCTCAGCCTTATTCATCGCTGGGAAATGCTATTGTTCAATCGGCGCGGGATGACCCTCGTTAAAAATAGCGCAGGAATCATTTTTACAACCTGTCCGACGGCCGAGAGGCTCCTTTTAACTTCGAGGGGGGGGAGAAAAAATCGCGCTCGCGCTGATTTTTGAGTTTTACTTTTTCTGCGCGCGAGGACTCACGCCGTTCTGCGTTCGCCGTAGCCTCCGCTAGCTCGCCGTCCGGGCTAACCACGGCTTCGCGTCTTCATTCACAGCTAAGTAAACACCAACGACTACGCTGCAGGTGCTTCAAGCCCAATAGAATGACGCGCCAATCGCTGAACAGGAATATTACCTCTCTCTCCGAGCATTTGAGCGAACAAAGGGAGAAACAGAAACGGGGGAGGTGGGGGGGGGGGTGGGGGGGCTGCCTTCAATTTAGCTCCGCAGGCTGGCCGTGACAAAGAGAGGACTACACCTCACCCTCCTCGAAACAATGGGGACCGCCGAGTCGCGCAAGAGTAATCGAGGGGCGCACGATAGTTTCAATCAAAGGCAAAAAAAAAAAAGTCAAGAGGCAGACTCGATCGTGGGGGGACTGTTTCATTGTATGAGGTGGGTCAGCTGGTAGAACTATTTTGAAGGTTCCATTTTTTATTTTAAAAAAAAAATGGAACCAAGCAACGTGAGCCGTGCGGAAAAGTCAGCTCCATTATGACGGGACAATGCACGCCAGCAACGGCGCTCCGGGGCCACACGGGGTTCGGGTTACGACCACAAAGCGCGGACGTTGCCAGGGCGATGAGTAAGCTCCCAACCCCCCCCCCCCCCCCCTACACAATAGTGCTTTTTCCCCTCATCACCTCTGCTGGAAGAAGCGAGCGATATGATTCAGGTGGCAGAAATCTTTTAGGGTCACGGAAGGCTGAAGTAACGTCTGACACCCCACAAACCCCCCCCACAGGGAACTCCACGCACACCCACGCCCCCAACCCCCCCCCCCCCCCCACCCCCACAAAGAATTCCACGCACATTTCGCACACGGCCATAAATCATCCATCACTCCTAATGAAAGGTTAACGAAAAACAAGCCGTCGAGTTCTGTACACGGCTACCATAGCTTAAGAGTGTCTATTTCTTTATTTATTTTTTAATCTTGAAAAGAAATGTAAAGTTAGAGAATCAAGCTCAAAAATGAAATTATAAGTGCTGAATGCAGGAGAAATAACACACTTACTAAAAATTTTACACTGTCTGTCTGACTGTCAATTATACTATATTGTCTGCCTACTCTTGACCAACACATTTCTCTACACTGGACGGGACACAGAATGTGGGACAGGGCATCCCGTACACAGGACACAACGTGGGACAGGGCATTCCGCACACTGGACACAGAACGTGGGACAGGGCACTAGTGCCGCACACGGGACACAGAACGCGGGACAGGGCATTCCGCACACAGGACACAGAACGTGGGACAGGGCATTCCACGCGATGGGCGCGAGACTCGGCACACGGGACAGGGCATTTTGCCGTGCGTTGCTCAGCTGCAGGGGGCGGGACTCTGGGCCTGTGACCCATAAATCCTGCTCAGCTCACAGTGCAGTTACATTTCCCTGAGCTGCTCTGGCCTTTACAGAGGCTTTGTGTAAATAAAGCACAAATCAACAGCAGCTTAACATCACAGTGTAACTGTAAAAAAAAAAATGCTTAGCATGTAGCACAAGCTCCTGCAGTGAGGGCTAAATATTCAGGTAAATTTTCAAATGCACTGCACCCTTTTTCAAATGCTAAACCCAATACAGCATGCTTGACCTATGTTACGTAAGAAGCGTGGAAACTTTCAATTAAAATGTACTAAACATAAATTAATTAACGCAGATTTCTCCTGAATCTAAATGAAGCTAAGCGATCTTTAGCTCTATGGGTCTGACTGCTGAACCTTTCTGTTTCCATTGGTTGAAGTCAAAGCATTCTTGTCCTTTAAGTATTCTGTTATCCACAAAAAAAAAACATTTTAAATTTGTTTCTTTTATGTATATGTGTTACATTGTGGGTTATTGATAAAAATGATCATAATAGTTCATAAAAAGACAGAATTAGTCTCGAACAACACAAAGGAAAACTATTAATCACACAGATGGTAACGGTTTGGCTCGAGTTATTCAGCCAGAAAAATGGGAAGAGAGGCACATGTCATGGAGGAAGCACAGCGTATTTCATCTCAACCCAGCACCACAGTGAGTAAGAATAACCACCATTACACTGCTAGTGCTTTAGAGATGCTTAGGTTTCCTAAACAAACAGTGGCTATCCATAAATCATTACCCACAAATCATTTCCCACAACATTCAGCAAAATGCACGCGAGTCAGAGCAAAGGCATCGAGTAGGACTTTACAGCTAAAGATGAGTATGAAATTCTGAGAAATGGCAACCCAGGAAGAGTGGCTGGTACTGGCCAGGTGCTTTGTGTTAACGCACTTCTAGTTCACGCAAGGTTTGCCAAGCGCAGGGAGGGCAACCACCGAACGGCACGTATCAAACGTCGCTCCGGGGGGGGAGGGGGGTTTAAAAGCGATCTGGCAACCCGCAGCTGGATGAAAGTCATGACACCCACTCAACCACGAGAGGAACAGGACAGGTAAACCACAAGAACTCATACTTCAAATCAAACACACATCCCGTAATGGGAACCAGCAAGTCTGACACACACCTTGTCCAATCTGCCACTGAGGAGGGGTCCGGAGGGGGCGGGGAGGGGAGAGGGTGGAGAGGGGGCGGGGTCTGGGGCAGAACAGATGCTTGGAAATCAGTGAATTAGCTGGTAGGCTAAATAATGAAACAAAGGACCTTTTAATGACTCACTGCAGGCAAATGGGGTGCGTGTGTGTGTGTGTGTGTGTGTGTGTATGTGTGTGGGTGTGTGCATGAATGTGTGTGTATATGTGTGTGTGTGCATGAGTGTGTGTGTGTATATGTGTGTGTGTGCATGAGTGTGTGTGTGTGTGTGTGCGGGTATCAGTGTGTGTCCCTGCTGGCTCAGTTTAATGGGGAAAAAGAGTGAGAGTCAGGTGGGGGGCAGGTGGGGGGCGGGGCTGGGGGGTGTCTAACGTGTGACAGCCCGCTGGCCCCCAGCTGGCCCTTGAGCTGCCATGCGCAACAATGGCTCACGGCCGGGGCTCCATTGTTAGCGCCAGATGCTCAGTGACACGCCGGCCCGGTCAAACCCCAGAGGACCAGCGTGCACGTGTCTAAAGAGCGGTGGAGAAACCCCACACGGGGCCCCTCCCACCCCCCACCCCCACCCAACACCCCTCTCCCGCCCCCTCCCCCCACCCACGCTTCCACTGGAAGCGCTACGGCACAGCATCGAGCAGCTGCCCTCATAACTTAAGGATTGCGAGTTTGAATCCCCGGTGGGACACAGCTGGTGCGTGTAAATATCCTGCACAATGGGTTAAATATATAACCGGTGTTGTTCATAAGCACTCATTGAACGACCCCTTTCCTAAGTAAATAAATAAATTAAAAAACACATTCATGCCCCCTACTCCCCGCCCCTTTCTGTCTAGTCAATGAAAGCTGTGACAAAGGTCGAGCTGTTTCACTAGCAAACATCGGTATTGTCTCAGACACCTTTTGTTGCGACTGGGAAATAAATAGAGATTAATTTGCCTCAAAGACTACCAAAGACTTACCAGATTTACCAAAGACTATAGTTTAAAATAATTAACTGAGATCATGGTCTTACTGTCTGTAAAAAAAAAGTGATCAGAATATTGCTTTTGGTTTCAGGTTTCGGTAACAGGAGTAGTATTCTGTTCACGATATCATACCCTTAATTTATGGTTGCAGATGTTACATCATAATAATGTGTCATTCAATAGTTCCGGTCACCCTTTTCAGACCATTATTTTGAAAACAATACACCCGGTTCACAAAAGCACAACTTGTGCCTATGCAGCCTGATATCATGAACGTAACTGATACGCAACATAGCGGAGGCTAATCATGTGACTTGCTAATTGAAAACGTTGGCCCGGATGTGGCTGTGCGATCTCCCGGGCTTATGGGTAATGCTATAGAAACTGTTGAAGCGAGCGATCTTACGAACGCGTGCAAACAGATGGCCGGAGACACAAAGAGAGAAAACCCCTTACCTTAAAGGCTTCCAGCTGCTGGTTGATGACCTCCGTCTCCATGCCGACGGGCCCCTGGGACTCCTCCCCCTCCTCGGCCCCGCCCAGCCTGTCGGCGAACCGCTGGAGCTTGGCGTAGAGCTCGTCCACGCGGGCCAGGGTGCCCTCCACCAGCTCCGCCCGGGCGCGGGCGCGGTCCGTCAGCTTGCCGCACTGCTTGCCGAGCGTCTCCAGGTCCCTCCTGAGGCCCGGCAGGTCCGGCGAGGCCTCCGACTCCAGCATCTCCCGGCAGCGGGCGGCGGCGTCGGCCACGTCGGCCGCCAGGCCCCCGAGCTTGGCCAGGAAGGCCCCGGCGGCGTCCCGCTGCGCCCGCAGGGCGGCCCGGTCGCGGGCCGCCGGCTCCATGCCGTCCAGCTCGTCGTCCAGGTCGGCGAAGCGGGCGAACATCTCGCGGATGCCGTTCTGGAAGCGGCCCACCCCCTGCAGCTTGGCCTCCAGGGCGGCGCACTGCTCCTCCACCGCCCGCCGGACGGCGCCGTAGTCCTTCTCCAGGGCGTCGGCCTGCAGGAGGAGGTCGGTCACGCCCTCGGCCTCCGGCACGGCCGCCACCAGCCCCTGGGCGGCGCTCTTCAGGTGGTCCACCTGCGCCTGCAGGCCGGCCAGGGTCCGCTGCTGGGCCTTCACGTTGGCCAGGTTCTTGTTGCTGTACAGCTGGGCGCCCAGGCCGGCCTGCGCCTCCATCTGCCTCCTGGCGCCCTCCAGCTGGGCCTCCGCCTCCTTGCGGGTGTCGCCGAAGTCCCGCACCCCCTGGGCCAGGGTCTCCAGCGCCTCCTTCTTCTGCTGCAGCTCCTCGGAGATGGAGTCCAGCCTCCGGCCCACGGCGGCCGCCTCCTCCCGCACCTCCTCCCGGCCGGCGGTGGCCGCCTCCAGCAGCCCGTCGGCGGCGCTGCCGAGCAGCTCCACCAGGCCCCGGTGCTTGTCCACGTCCCGCTGGAGGGCCTTGGCCTGGGAGGCGGAGCTCTCCGCCAGCGCCGGGTCCACGCCCAGCCTGACCCCGCCCAGCCGGGCCCGGCACTCGTCCGCCCAGGCGCCCAGCCGCTGGGCCTGCTCCTCGAAGCGCAGCGCCCCCTGCAGGGCGCGCCTCAGCGCCTCCCCCCGCTCGCCCGCGCTCCCCCGCACCTCCTCCCAGCCGGAGCGCAGGGCGGAGAGCTGGCCCTCCAGCGCCGCCCGCTCCGCCCCCTCCGTGTTCCGCAGAAGCCCCTCCCCCTCCCGCACGATGGCCTGGTACGGCTCCTCCCGCTCCGCCAGCTCTTTCAGGAGAGCCTCCTGCTCCTCCAGGCTCTTCCGCAGGGCCTCCGAGCGGGCCCACACCGGCCTGGGGACGCAGGCCTCCTGCCTCCTCTGCTCCAGCCAGCCCTGGAAGTCCTTGGACATCTGCTGGAAGTGCTGGGAGCTGGCGAAGGCCGAGTTCAGCTCCTCTATCCGCTGGCCTGCGTGGGGAAAATCGTCCGCCGTTAAAAACGTCGTCAAGCACCCTGTGTGTTCAGCAACGCCGTATCCAGGCATGCGCTGAGTCACCGGCATCTTTACCGACGTAATCGCATCATCTGAACCGGCGCTGGATGTCATCATAATTAAGGGCCCGTAATTAGCTCTCTGTGTCCGATTCCAGAGCCATCCGTCCTCATTACGCGGGACAGACCGCGAGGAGCCGCCACCCAGGGAAGGATTAAGCCGACCGGGCCCAGAGAACATTATTTTTAGCGAACAGAGACGCTGCTCTTCACTAAGATAAATCTGGGAAGGGCTCGTGCACCGTCCGACGGCTAACAACCACTGACAGTATGCAAAACGGAAGGTCAATAAGCACGACCTGATCAGCAAAGTGAACTCAAGAGAGATGCGGGGGGTGTAATCCCCTACAGCTCCCCCCCCCCCCCCCGAGTGTCATTTCGCAGACAGGTGGTTAGAAAATGCTAATCTGAATTTAGATTAAAAAATTAAACATTTATCAGGGATTTAAGCTAGCAATGCAAGATATTGAAGCATAACTCTGAAACCTTGTTACTTTAGCAGTTGATAGCTTCTCCAATATAGTTAATGTAAAATGTTGCAAAAAAGGAAAAACAAAAGATTCATTTAGTGCTTAGCCTTTCTCGCTTTTAAATCCTACATTTTTTTAAATTATGTTTTTGTATTGTTTAGTTCTATTTTTAAGTTCTTTGTAAAATGTGCATTTTATAGCAGCATAAAATCTCCATTCAACTCAAGCCCAGTGAAGAGATGTGTCTAATATAATCAAACCATTACGCAGAGTATAAAACCACTGTCCACAGTTTCATTCATTCCCCATAATCCACAAATAGACTCGACCCTTCACTCACAGAAGAGGACTTCATTTACAGACACAAGTGATGAGACTAACCAAGCTTCATTTCACAGAATGGACCAAACGCACAATGTAATATCACTCCATATGTACGGTCGTGCACAAAAGACCTGTCACGTACAAGAAAGCATGGCTGCATTTGATTATTTAGTCCCTCGGCCTACACTTTAAACCAAGGCAACTCGCAGAAGTGGTTGCCATGGTAACACTATAAAAGCGAGCGGCAGGTGACGTTATCGTTTTAAAAATGCTAGGTCCATGTCAAGGTCCATGCCTCAAAACCCGATGAAGATAAAGGGAAATACAGCTTTAAAAAATAATAATTGTGGTCTGAATGGTCGGCTTTTACACCCCTGGGGACCGAATCTGGAAGGAGGACCCCCTGGCAGGACGATACTGAACGAAGACGTCTGACTGGAGTGTACGGTTAAATTAGACACTAGACATTAAAAAATGAACCACACCATTTTAATGATACTCCAGAAATGAATATATCCGACTCCACAAAGTGATGCTGATTCGCTGAGCTGGACAGCTCTTGGAGATCTATGTAATCACTGAGAAATCTAACCTATAAATAATAACAAGCTTGGTACCTATTTTAGGGGCTTCATATTGTTTCAAATACCGCTAACGGAATGGATATGGAATTCCCCTTCAGAGTCGCTGGAACAGCGCAAGCCACCTGCCAAGTATCTGTTTGTTTGACTGTGGCTACGAAGGGCTTCATCGGCATTGGTTTGCACGAACGCTAAGGTTACGTGAAAAATTCCCCGACAGTTAAGCCCCTCGTGGGGAATCAAAGTCTTGTCCTGAACTGGACAAGACATTACGAAGGCCCCGTGGAATGGCCTCCCCAGAAAAACAAGACACAGACAGTTTAAAAAAAGAAACAATAATAAGCAAGCCTTATATCGCTAGTTAAAAAGTATACAGGAAGTAAGTGCATCCGAGGATACTGGTTTGAGCTAACTGTCTGCAGTGAAGTCCAGCTTCATAGACACGACTGATTTTTTAGCTGGAAATTAATTAAATTTGTATACGTAGTTTTGTATCTAATTTCTAAACGAATGAGCTAAATGAAGTGTAAAATGACAAACTTTGTTAGAATGCATCCGTTAAGGGAGTTGCCATGCTATCTGTGCAAGAGGACGACTAAATCATTGGCTTGGACTTCTAACTCGGACTATTCCTCACTTGAAGTACTTAGCACTAACAGTGTTATGATCATTGTAAGCCATTCCTCACACAAATTCCCACCATGAGTTTACTGTTGAAGGGTCTGAAGGGTAAAGTAACTTTTGGCGGTAAGGTCGATAAAACTGCGAAAACAGATCAGTGAGTGTACCCTACCCCTGGCCCCAGTGAGGTTTTGGCGGTAAAGGTGAGGAAACCCCACCCCTGGCCCCAGTGAGGGTTAGCGGTAAAGGTGAGGAAACCCTACCCCTGGTCCCAGTGAGGTTTTGGCGGTAAAGGTGTGGAAACCCTACCCCTGGCCCCAGTGAGGGTTAGCGGTAAAGGTGAAGAAACCCTACCCCTGGCCCCAGTGAGGTTTTCGCGGTAAAGGCGAGGAAACCCTACCCCTGGCCCCAGTGAGGTTTAGCGGTAAAGGTGAGGAAACCCTACCCCTGGCCCCAGTGAGGGTTAGCGGTAAAGGTGAGGAAACCTTACCCCTGGCCGCAGTGAGGTTTAGCGGTAAAGGTGAGGAAACCCTACCCCTGGCCCCAGTGAGGGTTAGCGGTAAAGGTGAGGAAACCTTACCCCTGGCCCCAGTGAGGTTTAGCGGTAAAGGTCAGGAAACCCTACCCCTGGCCCCAGTGAGGTTTTGGCAGTAAAGGTGAGGAAACCCTAGCCCTGGCCCCAGTGAGGGTTAGAGGTAAAGGTGTGGAAACCCTAGCCCTGGCCCCAGTGAGGTTTTGGCGGTAAAGGTGAGGAAACACTACCCCTGGCCCCAGTGAGGTTTTGGCGGTAAAGGTGAGGAAACACCACCCCTGGCCCCAGTGAGGTTTTGGCGGGAAAGCAGAGGAGACTCACTCGCTCTCCCCTCCAGCTGTTTGAAGGGCTTGGCCACGGTCTCCAGCTGCCGGGACAGGTCAGCCTTCAGGTACTCCTCCTCCACCAGGGCTGAGAGCTCCGCGCACAGAGACTCCGCCTCCGCCAGCTTCTTCCTCTCCTCCCGCAGCTGCGCCGACACCTCATTGGCCGCCTCCAGCTGCCGCTTGACGGCGTCGGGCTGGGAGCCGGGGGCCGGCCGGCCGAGGAGGCGGGCCTCCAGGTCGGCCGTGCTGTCGGCCAGCCCCCTCAGAAGGCCCTGGAAGCGCGCGGTCTTGCCCGACGCCTGGTCGATGCGCTCCGAGCGCTGGCCCAGCTGCCCCGTCAGCCCCTCCCACTTCCGGGTCACGGCCGCCTGCTGCTCCCGCAGGCCGGCCAGGGACGGGTCGGCCTCGCCCGGCTCGCTCAGGATGGCCCGGGCGGCCTCGTTCATCTGCTCGTACTGCGGCTTGCGACCGTCAAACTCGTTCAGCAGGATCTGCGGAGTGGCACAGCGGACAGACGGACGAACAGTCAGGGTCGCCGAGCGGAACCTCGCGCGCGAACACTGCAGTATGTGTCAGACACCCAGTAGTGCAAAACCCGCTATATCCAGCGTCTCTAAAAATCTGTCTATAAAATCTGTCTATAAAAATGGACAAATGGACATGTATGTAAAAACTGATAAAAGCTGATTTGTGCAAATAAACTGATTTGTGTACGTAAAAGCTTATAAAACCTAGTTTGTGTGAATAAATTGATTTGTGTATGTAAGCACTGATAAAAGCTGGTTTGTGTGAATAAACTGATTTGTGTATGTGAAAGCTAACTGGTGTAAGGCCTAGGCAGGTCCGCTGGCTCAGTACCTGGACCTGCTGCTTCTGAGCGTTGAGCATGTTGGGGTCGACGGACAGCGGCCCCAGCACACTCATCATCAGCTCCTTCTCCGACAGCCACTGGCGCAGCTGGGCCTCGGCCGCCTGGAACTGCGTCATGTGCTGAGACGACTTCTCCAGCTGGGACTTCCTCTCCTCCGCCGAGCCCTGCAGCTCTGCCCACACCTTATCTGCACACAGACACGACAGACAGGGCTACTGACACAGCTACAGACACAACAAACAGGGCTACTGACCCAGCTACAGACAGGGCTACTGACACGGCTACAGACAGGGCTACTGACACAGCTACAGACAGGGCTACAGACAGGGCTACTGACACGGCTACAGACACAACAAACAGGGCTACTGACACAGCTACAGACACAACAAACAGGGCTACTGACACAGCTACAGACACAACAAACAGGGCTACTGACCCAGCTACTGACAGGGCTACTGACAGAGCAACAGACACAGCAACAGACAGGGCTACTGACACAGCTGCAAACAGTGCTACTGACATAGCTACAGACAGGGCTATTGACATGGCTACAGACAGGGCTACTGACACAGATACAGACAGGGCTATTGACAAAACTACAGACACAGCTCCAAACACAGCTACAGACCTGGGTATAGACAGGGTTACTGACACGGCTACAAACACAGCTACTGACAGGGCTACTGACAGGGCTACTGACAGAGCAACAGACACAGCTCCAAACATGGCTACAGACACGGCTACAGACACAACTACAGACAGGGCTACAGACACAGCTACAGACAGAGCTACTGACACAGCTGCAGACAGTGCTACTGACATAGCTACAGACAGGGCTATTGACATGGCTACAGACAGGGCTACTGACACAGCTACAAACAGGGCTATTGACACATCTACAGACACAGCTCCAAACACAGCTACAGACCTGGGTATAGACAGGGCTACTGACACAGCTCCAAGCACAGCTAAAGACAGGGCTACAGACATGGCTACAGACAGGGCTACTGACACAGCTGCAAACAGTGCTACTGACATAGCTACAGACAGGGCTATTGACATGGCTACAGACAGGGCTACTGACACAGATACAGACAGGGCTATTGACAAAACTACAGACACAGCTCCAAACACAGCTACAGACCTGGGTATAGACAGGGCTACTGACACGGCTACAAACACAGCTACTGACAGGACTACTGACAGAGCAACAGACACAGCTACAAACATGGCTACAGACACGGCTACAGACACAACTACAGACAGGGCTACAGACACAGCTACAGACAGAGCTACTGACACAGCTGCAGACAGTGCTACTGACATAGCTACAGACAGGGCTATTGACATGGCTACAGACAGGGCTACTGACACAGCTACAAACAGGGCTATTGACACATCTACAGACACAGCTCCAAACACAGCTACAGACCTGGGTATAGACAGGGCTACTGACACAGCTCCAAGCACAGCTAAAGACAGGGCTACAGACATGGCTACAGACAGGGCTACTGACACAACTACAGACACAACTCCACTCCTGACAGATGCTCCCCCATCCAGACATATGCCCGTATCCATGACGGCGCATATAGTCTCACAGGGCATACATTCACACCATGGCACACATTGTGGGTGAGTTATGGTTAGAAGCCGGTGTTCCCTCAGCAGGTTCTGCTTGCTGCGTTACCTATCTGCTCCAGGGTCTGCTTCCACCCCGCAGCCTCAGGGGAGTCGGGGTACAGCTCTATGAGCTCCTGCAGCTTCGCCCTCAGCTTCTCCAACTGACCCTGCTTCTGGGCCAGACTCTCCTCAAACGCCTGAGAGAGAGGGAGAGGGAGAGAGAGGGAGCACAAGAGGGAGAGGGAGAGAGGGAGCGAGAGAGGGAGAGAGAGGGAGCAAGAGAGAGAGAGCGATAAAGGAAGAAGGAGAGAGAGGGAGCGAGAGAGGGTGCGAGAAAGGAAGAATGAGAGATGGCGTGAGAGAGGGAGTGAGAGATGGAGGAGAAGAGAGAGGGAGCAAGAGAGGGAGAAGGAAAGATGGTGTGAGAGAGTGAGCAAGTGTGAGAATAATACAAGAAAATGATTCAAATGACGGTATTCATTACTAAATAACAGAGTTAGACAACATTATTTTCATGACTGAATAGGAGAGTCTGATAACAGGACATTCATTGATAAACTGGTGGGTATGAGATTAGTATGCTAATGACTAATTAGAAGAGGACATCGTTAATTAAAGGGGAACAATGGCTGGTTGAAAGGGCTGAACCGATCGCTGAGGAGGCACCTTCTGCTTCTCCATTTGGGTTTTCATGGAGCCCGTCTCCGTGGAAACGGGGCCCCAGGACGCCAGGGTGTTCTTCATGTCCCGCAGCCAGCCGGCCAGGGTGTCGGCCTCCTCCCGCGCCTCCCGAACCTTCCGCGAGGCGGAGTCCAGCTCCCCGGCCCGCCCCCTCAGCCGCTCCCCCAGGGCCTCGTACCCCTCGTTGATATACGACATGCTCTGCTGCACCAGCATCAGCTCTGTGGGGGGGTGAGAGGGGAAGGGGGGGGGGGGTTAAAAAACCAAACACGGTCCCGTCAGCTTCCCCTCACGCTTGCCGTGAACCCCGAACCCGAGCCTTATACAGACACACGCCTCACAGGACACTAAATCCTCAGCTTTGTTTTGATAGGCTGAAGGACCAGGATAGGCTGTTAGGACACAATGCAGGAGCGGCCTGGTGCGTTATTGCTATGTGGAGGTTAACATATAGGCACTGAGAGGTTCTACAGCGCAGGCAGGGTCAATTCTGCACAGCTCCTACACTTCAAATACAAAATACCAACTGAATTGAGACAATGATGGGTGTCAGCAATTATACGCGCATACTTCTAAAGTATATGTTGGCTAACTACTAGAGAAAGGGTGCGCAACAAGGGCCGATCCGTTTCAGGATTTTGTGCCAACTTCTGCAGTTAATTATTTCATTAGCTCAAACATATCTTGACCGTATATTTGTAGAAGCAACAGCTACAGCCGTTGACTGCAAGTGTATCCTAAAGTTGTGCTCAAGCACAGGGGTAAACCAGCATAGTTTATAGAGCTGTCAGAAAAGTAAAACGAAAGTAAATGGTTTGAACTAAAGCCAGCGGGCAAACTGGCCCTTCAGGACCGGAGTTGTGCGCCCCTGTACCAGAGCAAACAAACAGAGGCAGTGACTTCACCTTTGTTGGTCAGGTAGGTGTGAGCTCCAGGACCTGATCCATTAGTGACAGCTGATCCTAGAAAAAAACGAAAGACACACAATATGTTTCTTCGGCACAACAAAAGAACAAAGGAAAGTACAGGCAAGTCAAGCCCTGCTTGTGAGTCAGCCATTTGTCATGTGTGCACATGCATAGGGTGGGTGTCCAGGTGCAACAGGAAAAGCTCCCAAAAGCTGGATCTGAAGAAAACTTTGGCCTACCATGTCTGCATGACTGAATATGGCGTGTGAAAATCAGTTTCCTCTCTATCCATTAACCTGAGCTCACAAGGTTTGAATGATACATGGGTAGTGTAAAGACTACCAAAACCACAGACAGTTGTTACATGATCAGTCTTAATTATGGACCAATGTGAGGGATTACCACTACATGGTCATTCTTAATTACAGACTAACACCAGAGATGATCACTGCATGGCCATTCCTAATTATGGACCAATACCAGAGTTGGTCACTGTATGGTCCTTCTAAATTATGCACCAATACCAGAGTTGGTCACTGTATGGTCCTTCTAAATTATGCACCAATACCAGAGTTGGTCACTGTATGGTCCTTCTAAATTATGGACCAATACCAGAGGTGGGCACTACATGGTTCTTCTTAATTATGGACCAATAACAGAGATGGTCACTGCATGGTCAGCCTAAACACAGGATCGCGACCATAGATGGCTGTTTCCGGACCAGCAGCAGGATTGTAGTGATGTCATACAGGTCCCTCGCAGACACCCAGTATCAGAGAAGAGACAGACAGAGGGGTAGTACCTCTGCGGGACAGCTTGGTTTTGGCAGGAGAGGTCAGGACGCTGATGAGGCTACACAGAGAGGATCCTTTGGTGTTAATGTCCTGAACATCAGTTCCTTTGGCGGTCCACTCGTCCATCAAGGCCTGGGAAAAAGAGGAGAGCGCTCAGTATCGTAAAAAACACAAAGGGGGAACCATCAAAGTTAACTATTCCCCAATAAACTGCGAGAACATTTCACGCAAATCTGACTCTGTCAGTCTGCCAAAACTAATTTTTTCTTCTATCTTTTTTTTTTTTTTTTTGCTGCTTTCCCTCCATTTGGTATTCGCACACTCCAGTATGTAAATTACCCATCAACAGTCTGGGGCCTTTTCTGGGGCCTTTTGATGTTTGACCCACTTTGCTGCAGTTCATTATTTATTTTCTCGCCTTTCATGTTGTTCTCTTTTAAAAGTCATTAAATGCCTCGTCGTCACCCGGGAGATCAGATGGGAATTCGCCGGGGGTTTGAGTCAGATCTTCGTTTCTGTTACCGTGTTACCCCTCTAAAGCAGAACACCGGCCCCGCCCCGTTAAAGCCGCAGGGCCCCTAAAATCTGCCCGGAATGTAAGGACCTATTAGCGGCTTTAACGGCCGCTGACCGTATCGATGGGCACGTGAGGCATGTTTCGCTTTAATCTTTTAACAGCTGATTTAAATTTTTTTTCATATGTTTTGAAAATGGAAAAAGGCCCAAAGGTTCTGTTCTGTGCCCCAGAGGAATGGGGAAGGGGCTCAGTCAGGTCTTTAACGGGCTGCGTTACGAGCGTTTGATGGCCGCAGCTGCCAGGGGAGACTAGCGAGGCGTTTAGGGGGTGCGGCCCGTTGGCCCGTTGACAAGGTGACTCTGCGGTATTTAGGGGAGCGTTGTTCGCAGGGCGACAGCATGCCTTTTGGGGGGCGCGGTTGACAAGGTGACGGCCGTGGCGTTTGGGGGCTACGGTTGGTGGGGTGAAGCCCCAGCGTTTTGGGGGTGCAGTTGACAAGGTGACACTGCGGTATTTACGGGGTGTGGTTAATAGGCGACGCCATTCTTTTGGGGGGGGAGGGGGGCGCAGTTGGCAAAAAGATGGCCTTGGGGGGGGGGTGCAGCTGGCAAGGTGACAGCTGTGCAATTTGAGGGCCGTGGTTTCCAGGGTGACGGCCGTGGCGTTTATGGGGTGCGGTTGACAAGGTGACCCTGCTGTATTTAGGGGGCGTGGTTAGCAGGGCAACGGCCATGGCATCTGGGGGGCGCGGTTGGCAAGGTGACAGCTGTGCAATTTGAGGGGTGCGGTTTCCAGAGTGACGGCCCCGGTGTCTGGGGGCGCGGTCGCTAGGGCTACAGCATTTCGGGGGCACGGTCACCAGGGTAACCGCCGTGGCGTTCGGGGGGCATGGTTGCCAGGGTAACCGCGGCGGCGGGCGCTCACTCACGTTGACTCTCTGCAGGGCCTTGGCTAGGTTCTGCTCTCCGCAGGAGGCCGGCACGGCGGGGACCTTATCCGCCGAGTCGTCCAGCCACTGCCTGAGGGCGTCCGCGGCCGCCCGGAACTCCGCCAGCTGGTCCTGGCACGAGGACACCTCCTCCTCCCTGCACCGGGAGAGACGGGCATGGGTCAGACATCCCAAAACTCACACACATAGGAGAGAAGCTCACACGCGTGTACACAGCCCGAAACTCACAAACATATGTGCATAGATCTCATAAGGTGCACAGGGACTATACATCAGGGAAGTAATTCGCTTTGGCAATGTATAGCAGTTCCCAAGTTATTTCCAGGTCATTCTTAAGCTAGTGTAGCCACCAGTTGGCGGTTTACACTCAGCACACTAACCTGCTTCGAACAAAACCTGTAAAAACTCAAACCGCTCGGAACCGGTCAGTGCTATTTCCACACCAGGGTTCTCTGAAACTCCGCCCCGTGACTCACTTCTCTTTCACGGTGTCTGTGAAGGCCTTGAAGCTGTTGGCCAGGCTGTCGGTCCTGCCCTGCACCTGGGCCCTGTCGGACTCCGAGCCCTCCTCGCACAGCTCTTTGGAGAGCTTCTGCAGCAGCTCCATCTCTTTGGCCTGCTCCGACAGCTCTGTGTTTGTGTCCTGCAGGGGGGACATCGCTCAGTGTCAACGAGTCAGTGAGTTTCAACAGCCAAACCAAGCTGGCAAAGCTAACACCTACACAGTAAAGTGTTCAGTGTTAAATCAACTCTTACAGAGGACATATGGTTCCTATTGGACTTGTGTGTACTCCGTAAGAGTTGAATTAGCAGTGGATATTTTTTTTACTGCGATGAAAAAAAAGGAGAACCTGCCTACCTAAAAATTGAAATATTAGTTGAGAAGATATTCATTGAAAAGGCTCTTTTATTTAATCAACTGAGAAAAGAAAACCAAGGCACTCGTCTGACTGCAATTCAAATTTCCTTTATCAATGAACAAAGCCAATTTTAATTAGAGTCCACTAGTTCTCTTTTGCACTAATCTGTCATATTTACATCATGAGCATGTGTCTGCTTCCACCTTCAGGCATTTAAACCGCAGGTGAAAATGTCCCTATCGCACATCGGCACGAACTGATGACATCAGCGAGCAGGCGGAAGGGGCGGCGGCCTCACCTGCATAAGCTGGGAGAGCTCGTCCACGTTCTTCCCCGGGCCCTCCGTCTCGGACAGGTCCCGCGACCGCTTGGCCACAAACTGCTGCACCTTCTCGGAGGTCTTCTCGTAGAGCTCCACCTTGTCCCTCAAACGCTCCAGCCGCGCCACCTTCTCCTTGTGCTTGGCCGAGGCGTCCGAGAAGCGGCGGGAAAGGGCGTCCATCTTAGCCTGCAGGGAGGAGGCCGCGGAGGGATCCGCCGTTTCCGCGAAGGTCCTCAGCTTCGCCGTCATGGCGGCCATGCTGCTCTGCCGGCTCGACATGTCCTGCTCCAGAGCCTGAAGGTCACGACAAGGTCACAGAATGAGCACCTTCTGACCACGTGCATTTTAAACCCCCATGTAGCATAAAGTTTTGACTTTAATACAAAGCAATTTGATAAAAAGCTATTGCAGTTTGATAATCCCTTTGTATCAAATTAGAGCAGGTTTGCTTGTTAACAAAGCAGGCATGTCACCAGAAGGTTGCAGGTTCGATTCCCACATCTGAACAAGCTGCATTCTGACCTACTTCATTAACAGTCCACCTGTAGATACAAAACGGAAGCCGCTCGGGTCGAAATGAAAAGACCGTGGCACCAGCTCTGTGATCGCTGAGTCTGGCCTGGCGCCCAATCCGCCGCACGTACCGCCTCCTTGCTGAGCGCGTCCCCGATGGCGGCGGAGGCGAGGGGGACGGGGTCCTGCCGCCGAAGGCTCTCCTCCACGCCGTCCATCCAGCGCGCGGCCTCGTCCAGGCCGTCCTGCACGCTGAGCGACCGCGTCAGCGTCACCTGCAGCCGCTCGTGCCGCGCGCCCACGGACTTCGACAGGCCCTCGCACCGCTCCGCCACGTCGTCTGCCGAGAGAGGACAGGCTCGCCGTGTCAGGGGGCACAACAGGGGTTCACAGGGGGTGCAGTGATTTAGTGGAGTTTCAAGTACTCAAGCACTTCATTCTAACCAAGAGCATCTCGATCCCATCATCCTTTGCAGCAGATGTGAAACTATGCTAGACGGCCTGTCTGAACTACAGGATCATTTCTTATATAACTGTGTGGGCTGGAGTCATGATATTAGAGCGTAGTGAACAAAAGCTGCCGCTCTGTTTGTAGTCTTTTATATTAGCATTTTCTTGGCTGTGTGACATTGGCAGGCTTAACTCTGAATCTCATCCTTTTTGCCCGTGGCCACATTGGGCGGGGTCAGGTGACTGGAGGCCACTCACCCACTGTCTCCAGGATCTCATCCTGATTGGTCAGGAGGTCTCCCTCGGCTGTGATCAGGGCGTCGGCTGTCTTGCGTAGCGAGTCTACAGCGGCCTGTCGTCGAGAGGTCTCATCCAGCAGGGCCTACGGACAACAACCATTATGAGACCCTTATCAAACAACCGCCTCACATTCCCACAATGCAACGCATTCCCACTTACAATAAGCAGTTCAGCCATTTACACGATTTTAGCCGAGGTTACCTACGAAAGGTGCATGTGCAATGGTTAGAAAGCCACCATTAGTGTCTGATTGGCTGATTGGCTCTGATTGGCTGTTGACATGCAATGTCCAAGAAAAGATAAACCGTGGGCAACTTTGGTAGCTCAGTTGCCCAGCTGCTCAGGCTGCTGGCTGTCGCTCAGCTACATAGAGAATCAATGGACTTCTGGCAACTGGTCAACTGGATCATTCGCTGCGTGAACAAGGGGTTAAACTCAGTGAGTTCACGCAAACTAACTCCAATAAGTTTACATTTGTTCACATATATTGTCACTGTCCTTCTTCTACTCCCTATATGGAGGTCACTCGTCTTTGCAAATGGCTGACACGGTGGCCTGAATGCACAGCTTCTAAGATTACTTCCAATCAGTCGAAAAATTCTGCTGTCACATTCGATTGCCCGGGCTCCAGGGAGCAAGCCTGTCAGGGTCTGGAGACTTCCTGTCTGTCCAGGAAAAGGAGACATCGAGACCCGTCAACCAAAAGGGCCTATCGGCTTTCGTTCTTGCCGTGCCAAATCATCAGGAGAAATGCAGTGAGCATGTGCGAACCAGCGTGTTGCCAGGAACAAAACCTTTTTTTCCCCTGCTGGGGTTTCTACCCCTCCTCATCTCTCTGAATCTGTTAAGAGTCACCACAAGTCCACGGAGAGGCATAACGCTGATCTGCTTTCTACCCCGCTCTCGGCTTGGCAACTCTCAAAAGTCTAGCGTCGGCGAGGTTCAGCGAAACCGTATATCTCAGGGAAATAATCTATTTGCAGATAATTTCCAGTCCATGAGCTTGGCCTTCCAGTCGCTCGTAAAGCAGGACAAAACATCCACGCTGCCAGCCAGTCTGAATCAGAGCTCAGCTATTCAAAGCCCAGGCCGCGGCCTGTTTAGAAAGGAGCGCTATAAATAGCGGTGTTGTTTTTAAGCGTACGACGGCACTGTATAAGGCAAGGGCACGACGTTCTCAAGCTCAATGGGAACTCATAACCACGTGTCATGTGGCCATTGTTGTCATCAATGATGCAATCATTCCCATGAACAGTGATATGAGTATTATCACCATTAGGGACGTTATCATCAGCGGTTGAGCATTATTGTAATCAATGATACAGTACTAGCAATGTTACAAACACTCATATCAGGATAATTACAATCTGATTTTTGGCATTGTTTTAATCAGCGATGTGAGTAGTACTCCAATCAGTGACAACGGTAATGCTATAACCCCCGATGTAAGCGGTTTTGCAGTCTAATTACTGGCCTAATCAGCGACCCGTGCATTTATATGAGCGACAATGCAGGCCCCTCTTGCCTTGGTCTCCTCCAGCTGTTTCTGCAGGGTCTGGGGGTCGGCCGCGATAGGCTCCGCCTCCTGCCGCGCGGCCTCCTTCTCCGAGCCGCCGAGCCAGGTCTGCAGGCCCCCAGCGCCGTCCTGGAACTTCCTGTACTTCTCCACCACTTCCTTCAGGCTGCCGCCCAGCAGGGTGCACTGCAACGACACGGGCCGATCAGCCGACGCAAACCCACGAGCGAGCAGCCATTTTACTGGGATACCATTTTTACCGTGACCGAGACGGGTGCGTTACATCAAACTTACATACCTACGCAAACACGTAAGCAGTACAGAACTATAATTGCCATGTGGTAAAAGCCTCTTTATCTTTAAATGTTCACAGTGGGCCTCATTCACGAAACATGCGTACGATCACATTTGATCGTAAACTGTGTATAAGAATGTTTCCACGAACATTTCGGCATTCACCATTTTTTTCTTATCTGCATTTGTTCATGACTGCTAATCACATGAGCAGGACTGCGCTGAAAATTTAAAAATTTACAGTCAGCACTCATCATCTCATGCACCTGGGATATGCACAAAAACAAAGGGCAGCACAAGCGTCAAGAATCCCATGTTGGTTTTTCGTAGGAACATTTTTAAGAACAAATGTGTGAATAATTTAAGAAAAGTTTTGTGAATGAAGCCCATTGGCTTTGTAGTGTAACTACTAAAAAAAAATCTCTCCAGCGTATTCAGCGCATACGTTCTCTCTTTCTGGGGCTTGCTGCCACCTCTTGGTGATTTATAGGACTGCACACAGACCCACACACCATAACAAACCATTATTATGGTAAATATTTACAGCTCAGCAGATGCTGTGAACATAATGAGGGAGCGCAATGCTAAGAGCTACAGTACACACTGCTCTGACCGCGGGAGCAGCCCGACAGGCTGAAATAACAAGCAGGCTTATGGCTACGCAGCCCCCGCACAATCTGTACTGGAACGTCTACAACAAGCATGTGAAAATCTAAATGTCTCCTGTGTGCGGCAGTGTTTCTTTATCCATACCAAATGCATCTGTAGATGTTCTTTTGCTATAGTCTATGTCAGATCAAAAAATACAATGACAGCATATAGCAAAGGTGGATGAAGATGTCACTGACATTGTGAAACAGTAGCTCAATCTTCCCTGTTACAACAGATCAGCTAACACCATCGCAATGTCAGCGTTTCCATGAAGGAAAAAGAGCTTCTGTTAAACATTATATTTAACTTTCTGAGAACCTGTAGTCAGATTCATCCTTTGAATCCTTCCAGTGGATTGTTCCCCTGGGGAAATTCTCAGGATAAAACCACCAATATGGAATTTTCAACCACCAATATGGAAGGGGTAAGGGGGTTTAATGAACTTACTTAATTACTAATTAAGTACTTTTGAATGAGAACTACATTAAATGATGCAGTGTGAATGTATCATGAATTCTTGAAGTATGCAAAGATAAGAATTTCTGGGAAGCACAGATCAATATATGTATGACAACTTACCATCTTGAACTATCAAGTCAGCTGTTTCTGTGTGTACACAATGTACACAATGCAATGCTAATGCCATAGTGCTCTTCACATAAGCCACTGACAGACTGGATATATTATGACAGGAAGGATTAATGATGAATGAATTAACACATATCTAAATAAGGCAGAAGCTCCTCCCCCCACGCTGAGGGGGCGGAGCTCTGTCTTTGGGAGGGCGGCGCGCACCTGGGAGTGGACGGCCTTGTAGCGGCCGGCCGCGTTAGCCAGCCTGTCCTTCACGGCGGCGCAGACGCCGGACGTGTCGATGTCCGTCTGCGGGTGGCGGTCGGCGGGGTCGCCCGGGCCGCCGCAGGCCTTGGCGGCGTCCAGCGTCCGCTGCCCCGCCGCGGTGACGAAGCGCAGGTCGCCCTTGTGCGAGATCACGTCCTCGGCAAAGGCCCTCTGGCGCTCCAGCCTGTCGGCCAGGACGTCCAGCCTCCCCGCGGGGGCCCCCAGGAGCCCCGCCTCGCCCTCGGCCTCGCCCAGCCAGGCCTCGAACTCGCCGCAGTCGCCCCGGAACTTGCGCAGCTCCTCCCGCAGCGACTGCGCGCGCTTGGCCTGCAGCTCGGCCTGCGCCAGCTCGCTGTCGTAGCGCCCGCGCAGCTCCTGGACGTCCCGCTGCAGCTTGTCCCGCTCCTCCGGGGACAGGGCGTGCGCCTGCCGGTCCAGCAGGGCCTGGGCCGACTGCGTGGCCATGATCAGCTCCTGCTGCTGGGACAGGACCTCCTGGTGCCGCGCCTGCAGGGGGCGAGAGCGAGCAGGAACGGGTTCCGTTATCCCGAAAGGAGTATGCTTTTTATCACAGCCATTTTCCTAAATATGAGTCTAGCGTGCCTCCCACAAGCTCTGTCTCTTTTTAATATTTCAATATAGATTACAACCTGCCATTTGTAAGGCCACATCACCACTGGATTCCCAGACAATGGGAATTTTTATGCATAGACCTCATAGTGTCAGCCATCAAACGTGAGACTCACAAACTGAGGACCTACCAACTCACACTCACACACACACACGCGCGCGCACACACACACGCACAGATACATACACACACACACAAACCAACTCACCCTCACAGATACAGTAGCGCTGACCAGCTCACATTCGCACAGCTCTAACCCACTCACAGCTCCAGAAATCTCAGATATTTCAGCGAAAGCGACTGACATTTTGAGTGAACAGTAAACATAAGATCCGTGTGTGAGCTTGTCAGTCTTGAACAGGAATACTCACAATCCTGGGCAAAGCTCCAATATAATCTGACAAGCTGAAATAGGAGATTCTTTCACAACTGTAACAAAATTCACTGGTTTTATCTGCTATATCTCCAAAAAAGACTCTAATATATATACGATTCAAGCCCTTATTTCACTCGAGGGCTTATCCTAGGGCATGTACACCGAAAACCATGCTTCCTTTCCGACGTCGAAGGAACGAATTACCCATAAATCTCGCTCACTGCCCTCTTGTCTAAGCACTCAGTACTGGCAATTGCAGAGCGAACAAAAAGATCAACTCGTCGGCTGTTCGACCTGGACGCCTCTCTCAGACTGAAGCAGGCCATTAACCCCTGAGAGGCCTTTAATAGGAGAGAAAGAGGGCGCAGAGCGGGCAGTAAATCAGAGAGGAAATCGCTCGGCAGAGAGACAGCGAGCAGAGAAAAGAGCCTGCGACAAGCCTGGAATCGCGCCCGTTCGCCAGTCTCCAATTGGCGCTGTGACTCTGCAGATTGACCAATGAGCCGTGAGCTCCCCCCCCCCCCCCCCCGAGAGACCCAAGTTTCCCACAGCGGGGGGATTAACAAACACCAGCAGAGCTGCCGTGCGTCTTCATGCGCACAAGACCAACTGCTGACTGAGGGGGCGACACCATTCACAAGAGCTTTTCATGCAAACAAGTCAAAAAAACTAGATGACAAACAGAGCATGTGATGCACTTGGCAGTGTATCTGGATCTGAATCACATCAATAACATATATGCTAATATGCTATTGTCGGCTGCTCATGTCAATCAATGCATCTACCGACAACAGCTAATTTTTCATGGGAAAGACATTTGCGCTCCCTATTGGCATAAAAAGCACTTGACTCCAACTTCAATATCCATACATGAAGCTTAAACCTGTTTTGAGATCTTTCCGGAACTCGGACATGGTTGGCAAATCAAACCTCGGTTTACCTTTATTCGGTTGTACTGCTCGTCCAGGTCCAGCTCGTGTGTGTCCTTGCCGTTGCCGTCCACGGCGCTGATGTTGTCCAGCGTCGACAGCGAGTTCCCGTTGTTGTCGTCCTGTCCTCCCACGATGCCTTGGGGCGAGGTGTCCAGCGGCCCGTTCCCGTTCTGACTGCTCGTCCGGTCCGTGGGGTCGCTCTCCTTCTCTCGGTCCTTCCCGATGTTGGAGATCCAGTCCAGCAGGCCTTCGATCTTGTTCTTGCTCTCTTCCAGCTGCTCCACGGCCGCCACCTGTGGAAGAAGGGGTTTCACAAAAGCGTACCCCAAAAATAAACACACTGTCTTCTGTGGACAGCATCAATGTACCCTTAACCTGAATTGCTTCAGTGAATACCCTGATATATGAAGCTGTATAAGTGATGCTGGGTATGCTAAAAATTGCACAAATTGCCCAGTAAGAAGAAAAATGTAGACACACACTGTGTTATTGATGCAAAGCACCATTCAGCTACTTGAGTGCGAACAACTCCCCCTTGTGGAGAACCTTCAGCCTGCTAAACATAAGTGAGTGTGTGAGTGAGGGAGTGAGTGTGTGACTGTGTGAGTGAGTGAGGAAGTGAAAAGCCAGGTCCATGAGGTGCTTCACATCTGAAAATATTGCAGACATGTCTCCGTAAGGTAATACAACATATAGCAGCACAAACAAATTCCATGTAAAATGTGAGTTGCTATGAATGACTACACCGTGGACTTTACCACCCCACATCTGTACACTGAACCAGGTTGATCTGAACAGCTGGCTGCTTCCTGTTGTTGCCACTTGACCACAGATTGACAGCTCCAGGTTGAGGAAGCCATCTTCTTACCTTCTCGGTTTCCTGTTTGATGGCTGTGGTCAGCACTTTCTCCAGTGCTTTCCCAGAATCATCGGCGCGCTGGCTGAGCAGCCTGGCCTTGGCTTTGGCCTCCTCCAGCTGGCTCTCGATGGCAGCCACCTGCTCTGGCTGCAGTTTGCTGCGGTTCTCCTCCAGGAACTTCTTGGTGCTGCTGAGGACCTCAGTCAGGGCATTGGCATTGGCCTGGACGTCCTTCTGCAAGGCCTGGGGGAAAAGTTTAAAAAAAAATTCTGCTACTGGACAGTCTAAATACAAGCACAGATAAGACAGATAAATGTGAACGTCATACTTCCAGAACAAAAATACATAGAGCCATGATTGGGAGAAACAATAGCTTCACACAGACCTACCACACAGACCACATTACTCAAAAAGAAAAGCATAAACCTGTCACTGCTAACAGGCTAACCCTCTCACCACTAACAGGCTAACCCTAACACTGCTAACAGCCTAACCTATTGTTTTTCCCAGTCCTGGCTCTTCTTGTTCTTGTTCTGAAAGTAAGATGTTCACAATTATCTGTTTTTGTGCGCTTTTATTTTGACTATTTTTACCTATCAATGTTAACAGCCTAACCTGACCATTGCTAACAGCCTAACCCAAACACAGCAGGGCTGTATTGTGGGCTGGTCAGTGGCTCACCTGGTGCTCCTTCTGGTACTGCTGCAGGTCCTCCACCCCGTCTCCCCCGGAGACCAGCTGCTGGTGGCCGATGAGGCGGTTCTCCGTCTGCGTCAGGCTGTCGCAGAGCTCCTGCAGCTTCTCCGAGTACTCCCTCTGTTTCTCCACCGCGCTCTGAGATGACAAACCACAGCGCGGTCACGGAAAGGCCGCCAACCTTACCGCGCAGCCCTACCTACAGCCCTACCGTTACATACACCTGAGTGTGCTGTAAACACGATAGCCTACAGAGCTAGGGGGTCGGGGTCAGAGAGAGACAGAGAGAGTTAGAGGAAATCCGGCGCGGAGCGTTAGTCACGACGTCCGTGGTGCGGGCATCCATGCACATCGAGGCCGTGTTTTCGCGTGTGTCCGTGGCAGAGCTTAAAAGAGCCCAGTGTCGCCGGGCGCCTGGGAGCCTGTTGAGACGTGAACATGACCAGGAGAAAACGTTAGCGCCTTGGCAGTGATCGAGAAGCGGAACGCTTGCTCCCTGTCGCCGTGGGGTTAAAGGTCAAGCGCATGCTTCACAGCAAAGACATCCAGACTCAAACAATCCATATCAATTCCACACACACATTCTGTAATTGTGACACGTTAGTTGTACACTGAATTTCCTAAATAAATGTTTTTCACTGGTTAAAAATTTGCCAACTCCTGTGGGAATGAATGTTCTCTAATTATACATATTTGTCATTGCAGATATATGCAAATTCACATAGACATGTGTCACTGCTTGCATTAAATGCATAATGCATAATGCAAGGACACTTAATGAGACCATAAAATACCACAAAGGTTCTCTGAATGCATAAAGGAAAATATTAAATGAAGAATTACCTATTTTCGAATCTTCATTAAATACACAAATGATGAATATTCATTAAAAAAGCTTCCTGGTTTAACTAGAGATCATTTATAATTTATCAACTAACACCTATTTAAATAAGGGTGACTTAGATAGTGACGATGCTGTGTGATGACCTCATGTGGTGATGTCATGCGACCCCAAACCTTCTGCTGCCTCTGCTCCTCTCTGATCTCCAGGTGCAGGTCCAGAGTGCTCCTCTGGGTGGAGACCTTCTCCGTCAGTTCCCTGAACGCCCTCTGGGTGGCGGTGAGAGCCAGCAGGAGCTGCTTGCTGTGGGCGGGGCTCAGGGTCTGAGCGTGCTCGGATATGAAGTACTGAACCTCAAAGGCGGTGTTCTCCAGCTGGTGCTGCGTGTGAGACAGGCCTTTCTCCATCTCCTGGAACAGTGAGGAGCATGAGCATCCGCCTTTCTCATATCCACCATCCTTAAAATATTTTATATTCAGACATAGGACACAGATGTCATGTTTAATATAAATACTTTGGATCTATCTCCAACTCCTTGTTTATCTAAATGCTTTGTAACATATAAAATTTGCAACGTTAAGTGTACAGTGAAGTGGTATGGCGAATGGGAGGGGCACTGCTAGGTGGCTGTTAAGGCCCCGTTCATGTGCATGGATGCGTCCCACAGTCAGGCACTGAATCCGGGCAGTGCCAGTGCCAACAGCGGCTGGCAGCCCCAGAGGGTGACACAGAACTGGCTCTAGTGTGGCCCGAGGTTGGGACGGTTTCAGTCGGCCAGGATAATCCCGTTTAATCTTGCACCAGTGTCCCCTGCAGCTCAACTGGGCGCGGGGAAGCATGCCCGTTATGCTGCACGTGACGTGTTCCTGGAACTCATGTTCGCACGCGTTTGCATTGCGCACTGCGGTAGGGAGCAGCAGGATGACATCACATGCTGCGAATGGAGCGTATGATTGTTTGCCCTCTCCTGAACTCATAGCAACACTTGTAGCAATAAGCTCTGACTGTCACAGCTGGGCATTCCAAAAAAGGGAAAACAACATTAAAAAATAAATAGCCTAGATAAACTGGTAGGAGGGAGGAACAAAGCAGTACCTTATTTTGCTCAATCCTGTGCATTACTGTATCCAGGTCATCAGTGTTTGTGATATCCAGGCTGGAGACAGTCTCAGAAATGTCATAAACATATGCTGAGACCTCCTGGAGACAGCCCAAAAGGTCTTGATAGGACAGCTCTAAATGTGCCTGAGTAAAAATATAAAATGGGTTTCACATTGGGGTACTGTAAAACATTTATTTTTAACAGTCAAAAATCGCTATTATATAAATGCATACACATACGTATGCACACAAATTTGTAGCAATATTAAAACGGTGTTCATGTATTCATTAAATAGTTCAACTCAGTGGGGTAAAACCATGACAAACCTGACTTACGGTTATGTTGAGAATAATACATGTACCCGCTATTATACTTTGATCTTACATAGGTCGTTCAAATAAAAATCTGATTCCTTCTGATCTTAAAGGTTATAGGCAGAACAGTCATCACCTTTAAATTCTTAAAATTCATTCATGTCTAGACTACAGCCGTGACCTCTGACCTTTTCAGCTTCTAGGGCCTGCGCTATGGCGCCGCCCTTCTCCGTGGACATTTTGCGAACGTCAGAGAAGGCCCGCGGCAGGTCTTTGGAAACCGCTGCCAGGTCTCGGTAAATCTGCGTGGGAACGTGCTCGTCAGCGGCCTCCAGCAGCTGCTTGGCCGTGTCAAGGTCGGCGGTTAGCGTGGCAGCCAGGGTGGCAAGCTGTGTCTCAAGTGACTGCAAACAGACCAGAGCGCGTGCCTTCAGCGCGGTAACGGCTAACCCGCTACCCGCTAAAGGGGGTGGATAGACATGCGGAGGGAGTTCATTTTTAATAGTGAAAATGGAAAACGAGAGAGAGCAGTGGAAGCAGTGTTTACTGTGGAGCGTTAAAAATGGAACTGGTGGTTATGAGGGAAGCCGGTGGTTTAGCAGGAGTTTGTGTAAGATGCAAGGATTTCAGACGAACGACGAGCTGACCGCACCTTATTTTCCTCCAGCTGGCTCTGCAGCCCCTCAATGCCATTGCTTAAAAGGCACTGGGCCTCCAGGTCATTTTTCATCTCCTCAATTAAATCAGCGTGATCCTGAAGTCGGCCAACGCATTCCAGATAATTCTGAGTGGTGTACTGTGGCTGTAAAGAAAGAAGCCAGGAAGGCACTCTCACCAGAGGTATTAAAGAACCATAATATTGTACGACTAATGTACAGGAATGTAAACCATGTTACAACCAACACAAAGGGGGAGGCAAAATGCGTTTGATGACTTACTTTGGACTGGCTTTCACCGCTGTTCAGGTCCTCTGTGTTAGCATCCTGAGTTTGAGGCCGGGAGGTGAGCGCCACCTGTTGGTCCAGGTGGATGCCAGGGTCCCCTCGACCTTCGGCAGCACAAACTGTGTCCCCTTTCTCAGCACCTTTCGTCTTCTGGCTCTGGTTCTCCGAGGAATCGCTACCCAGAATGCCACCGAGATTTCGGAGGGCATCTTTGAGTATGGTGGGATCACCGGCTGAGGAGACGAGCTGAACAATCTGCAGCAGTTGACGCTGGATCTGTTGGACATCAGCCGGCAGGTTTCCTTCTGTATGTTTTACCTCGAAAGACTCTTCTCCCTCTCCCTGGCCACCAAGCTGCTTTCTTGTGTCTGAACGCTGACTCTCTTGTTTTAGCAGGTCTATAAGCAGGTCGGGGCTTGTGCTGTCAATGTGCCTGGGTGGAAGATCCTTCTTCTGAACAGCAGTGCCAGTGTCACCGACACTCCCAAGGTTCTGGAACTGCTCTTCTGGGAAGTTCTGCACCATTCCCATGATGTCTTCTAAGGCTTGCATTTCCACTTGCCGCAAGCTGTCACCATGCACCCCCTCCACCTTCATCATCACTAGCTGGTCCAGCCTGTCCCTTAATGCACTGTAAAGAGCTGACGGTGGTGGCACAGGCACATTCCTCTGGCTTACCATGACATCCGAGGGTTTGGTGGTTTCAGACACTGACCCGCTGATCCCACCAGCTGACCCCTCGAATCCACCTGAATCTGGCTTAAAACCAGTCATTTTTTGCATCTCCCCTTCACAGGTTCCAGCGGGTGAAATTTGTGGCTGTTCACAAGCCAGTGGAGTGTCTCTGGGACTTTCTCTCTGGTGACACTCTGGAACATGAGCAAACTTTGGCGGAATGTACTCCATAAATGATTCTTTTTTCCTGCTCCCATTGTGCCCGCTGTCAGTGGTACAGCTCATATCTGCTTCATGTAAACTGGACATAGATGGCTCAGATGGCCATGTCAGACTTGATGTTCTAACAGACCTTTCTTCAAAGACATTTTGCTCTAAAGAAAGTTGTCCTTTTCCAGTATTATGAGATCTTTCCAGTTGTATTCCATTTTTGTGCCTTTCTGATTGGTCATCCTTGATAGAGCCAATCAGACAGATCTCTTCCTGCCAGGTGTCCTCTCTTTGATTTTGCCCTTTTTCACAAAATGCTGTGTCACGAGAAAGGCCAGCTGCACTAAATTCTTCCTCAATGTTTAGTCTCTGCTGTGCCGAAACCACATTTTCTGGTGGTAGAAACAAGTTTATACTCTTTGAAGAAGTCTCAGCTGGGTGGTCATAACCTTTTCCGCCTGTTACAGGGCAGTTTATTTGACCGACAGACCCCAGTGATGGTGCAGCATTAATTATTGGTTCTGACTCATCTCTAAGCACATCATGCTTATCAACTGCTTTTGGGAAACATTCTGCTTTCTTCTCACTGTTGGGCAAGTCGGGCATCAAATCCCTCTGAACTAGACTTTCATTCTGGTCAGGCCCTAAATGTGCTATTGCAGCCTGTCTGTCACTTGACATTATGCTGACCGGTTTAGGAGATGGACAGCTGGTCATGCTAAGTGAGCAGTTATCTGTTGCTGGCTGCCTTAGGGGTTCATTTCCCTCTTTAGAAACCTCCTTGTGGCTCAAGGAAAGTAAATCTGAACTCTTGTCAGATACAATGTCTTCACAAATGGAACTTCTTGATTCAAATGATCCATCAACAACATTCTGTCTGCTAGAGTCTTTCCCACCTGAGCTTACATGAATGTCCTGCCTACTAGGATCTTCATCAGACAAGCTCACATCAACAACAGCCTGTCTACCAGCACCTTTATCAGACAAGCTCACACCAACAACAGCCTGTCTACCAGCATCTTTACCAGATAAGCTCACATCAACAACAGCCTGTCTACCTGCATCTTTACCACACAAGCTCTTATCAACAACAGCCTGTCTACCAGCATCTTTATCAGGCAAGCTCTTATCAATAACAGCCTGTCTACCTGCATCTTTATCAGACAAGCTCATATCAACAAAAGCCTGTCTACCAGCATCTTTATCAGGCAAGCTCTTATCAACAACAGCCTGTCTACCAGCATCTTTATCAGACAAGCTCACATCAACAACAGCCTGTCTACCTGCATCTTTATCAGACAAGCTCTTATCAACAACAGCCTGTCTACCAGCATCTTTATCAGGCAAGCTCTTATCAATAACAGCCTGTCTACCTGCATCTTTATCAGACAAGCTCTTATCAACAACAGCCTGTCTACCAGCATCTTTATCAGGCAAGCTCTTATCAACTACAGCCTGTCTACCAGCATCTTTATCAGACAAGCTCACATCAACAACAGCCTGTCTACCTGCATCTTTTCCAGACATGCTCTTATCAACAACAGCCTGTCTACCTGCATCTTTATCAGACAAGCTCTTATCAACAACAGCCTGTCCACCAGCATCTTTATCAGGTAAGCTCTTATTAATAACAGCCTGTCTACCTGCATCTTTATCAGACAAGCTCTTATCAACAACAGCCTGTCTACCAGCATTTTTATCAGACAAGCTCTTATCAATAACAGCCTGTCTACCAGAATCTTTACCAGACAAGCTCACATCAACCTCAGCCTGCCTACCAGCATCTTTCCCAGACATGCTCTTATCAACAACAGCCTGTCTACCAGCATCTTTATCAGGCAAGCTCTTATTAATAACAGCCTGTCTACCAGCATCTTTATCAGGCAAGCTCACATCAACAACAGCCTGTCTACCAGCATCTTTATCAGACAAGCTCACACCAACAACAGCCTGTCTACCAGCATCTTTACCAGACAACCTCTTATCAACAACAGCCTGTCTACCAGAATCTTTACCAGACAAGCTCACATCAACAACAGCCTGTCTACCAGCATCTTCACCAGACAATCTCTTATCAACAACAGCCTGTCTACCAGCATCTTTCCCAGACATGCTCTTATCAACAACAGCCTGTCTACCAGCATCTTTATCAGGCAAGCTCTTATCAATAACAGCCTGTCTACCTGCATCTTTATCAGACAAGCTCTTATCAACAACAGTCTGTCTACCAGCATCTTTATCAGGCAAGCTCTTATCAATAACAGCCTGTCTACCAGCATCTTTATCAGACAAGCTCACATCAACAACAGCCTGTCTACCAGCATCTTTATCAGACAAGCTCACATCAACAACAGCCTGTCTACCAGCATCTTTACCCGACAAGCTCACATCAACAACAGCCTGTCTACCAGCATCTTTATCAGACAAGCTCACACCAACAACAGCCTGTCTACCAGCATCTTTACCAGACAACCTCTTATCAACAACAACCTGTCTACCAGAATCTTTACCAGACAAGCTCACATCAACAGCAGCCTGCCTACCAGCATCTTTATCAGACAAGCTCACATCAACAACAGCCTGTCTACCAGCATCTTTATCAGACAAGCTCACATCAGTGAAGTCTTGTTTGCGACCACCTTCACCACAGAAGCTCACATCAACAACAGCCTGTCTACCAGCATCTTTACCAGACAAGCTCTTATCAACAACAGCCTGTCTACCAGAATATTTACCAGACAAGCACGCATCAACAACAGCCTGTCTACCAGCATCTTTATCAGACAACCTCTTATCAACAACAGCCTGTCTACCAGAATCTTTACCAGACAAGCTCACATCAACAACAGCCTGTCGACCAGCATCTTTTTCAGACAAGCTCACATCAACAATAGCCTGTCTACCAGCATCTTTACCAGGCAAGCTCACACCAACTACAGCCTGTCTACCAGCATCTTGAACAGACAAGCTCTTATCAACAACAGCCTGTCTACCAGCATCTTTACCAGACATGCTCTTATCAATAACAACCTGTCTACCAGCATCTTTACCAGGCAAGCTCTTATCAATAACAGCTTGCTTACCAGCATCTTTACCAGACAAACTCACATCAGTGAAGTCTTGTTTGTGACCATCTTCATCAGAGAAGTTCACATCAATGACAGTTTGTCTACCAGCATCTATATCAGACAGGTTCACATCAGAGAAACTTTGTCCATTAGTGTCTTTAGCAGACGAGCTCACATTAACAATACTCTGTCTACCATGTTCATCAGACAAGTCCACATTAATGAAGCCTTTTCCACAAACATATTCACTAGACAAGCTTGTATCAGTTAAGCCTTGACTACTATAATCTTCACCAGACAAGCTCTTATCAATGACAGCGTGTCTACCTGCATCTTCACCCAGCAAACTCACATCAGTGCAGCCCTGTCTTCTGTATTCTTTATCTGGCACAGAGGAATTGGCTACTTTATAGATGGGCCCTCCCTCTATTTCCAGAGAGGGAACCATCTGTATATCAACAGATCTATGGCTAATGGGGGCTAAAGATGGAGAAGAGTCTAAGAACTCACTCAACTGCTTTGTGTTTCCCAGCAAACTTAGATCTTTTTCTCTGCCCTCACCTTGAGCCTCTGTTCGGTTTTCACCAAGTTTACCATCTGTTAGGTCAAAGGTCATGATTGCCACCTTCTTTGCACCCAGTTCGTTGCCAGCCTGACCATCTGAAACAGTTTGGTCTTCTAGCAGGCGCTGAGCAGTGACATTTTCTGAAGGTTTTAGGTTTATAGCTTCAGCACATCTACTTATGGGGCTACCATCTGAGCCAATGATGTCACCCTGAACTGGAGGTGAGTTGAGAACTTTCTCAGCTAAATCATCAGTGAGGAAACCCTGTTCCAGAGCCTCACTAATGCTGATGGTACTCCCAGACTCTGAGTCGTAAAACCCCCCCAAGAGGTTCTGCCTCTCCATGATGCGCAGCGCTGTCAGAGGTGAAATTGAGCGCATTGCTGACGCCTCTCGCAGGGTTAAAATGGTGCCAGCAGGTTGTTCACTGGAAACGGCCTGTTCCGGGAACTGCGAGGACAGGACCTCAAACGCGATCTCTTCGTCCACGAGCCCTTTCTCGAGGGCGGCGTCAAGATCGTACCGCTTGCCAGAAGTCACATCCAGGATACCACCTTCTTCTATCTGGGACTTCAGGAGGAGGACTGCATTTTCCCGTTCCTCTTTGTCCCACCAGAGCCCCTCTGGGTGCAGGCCTTCCGCACGGTTCTCTGTGGTTTGTCTTGATTTCACTGGCAAGGTGGTGTCTTTCGTGGTCATGAGGTCTTGTGACACGCTAGATGGCTGTGGATTAGGATCGCTGGAAACTCTGTCTCCAGATACCATGCTGGAGTCTGTACCACTGGATATCTCCATGTTCAGTGGCGGGGATGTGACGTTTCTCACCACTGGCCGGGTGGGGCGGCTTGCAGCGTTGCTCCCTTTAGGGTGGAGATACGAATCTATCGAGTCACCTGAGGTTTCATCTTCTAAACCATGTGCTATTTGATCTGGAGGAGAGATTCTGCCTTCGTGCTTCTCAAGCCAGCTTTCAGGTGGAATATTTAATTCGAAATCAAACCTCACAGATTTTTTTTCACCGCTCTTCCGCTTACCAGCTATTTTACAACTTGTTTGCGATCTCTCGTTGTTCTCGTCTGCTTCGTATTCTTTGCCGTGAACATGATACCCTTCTGAAAGAAAGGTCTTTGCACATTGATCTTCCGGCACTCTTTCAACATCTTTACGGTGCTGATGTTCTGCACCTTCCGTACATCTGTCACAGTGAAGATTTTCACTATCTGCCTTCTCAACATCATCTTCGTTTAGAGGTATGTCAATAAAGGAGGAGGTGGCACAGGATGAGGTGTCATGCTCAGGATCGTGGCCTGAATCTACAATACGCTCCATAAAAAGTTGTGTTATTTTGTTTAACTGTCCATCAAATATTAAAAGCCTTTGGTTTGATTTAGGGTCCATGTAGCTGTTCATCATGAGATATGAGATGAACAGCTGCTTTGCCTCCGTGGGCGATGGACTGTTTATGCAATTCTCATCTATTGCCAGGTCTTCCACAGTTCGATGAGATCCTTCGATCTGTAGCTCCCTCAGCGAAAGCCATGTGGAAAACCTAAGGTTCAACTCGTCAATGTCAGGGAACACATCTGGTATCTCGATAGTCTTCAAAACATCAGCAGTGTATCTGTCAATATAACCCTCCTTTACAGCAGAGTCAATATCGATCACCTCTGAGTTTTCTGGTATGTAGAAAGCAGCAATCTTCTGCCGGTTGCTCAGCAGCTTGTAGGCAAACTGCTCTGTGATTATTTCATGCTGGAGGGAAGCGGTCACGGTCAGGATCTCACCGGACTGGGGCCAGACGAGCCCCATGAAGCCCTTTTGTCTTTCCAGAACTAAGAGAGCGCTGCTGGAGCTCATTAAATCACACTGGACAGCCTCGTCCACTGTCAGCCTCTCACCATTGCGGGGATTGACAATGCCACCATTTTGTGCCTGATGGCTAAGCACCCCACTTGCAGTGTCCTGGTCGATCAGGCCCTCCGCCAAGGCCTCTTCAACCGTGAGTTTACGGCCCGTTTTAGGGTCCACGATGCCACCAGCAAACAGCTGAGCCCCTAGGAGACGGAACATGGTCTCCCGGTCAATCAGACCCTCGTGGACTGCCCTAAGGATGCTGATCTCCCTCCCGGACTTCAGGGATATGGTGCCCTCGCGTCCCTTATTCACTGGCAGCAGCCGCAGACCTGTCTCTTCGTGAACGAGGCTCCGTTGCACCAGCTGGACGAGCGAGACCTTCTCGGCCGTGTTGGGGTCAATCAAGTCCTTCCAGTTGTTCTGTCTCTCCAGGATCCGAATGAACAGCGAGGCTGGGATCAGACCGCACTGCAAGGCCTTTTCCAGGTTCAGGACGTCCCCGGTGTACGTCAGCCTCAGCCCCCCCGTCGACAGCTGGATCTCAATCACCTTCATGGCCAAGCGTTCCGAGACCGCACCTTCCCTGAGGGCGGCAATCACAGGCAGAGGTTCCGAGGCATACCGCTCACCCACGATGCACTTGTGCGCCTCGTTTAGATCCTGTAGCTGCCAGTAGGTGGGTTCGTCTACCAGATTGTGCTTGAAGGCATCGTCCAAATCCAGGCACATTCTGAACTCAGGCAAAATCAGCCCGGAAGTGATCAGCTGGGCTTCCAGGAGACTGAGTCCGGTGGTCTGATCTATGAGCCCGCCCTGCACTGAGCGGCACACAGAGTAAACCTTCCCGCTCTCGACCTCCAGAACACCTTCAATGGTCTGGTACTCCTGCGGGTGTAAAGAAACAAAAACCTCATGAGAACAAATCCAGATTTTCTCACAAATTTCAATTCCAATTCCAAATTCCAAAATCATCTACTTTTCTTTAGAACACACAGTTTTTAAATTATTACTTACTTCTCTTTAGACCTAGCAGTTTACAAATTATAATATAAATCTACTTATATATATTATATATATATATATATATACATAATATATATAATTTCAAATCATGCATACATACATGCTTGATGCGTACATATCAGTTTAAGCTTCTCAATATCAATTCTTTCTTTAAAAAAATGTGAAATATTTACTCACCTGCCATACAGGCATATGAATGTTAAGAGTTCACACAGAATAGTGCAAGGCTTTGACAGTGTTTGAACAGCAAGAAGAGGGGAAGACGCACAGAAAGCTGGCATGCATCTGTGAACAAAACTCAGCATCTTGCGAAAACGCAAGTTAGTCGAATACAACAACAGCATGGCTGCTGGTGAACACCTGTGGAAAATAGCTCCTCATAGCTTTCATTGGTTGCTGTGAAAAGTTAGAATGTGGGTGACATTAGACATTCATGCTATGCTCATGTTTACAGCACACTCAGTTGCTAAAAACTTGGTTTTGAAAAGTGAAGCACGACCATTTGAAACAGAATACACAATTCACACAATCTACTCACACAATCTTCTGCCAACCACAGTGCTATGGTGATTTTATAAAAATTAGTATAGATGTGGCAAAGAAGAACACCTGACCTACCATGCGATAGATCAAACCATTCGGAAGAAAAACACGTTAGTTCTTCATCATGCAGCTGTGGATGGATTTTGGGCTTTTTCTGTAGAACAATGCAGAACAGTCCCTGTAGGTAGGTTACCTGTTGGGCCGTTGGAGTCTGATCAGCACACTGCTGGGACAGCTCGCTGTACGCCTGGTGTAGAGATTTCAGCTGCTCCTTGGCTTCCTGCTTCTCATTCTCAGTCATCCTGCATTACATTACATTTCAGGCATTTAGCAGATGCTCTTATTCAGAGAAACTTACGCAACTTTTTACATATACTGAAGCAATGCAGATTAAGTACCTTGCGAAGGGTACAACGGCAGTGTTCTACCCAGGAATCAAATCTGTGACCTTCAGGTTACAAGACAACTCCTTACCATTATACTACACTACATTTTTCCATTACTAGTGCAGCAAATGACTGGGCGACTGCCATCACGTTGACAATACGCACATCTCCATTGAAAATGGCTAACAACTGAATTCAAAACTTAAAAACTGGTGAATCTCTCACATCTCTGATATATAACTCAATATTAACAGTCTCGGGGTCACGGAAGTAAAAAGGTGCATTGGTTCTGATTCAGTCAACACTTGACTTTAACTCTGACTCACAAGCAAAAGAAACTAGTTGTTCTTTTCATTTGCACAAACACAATTTGTTTACCAGCTGTATATGCCATTGTGATACCACATGTCAGTGTTTAAGATAAAAGACCAATAAACCTAATATTACTGATGACATTATACATAAAAGAGATACTGCCTCTGAGTCAGTCTTTCTTTGTTAATTGTAGGAAGCAGTAGCACATACTTGTCACTGTGTTTAGTTAACAACAGCTGGGTTGTCCTCAAGGCTTCAGCAATCTGTTCCTTCTTGGTTGCGAGTTCCTCCATTGAAATCTTGAACAAAAGCAAGAAAAAATAACATTAACTTACAGCACACGCTTTACTTTGCTACTGCTCTCATGAGATTTTGTACAGATTCTTATGAAAAATCAATAAAGGGCTTTCACATAATTTTATGCAATGCAGATTTGGAAAATGATTAAAATAATTATTTACTCTACACGTTATAAAAGCAATTTATACAAAATATGTTTTTGTATTAATTTTTCGTTAATATTGTTCATAATCTCCCCCAGAATTCCAAAGCTCTTTATTGTGGAGACAGATATACATATAATCTGTAGACTGTATATGTAGATTATATGAAGACTGTCAGTAGATTTTATGTAGACTCTATATATAAATGGAAGAACAGACAGTAAATGAAAGCACTAGAATTAGCTTGCTTTTAGACCTTTAAGGCACAATGATACAGATCGCCCCCTCTCAAATCTGACGTTATTTAGTCTTCAAGTGAGTCTATTATTCCAGCTCATCTCACATTACTTATTAAAAATTTATTGTGCCTACGTTTGGGGTGGGGTGGGGCGGGGGGGTCTGACCGTGAGGGTTTTGAAATATTAGGTGCCACACCCCAATCAGGACATTCATATGCAAACTGATATTAATATTATGCCAAATATTATAAATGTGGCCAGAGAAAAGGGTGGATCAATTTTCTTTCTTTTTTTTCCCCAAATCAGCCACCCAACCCATGGCTGTATACAGGCCAATTTCCACCCCAATCTGGAATGTCTAACTGTCTGCGACTGCAGCTGCGTTCCATGCGCAAACGCCCCGCCTCTTTGGGAGAACCGAGACGTTGGCGGTTCTCCTCCGGAAGGCGTGGCGTGACCGGCTGCCTCTCATAGCCCTGCAGACCGCAGTTGAGCTCAGAGCGCCGTCGGAGGAAGCCCCCTTCTTACACGGCTTTGACATGCAGTCTTAGGGGTGCCCATTCACGGCCAGTGGGGATCACACGCGGATCCCTATCCGACTGAACCCTCCCATACTCTGGGCTTGGGCGTCACCCTACGGATCTACTGGCCCCGGGCGAATCTGGCACAGTCTGAATTCGATCCAAGGCCGTCAGGCTCATTAAGGCACCCCAGCATGATGCCTTAGCTGAAAGCCATCAGAGAGGATCACTTTTAATGCAGCGACATTGGGGGAAACATTAAACGTATAGGGCATTTTTTAGTTGCCGTATATTGTGCAGTAACACCCACTGTAAAACATCAGCCTAGCCGAAAACAGTAAGACTTATACAGCACTTACAGTGTGCTGAAAACGCTTTCCAAGGTAGAAAATAAAGGGACTGAGAAGGGGGGGCGGGGGGGGGGGATGCACATCGTGGCACGTGGTAATTTAACACTTTGTTCCGTGAATGTGTGCATATACGTGCTTTCACTTCTATGTCAGTGTACTGACAAACAGCACAGAACCTCAAGAGAATTGAATTCAGGGTAATACCCACTTAGAGCACGTTTATGATGTTTATATCTGTTCATGATGTTTCGGTTGAAAATGAGATCTTTTGCGTCATATGCTCGGTGTTAGGAGTCGTGCCAAATGTGTTTTACGCATCAACCCAGGGTATGCAATTATAAGACTGATCATCGCCTCGCTGTATGCAAGTGTGTCTTTACACAAAGACATGAACTACCACAGTTCATAGAGAGTATCTGATTGTTTGGACTGCAGTTAACGAACAAAGCTTCACAGCATTTATTTTCCTCTGTATGCCGTGAGCCACTGATGTACCTATCTGTTAACAATGACATAAGAGAATAACAGGAAATAATGTTTTTTTCCTTCCTTTTTATGACACAGTATATGTATGTGTTTTTGAAGGTAGCAATATTTTGCTTTTTATGTTTATTTTTGTCTTGCGTTGACTTGATCTGTGTTTTTAGCAATGTTTGGAAATTGTGGTTTCACTATGAGGGAAGGGAACAGCTTTTAAACAGGTCCTTGTGAACAACACCGCAGATTCATGAAACCTCTAATAGTACAGTGATAACAGAGACACCCACAGTGTGCTTTTTACCAAACAGTGAGAAGTTTCCTTTATTGTTTACCAGTGCTGCTGATCATCAGACACCTTCCTTGAACAGAGGAACGGGGTGATTTTGTCTGACAGTAACAGGGGTTCCACTTAAGAAAGATCGGCATTAATGGGTCTTTCAGAGTGTTTTAATTACCTGGGGCTTACTAGCGGACTCGGGGCTGTGCTTGCCATCTGTGAGGCACTTGTCTTCTTTGCTTAGGCTTGTTTTCACACTTGACATCCAGCCTAACAATTTGCTAACTTTGTCACCATGCTCTTTCTTCTCCTCCTCTACAGATTTCTGTGATGGGTTAGGGGGGAAGAAAAATCAAAATGGCCGTTAGATCACTACAGCATTTGGCATATTGATCGTACACTGGCAAAGTACCTGGATGCATCCGCACATCCCTCCACCAAAGGCAAACCTCCCAGCCATCAGAACAATTTGAGAAGAGGCATCACAGTAAGTCTGATCACAAATCATTGGTGTAATAGAGACTCAAAGTACTAACTGACAAATCATTTAGATTCAGTGTAACAGAGCCTCAAAATGTGAGTCTAAAGTACTACTTTAACTGTAGAGAAAAAAAAATATATTTATTGACTTGTTATTAGTGGTTACACAACACATGAAAGCTATAGATGTGACATTTCGTGAGCACTTTCTGCGATAAAACATGAAAACAAAAAGGAATGAAAAGTATTAGTTCTTACATTTTTTTTAGTAAAACAAGAATCCTTGATTATATGCTAAATAAAACATTGTAATATAACTTGAGTTTATAAACATGATGCATTTTCATTTAACACATACATGAAATGAAATCATACACTTTCATATATTACTAACTACATTTCGTATATACATTTCATTTGTAAAACTTTCAGCAAGCTTTCAGATTTGTTGAGTATGCTGAAACTTGAGAATCACCATTCTGACACCTCATTTCACATATGGGTAGGTAAAAATGTAATGGAAGGACTGGACTCCGACATTGTGGCTCTTGACTGCTCGGAGAAGCTTGAGGCCCGTATGACAGTCATAGACCCCTTTTTCCAAAGCCTCCTTGAAAGATATTTTCCTTTTGGTCTTAGGGCATGTCAGATTCTTGGTGTACGACTTCTCATCGGTCAGGTGTGCAGCGATGGCTTCGTCAATCAAGCCGCACCGCGCTGCCTCTTCCACCGAGATCCTGGCCAGAGTTCCTGGCTGCACCAGGCCTCCAGTTAGGGCCTGGAACTCCAGGCACTTCAGCCCCACGTCTCTGGGGAACAGGCCCTGCTGCATGGCCTGGGCCACAGACAGGATCACGCCGGTTTGAGGGTGAGCAATGCCACGGTATGCCTGCTCATACAGCTGGACCTGGCGGACCATCGTCTCATCTAGGAGACCTCGCTGGAGGGCCTCGGCAACCGTGAATTTCTCACCCAGCAACGGGTCGCAGATGCCCCCTGTGCAGGCCTGGGCCTCCAGCAGCCGGATAGCGGTGAGCCTGTCCATCAGGTTCTGCTGATGCCCCCTGAACAAGGACAGCCTGCTCATTTGATTGATATCCCACAAGCCTGCGATAGAGCTGTGGGGATCTTCTGAAATGCTCCTTCTGGAGATCAAAAGGTCTGCAAGCTCGTTGATTTTGAGGAGCCCCGCCCTGTAATTCTCCAGCTCGATTTTAGTGATGATCTTGAGGACCAGGCAGTGTTCGATGCAAAGCTGACGCCCACTCCTGAGGTCAGTCAGAATATGCAAGGTACTGCCACTTGAATCTGTCTGGGTACTCTCCTCCCACATATTCTCCTGCTGGGAGAGCAACAGGTAAGTGTCCCTGTCGATGAGCTTAGCCATATATGCCTCAAAGGTAGACATTTCGGTGCCAGAACTGCTGCTGATCACCCACAACCGTGAGGGTCTGGCCAGGGTTATGTTTGTGAGGTGTCGACTGCCAAAGGGGAGGAGGAAGACTTGCCCATCAACGTCATAGACGCATGTCTTGAGAAGCTCGCCATAGTAGGCCTTGTGTCCCGTGTCTGGATTGTGAAAAGCTTTGGGGTGGCTGACAGGGTCATACAGGGTATGGAGTGTGGTTTTGTTTATAAGTCCCTTCTCCAAAGCGATATCTAAGGACACACGGATGCCACTCTGTGGGTCGACCAGCCCACCTGTGGCTATCTGAACTTCAATGATCTTCTTCCCTTTGTGCCTGTCCAAAATTCTACTCTCCATGGCCTGGAAGACAGACAGAGTTTTGCTGCCATGTGCATAGCCAGTTACTGCCCTCTCAGCATCTAGAAGTCTTTCCCTCAGCTCCTCCTCAACAATACCTTTCTCCAGAGCATCCTGGACTGAGTAGGTTTTGCCAGTGACGTAGTCTATAATTTGCCCTGTGGCTGCCTGTGCCTCCAGAAACTCTATGGCGTAAGTCTGCGCTATGAAACCTTTCTCAGCAGCCTCCATGAAGGAGACCTTCTTCTTGCTCGATTCAGCGTAAATGCCTGCTATCGCGGCCGTTTTGCCGATGAATCCCGCTATGTGGCCTGCCTCCTTCTCATCTTTCAGTGTCACAGAAGAGATGGACATTGAGGATGCTTGTGTATCTTTATGTTGAGATGAGACAGAGTTAGTCATGGATGTGACATTCCCAGAATGCATTTCTTCTGACACAGTCACGGATATATTACTGGTAATGACAGTGTGCTCTGTTTTCTGGCTTATGTTCGTGGAGTGCATCTGTGTGATTTTTGAGGTTTGGGTAGTTTTCTTCACGGTCAACTCCTGAGGTTGGCTTTCAGTTTGCTGAACTTCTATTTGGCCGCAAGCATTTATTTTCTCTAGTGTCTCAGCAGTCAGTTCCTGCATTGCTTGGGCCTTCTCCACACTTGATGTCTGTAGATATGAAATTTGCAGACCCATTAGATACAAAGTGAGCACATAGCGGTACATTGAGCTTTTGGCACATATATCTTAATTTTCAAAAAGTATTCATCATATATTGTGTTGCACCTCTCCAAATAAGTTTAAGGTTTTTGTATGTACAAAGGAGGATCAAATGGTTGACAAATACACATAGCCATCTTTCAGTAGTGGTTCTAAATCATTTACATAAGCAATGTGACCAGAGAAGTACACTTCAACATTTACTAAATTCTGTGTTTGCGTTCAGGGAAAACTACAAAGGAACTGAAATAACCAGCAAAATAGATAAAAAATGCAAAGTTGAGCGATGAGGGAACTACAGAAAAAGGATGCTCCCACACTGTTCAATGTCCTGATCTAAACAACCCAACTTTTATCTCTGTCTTAAACCGATGGCTTGATGATAAAAGAAATATGTTTTTGCAGTTGTAATGAACTGATGGATAAGGTTGAGATACTGGGTCAACAAAGTGCTATAAAAAAAGGAACTGAGTCAAATAATCTTGCTGGAAATGTACTGACTGGCAGGGGAGATAATGAATGAAAACTGCTATATTGCAGCAGCACCATCTGACTGCAGAAGCCCACCGTTTGATCCACCTTTGTACTACTTCTGTGTGAAAAATATGCACATGGGTACAATTAAGGCAAACCGAAACGAGTTCATTTAACCCAATACAATACATGTAGGACACAAACTATTATACAAACGAACGTAGACATTTGTACCTCTGAAGAAATTTTCAGTCTCCTTAGCTCTTCCTCCAGTTTATGTTGAATTTCCTCTTGTGATGTCAGAATCTGTTTCGCCACCAAAAGCTCATTCTTCAGTTTGGCAAGCTCGTTATCTTTAAAGCACTGATGGTTCATTTGGCACTCCTTTTCCATTGTTTTCTTACTTTCGCTGCCAAGAGCCACCTCAAGTTTCAAAACCTTTTCCTGCAGGTCTTTTACCTCCTTTATGTAAGATGACACCTGCTCTTTGAACGATCTCGATTCCCTCTCACCTACTGCCAGTTTCCTCTCAGTCTCCACTAATGTCTGCTTGAGCCTTGCATTCTCTTTCGCCATTTCATTACGGCTGTTGTCTGTCTTAGTGACGCTCCCAGCCAGCTTAAGTTTTTCCTTTTCTAACTCAGCGATCCGGGTCTTTGTGCCAATCAATTCATGACTGATTGCACTTTTTTCTTTCTCTCCTTTATCGAACTTCATACGAAGCGTATCCACTTGCTGCTGTGCCTCTTTCTTCAACTTCAAAGCCTCCTGGTTGAGTGTTTTCAGCTGTTCAATTTCTTGCAGATATTTTTTCTCACGTTCAGCTACTTCAGTGCTGTACAGATTCTCCCTTGACTTCTTGTCAAGCTCCATTTTTAAACTGGACTCAGTACTCTGTAGTACCAGTTTCTGTTCCATTTCAGTCTGGAGCAACTCCAGCTGGCTCTCATAGCCTTTTTTCTGCAGTTCCAATTTACCTTTCAGGTCTTCTAGCATCTGTTTACAGTTCTGCACTTGCTCCTCCAGACCCTGGGACTTCAGCTGGGCAGCTGATGCCTCCTTCTGTTTCTGCTGGACCTCGTCCTGGGTCTGCTCTAGTTTCTTCTTCAGGAGGGTGACTTCAGACATCAGGGATTTTTCTTTCTCCTGGGCCATACTCCTCTCCTTCTGAAGGCCCGAAATTTCCTGCTTTAAGCTCAGGGTGAATTTCTCTGAGCTGGAGCTAACTTCGCTGAATGACTGTTTGCTCCTCTGAACCTCTTTCTGAAGTTCCGTGACTTTAGACTCATACTTCTTCCCTTCCTGAAGCTCATCCTTAGTTCTCTTCAGAACATAATTCAGCTCATTCAGCTGGGCCTTCAGAGTCACCAGTTCTTGATCTGCCACTTTTTTGTCCCTCTGTAGAGCAGCTAATTCCTGTCTAAGATTCATTGCAACTTTTTCAGAATTCCCACTCAGATCATTTATAGTCTGTCTGCATTTCTGAACCTCAGCCTCCAGTTCCTTTACTTTGGAAGAGTGTTTCTGTCCATCAGCAGACTCCTTTCGCAGCTCATCCATTGCCTTCTTAAGTTTTATAGTTAGATTACTTATTTCAGATTCCTGCTCCACAACCTTCTTGTCTACCTTTTTCTTTTTTTCATTAACAGAATTAAGCTCAGTTGTAAGATTCCTGATGTTGTTCTCATGGCTGAGAATAGATATACTTAGAGAACTACTCTTTTGCTGTAATTCAGATGTTTTCTTAACTTCCTCATCATAGTCTCTCAGTTTGATCTGCAGCTCCTGTGACAATTGGGTCACTTTCTGTAACTCATCGGTTGTCGTCTTAAGCGTTGTGTTGAGATTATAAATTTCAGTTTTCTGCTCAAGGACTTGCTGTTCAAACTTTTTCTTTTCAGTATCCATGGAACTGAGTTCAGACTTCAAGTTCTTAATGTCCCGCTCAAGGGTGGCAATCGTCACATCCTGAGCTTTGTTTTTCTGCTGTAGGTCAGATGATTTCTTTATTTCCTCATTATGTTCTCTCAGTTTTACCTGCAGCTCATCTTTCGTCTTCCTAAGTGTCGCATTTAGATTGGTAATTTCAGATTTCTGTTCAGTGACTTGCCGTTCAAGCTTTCTCTTTTCAGTATTCATGGTACTAAGCTCAGACTTGAGATTCCTGATGTCCTTCTCATGGTTGGCAATAGTCAGATCCTGAGATTTGTTTTTATGCTGTAGTTCCGATGATTTCTTTGCTTCCTCACTATATTCTCTCAGTTTGATCTGCACCTCGTGTGACGACTGGGTCACTTTCTGTAACTCAATGGTTGTTGTCTTAATTGTTGTACTTAGATTGTTAATTTCAACTTTCTGCTGAATGACTTGCTGTTCAATCTTTTTCTTTTCAGTATTCATGGAATTGAGCTCAGTCTTAAGATTCTTAATGTTCTTCTCATGAGTGGCAATTGTCAGTTCGAGAGCTTTGTTTTTCTGCTGTAGTTCCGATGATTTCTTTGCTTCCTCGTTATATTCTCTCAGTTTGATCTGCAGCTCATCTTTTGTCTTACTAAGTGTTGCATTTAGATTGTTAATTTCAGCTTTCTGCTCAAGGACTTGCTGCTCAACCTTTCTCTTTTCAGCAGTAATGGAAATGAGCTCAGACCTAACATTCTGCATCTCCTTCTCATGGGTGGCAATTGTCACATCCTGAGATTTGTTCTTCTGCTGTAGTTCAGTTGATTTCCTTGCTTCCTCTTTATAGTCTCTCAGTTTTATCTGCAGCTCGTGTGAAGATTGGGTCACTATCTGCAACTCACTTGTTGTCTGTGTAAGTGTTGTATTTAGATTGCTAATTTCTGCTTTCTGCTGAAGGACTTGCTGTTCGATCTTTCTCTTTTCTGTGCTCACAGTATTAAGCTCCGACTTAAGATTCTTAATGTCCTTCTCATTGCTGACTATGTCCAGACTTAGTGTTGTGATCTTCAGCTGTAGTTCAGATGATTTCTTAGTTTCCTCGCTATGTTCCCTCAGTTTTATCTGTAGCTCATCACTTGCCTTCTTAAGGGCCACGTTCAGATTGTTTATTTCAACTTTCTGCTCACCTACTTGCTGTTCGAGCTTTCTCTTTTCAGCTGTCATGGAATTGAGCTCAGATCTAAGATTCCTGTTGTCCTTCTCATAGTTGCTGATCGTCAGATCCTGAGCTTTGTTTTTCTGCTGTAGCCCGGATGATTTCCTTGCTTCCTCGTTATAGTCTCTCAGTTTGAGCTGCAGCTCATGAGAAGATTGGGTCACTTTCTGCAACTCATCAGTGGTCTTCTTAAGTGTTGCATTTAGATTATTAATTTCAGTTTTCTGCTCAAGGAGTTGCTGTTCAACCCTCTTTTTTTCAGCATTCATGGAATTTAACTCAGACTGAAGATTCCTAATGTCCTTCTCATGGGTGACAATAGTTAGATCCTGTGATCTGTTTCTCTCCTGGAGTTCAGATGATTTTTTGGCTTCCTCAGTATAGTCTCTCAGTTTGATCTGAAGCTCCTGTGAAGATTGGGTCACTTTCTGTAACTCATCTGTCATCTTTTTAATCGTCACATTAAGACTGCTAATTTCAGCTTTCTGCTCAGAGACTTGCTGTTCTATCTTTCTCTTTTCTGTGCTCAGAGAATTAAGTTCAAATTTAAGATTCCTGATGTCTTTCTCCTGGGTAGCAATCGTCAGATCCTGAGCTTTGTTTTTCTGCTGTAATTCAGATGATTTCTTCACTTCTTCATTATAGTTTCTGAGTTTGATCTGCAGCTCGTGAGTAGTTTGTTTCTCCTTCTGTAGCTCATCTGTCACCTTCTTAAGCATTATGTTCAGCTTGTTCGTTTCAGCTTTCAGCTCATGGACTTGCTGCTCAATCTTCCTCTTTTCTGTGCTTACAGAATTAAGCTCAGACTTAAGATTCTTAATGTCCTTCTCATGGGTGCCTATCTCAAGACTAAAGGATCTGTTCTTCAGCTGCAGTTCAGATGATTTCTTTGTTTCCTCATTATAGTCTCTCAGTTTGATCTGCAGCTCATCTTTTGTCTTACTAAGTGTTGTATTTAGATTGTTAATTTCGGCTTTCTGCTCAAGAACTTGCTGTTCGAGCTTTCTCTTTTCAGTATTCACTGAATTTAACTCGGACCGAAGATTCCTGAGGTCCTCCTCATGTTTGATAATCGTCAGATCCAGAGATTTGCTTTTATATTGTAGCCCAGATGATTTCTTTGCTTCCTCATCATAGTCTCTCAGTTTGATCTGCAGCTCATGAGAAGATTGGGTGACTTTCTGTAACTCATCAGTGGTCTTCTTAAGTGTTGCATTTAGATTGTTAATTTCAGCTTTTTGTTCAAAGACTTGCTGTTCAATCTTTCTCTTTTCTGTGCTTACAGAATTGAGTTCAGACAAAAGATTCCTGATGTCCTTCTCATGGGTGGCAATTGTCAGATCCTGAGCTTTGTTTTTCTGTTGTAGTTCCGATGATTTCTTTGTTTCCTCATTATAGTTTCTCAGTTTGATCTCCAACTCATGTGACGATTGGTTCACTTTCTGTAACTCAATGTTTGTCGTCTTAAGTGTTGCATTTAGATTGTTAATTTCAGCTTTCTGCTCAAAGACTTGCTGTTCAATCTTTCTCTTTTCTGTGTTAACAGAATTAAGTTCAGACTTAAGATTCCTGATGTCTTTCTCGTGGGTAGCAATCAACAGATCCTGAGCTTTGTTTTTCTGCTGTAGTTCCGATGATTTCTTCACTTCTTCATTATAGTCCCTCACTTTGATCTGCAGCTCGTGAGTAGTTTGTTTCTCCTTCTGTAGCTCATCTGTCACCTTCTTAAGCATTATGTTCAGCTTGTTCGTTTCAGCTTTCAGCTCATGGACTTGCTGTTCGATCTTCCTCTTTTCTGTGCTTACAGAATTAAGCTCAGTCTTAAGATTATTAATGTCCTTCTCATGGGTGCCTATCTCAAGACTAAAGGATCTATTCTTCAGCTGCAGTTCAGATGATTTCTTTGTTTCCTCATTATATTCTCTCATTTTGATCTGCAGCTCATCTTTTGCCTTCCTAAGTTCTGTGTTTAGACTGCCAATTTCGACTTTCTGCTCAACAACTTGCTGTTCAAGCTTTCTCTTTTCAGTATTCATTGAATTGAGCTCAGACCTAAGATTTCTGATGTCCTGCTCATGTTTTATAATCGTCAGATCCAGAGATTTGCTTTTCTGCTGTAGTTCAGAAGATTTCTTTGTTTCCTCAGTATAGTCTCTCACTTTGATCTGCAGCTCGTGTGAAGACTGGGTAACTTTTTGCAACTCATCAGTGGTCTTTCTTAGTGTTGTGTTTAGATTAGTAATTTCAGCTTTCTGCTCAAGAACTTGTTGTTCAACTTTTCTCTTTTCAGTACTTACAGAATTAAGCTCAGACTTAAGATCCTTAATGTTTTTCTCATGGGTGAGTAATTCCACACTTACGGCTTTGTTCTTCAGCTGCAGTTCAGATGATTTCTTTGTTTCTTCATTGAGGTCTCTCAATTTGATCTGCAGCTCATCTTTCATCTTCCTAAGTTCTGTGTTTAGACTGTTCGTTTCAGTTTTAAGCTCATGGACCTGCTGTTCAACCTTCCTCTTCTCTGTGCTTACAGAATTAAGCTCAGACTTAAGATCCTTAATATTTCTCTCATGGGTGCCTATCTCAAGACTAAAGGCTTTGTTCTTCAGCTGCAGTTCAGATGATTTCTTTATTTCCTCGTTATATTCTCTCAGTTTGATCTGCAGCTCATCTTTTGTCTTACTAAGTGTTGCATTTAGACTGTTAATTTCGGCTTTCTGCTCAAGAACTTGCTGTTCGAGCTTTCTCTTTTCAGTATTCACTGAATTTAACTCGGACCGAAGATTATTAGCATCCTTCTCATGGCTGGCAATTGCTGCATCCTGAGCTTTGTTTTTCTGCTCTAGTTCAGATGATTTCTTAATTTCCTCACTATATTCTCTCACTTTGAGCTGCAGCTCATGCGAAGATTGGGTCACTTTCTGTAACTCATCGGTGGTCTTTTTAAGCATCACATTTAGATTGCTAATTTCTGCTTTTTGCTCAAGGACTTGCTGGTCGAGCTTTCTCTTTTCAGTATTCACTGAATTCATCTCTGACCTAAGACTTCTGATGTCCTTCTCCCGGTCAGAAATGGCCAGATCCTGAGCTTTATTTTTCTGCTGTAGTTCAGAAGATTTCTTTGCTTCTTCATTATAGTCTCTCACTTTGATCTGAAGCTCATGATAAGATTGGGTAACTTGTTGCAACTCATCAGTGGTCTTTTTAAGCATCACATTTAAATTGCTAAGTTCTGCTTTTTGCTCAAGTACTTGCTGGTCGAGCTTTCTCTTTTCTGCGCTTGCAGAATTAAGCTCAGATTTAAGATTTTTAATGTCTTTCTCAAGGGTGGCAATTGCCAGATCCTGAGCTTTGTTCTTCAGCTCTAGTTCAGCTGATTTTTTTGTTTCCTCATTAAAGTCTCTCAGTTTTATCTGCAGTTCCTCTTTTGTCTTCTTAAGTTCTGTGTTTATATTGTTAATTTCAGCTTTCTGCTCAAGGACTTGCTGTTCCACCTTTTTCTTTTCAACATTCATGGAACTGAGCTCAGACTTAAGATTCCTGATGTCCTTCTCGTGGGTGGCAATTGTCAGTTCGAGAGCTTTGTTTTTCTGTTGTAGTTCCGATGATTTCTTAATTTCCTCATTATAGTCTCTCAGTTTGATCTGCAGCTCATGTGAAGATTGGGTCACTTTCTGCAACTCATCCGTTGTCTTCCTAAGCATTGTGTTAAGATTGTTTACTTCCGCTTTCTGTTCAAGTAATTGCTGTTCAACCTTTCTCTTATCTGTGCTTATAGAATTAAGCTCAGCCTTAAGATTCTTAATGTCCTTCTCATTGCTGACAAGGTCCAAACTCAGTGTTGTGTTCTTTTGCTGTAATTCAGATGATTTCTTTGCTTCCTCGTCATAAGTCCTCAATTTAATCTGCAGCTCGTGTGAGGTTTGGGTCACTTTCTGTAACTCATCTTTTGTATTCCTAAGTGTGACGTTAAGGATGCTAATTTCATTTTTAAGCTCTTGGACCTGCTGGTCTACCTTTCTCTTTTCTGCATTCACAGAATTAAGATCAGACTTAAGATTCCTGATGTCTTTCTCATGGGTGGCAATAGTAAGACTTAGCATTTTGTTCTTTTGCTGTAGTTCAGATGATTTCTTTACTTCTTCACTATAGTCCCTCATTTTAATCTGCAGCTCATGGGAAGTTTGGCTTTCCTTCTGTAACTCACCTGTAGTTTTCTTGAGTGTTATATTAAGCTCAAGCATTTGCTGTTCAACCATTTTCTTTTCTGTGCTTAAAGAATCAAGGTTGGACCTTAGAGTCTTGACGTCCATCTCATAAGTTGCAATTTCCACACTTAGCGCTTTGTTCTTCTGCTGTAATTCAGACAGTTTCTTCATTTCCTCAGTGAAGTCCCTCACTTTGATCTGCAACTCATGAGTAGTTTGTTTTTCCTGCTGCAGCTCATCCTTCACCTTCTTCAGCATTATGTTCAGATTGCTAATTTCCACTTTATGCTCAAGGACTTGCTGTTCAGACCGTCTCTTTTCTGTGTTAACAGTATTAAGCTCAGACTTGACATTCCTGAGATCCTTCTCATGAGTGGTAATGGTAAGACCTAGCGCTTTGTTCATCTGCTGTAGTTCTACTGATTTCTTCACCTCCTCATTGAAGTCTCTCAGTTTGATCTGCAGCTCATGAACAGTTTGGTTCTCCTTCTGCAACTCGGCTGTCGTTCTTTTAAGTGCTGCGTTAAGACTGGTCATTTCAGTTTTAAGCTCATGGACTTGCTGTTCCAGCTTTCTCTTTTCTGCGCTTACATTATTAAGCTCAGACTTAAGACTCTTGATGTCCTTCTCTTGGGTAGCAAGTTCCAGATTTAGTGCTTTGTTCTTCTGCTGTAGTTCAGCTGACTTCTTCACTTCCTCATTATAGTCTCTCAGTTTGACGTGCAGCTCGTGTGTTGTTTGAACCTCCTTCTGCAGCTCATCTTTAGTTTTCCGAAGGTTTAGGTTCAGATTGTTAATTTCAGCTTTCTGTTCAAGGACATTCTGCTCTGCTTTTCTCTTTTCGGCACTCAAGGAAGTGAGCTCAGACCGAAGACTCATGACATCCTTTTCATGGGTAGCGATAGCCAGACTTTGTGCTTTGTTTTTCTGCAGCAGTTCATATGATTTCTTCACTTCCTCGTCATAGTCTCTCAATTTGATCTGCAGCTCATGCGCAGTTTGGGTCTTCTTGAGAAGTTCTTCTTCGATGATCTTCAACTGAGATTTTGCACTGTCTACCTGAGACTTAAATATGCTAATTTGCTGGTCTTTACTTCCTATCTCCATCACAGCTTTGTCAAATTCCATTTTCACATTCTTCATGGATCGCTCAGTCTCTGCACTACTATTCTTCAGCTCTTCCATATTCTTTTTCAGCTGGTTCACCAGCTGGTTGCTATTATTTAGGTCCACTTCCATGCTTTTGGCTTTGGCCAGAATTCCCTGCTCAGATTTTACCTTCAGAGCAAATTCCTCCTTGGTTTTCTGGAGCACCTCTCGCATGCTGTTCATTTCACTCTTCTGTGCCTTAACCTTCTGTTCACTGAGAATGTTTTCCTGTTGCAGGGAATCGACAGAGACCTTCAGATTTTTGATGTCGTTGTCCAGTTTACCATTCATTCTTGTCAGCTCATTGACTGTAAATCTCAGCTGATCGCCCTCTGTCTGTTGGTTGATCAGCTCATCCTCCATGCATCTCATTTTGTGGTTGCTCTCCTGCTCTATGGAGGTCATCTGAAGTAGCTTTCCCTGGTTTATCTTCAGCTGTTCTTTCAGGCCTTCGATCTCTGTCACGTGGAAGACCACTTTCTGCTCCAGCGCAGCCTTGTCCCTCTGTAGGGATTTCACCTGCTCTTGAAAGACAAAAACAGACCTTTTCAACTCTGCCACCTCCTGCCTCAGCTCCTCGGTCTTCTGGCGGGTGGTGGCCCTCTCTGTCTCCATGTCCGCCTGGATTCTCTTTAGCCGGTTATTACCCTCCTCCACGAGATCCTTCAAACGCTGCGCTTTCTCTTCTGCCACATTCTTCTGGACCAGCACAGAATTCAGCTCTGACTTCAGGGTCTTGAGTTCGAACTCAGCCTTCTTCCTCCCGGCGGCCATCTCCTCCAGCTTGTTCTTGAGAACCTCAGACTGCTCTTTCTGCAGCACTTCTATGGCTGGAACCGAGGACTGGACACTGTTGCTGACCATCACCTGTGTCTCAGTCACCTGACTGTTTGTGGACAGGCTTATTTCACCCTGGCGGGAGAATTCAATCTCCAGGTCCCGCACCTGTGACAGGAGCTTCGTCTCAGCTCCCTCCTTGGCTTTCAGCTCCCTCTCCAAGGTACGTTTATGCTCCTCCAGGCCCTGCACATCATTGTCCTTCCTACGGAGGTGGTCCTCCAGCTTCCTACGAGCCAGGGTGCTCTCCTCTATGTTCCTCTTTAGCATCATCAGGCTTTCCTCCAGGGACGACCGCTTGGCCTCCGACTGCTGGATTATCTGTTGCGCATACCCAAGCTCCTGCTCAAAAGAAGCCTTAGCCCGCAACGCAGCCTCCAGCTCCACCTGGTACTGTTTCAACTCATGCTCCAACTTGGACTTGTGGACGGTGAGCTCTTCAACTGTCTTCCGTTCATCTTCCAGCTCACCCTCTAGTTTCTCCTGGAGTTGCTGTTTCTCGGTCAGTTTGGCCTGAAACTCCCCCTCTAGGTTCTCCTGCTGCTGCTGCTTTTCAGTCAGCATGGTCTGAAACTCCACTTCTAATGTCTCGTGCTGTTGCTGCTTTTCAGCAAGCAAGCCCTCAAGCTCTGAGACCTGCTGTTGCAGCTTGGTGATTTCCTCATCACCGGTGGATTTCTGCAGCTCCCAAGTCTCTGTCCAGGTGATATACTCTTCTGTCCTTCTCTACAATGAGAGAGAACGTCATCCACAATCCCATACGCGCCCATATCAAATAAAAATAAATTATCTGGATCCATTTTGGTGAGAGAAAATGGGTAGCGTACTCACCGAAGACAGGGTTTTGACTGCCACATAAAGCATCCCCCGCCACCTTCTGCCATGAAAAAGGCTTCTATAGTTTTTTACTAAACAGCAGCATCATCAGAAAGGTCTCTGTCACCACTCACAATACAAAAGAATGATTCTTTTGTATCAGCACCAAAACAGTTTTTAGAAGCAGCAATACGGTGCGACAGAGTTGCAACTCTCCTGCGTGGATGCAATCTCCGGCAAAACTCAAGCCACAGTGAATTTGAAATTAAAAGGACAGTCATTGATTCAAATGCGGAAAAAAAATCAATGTGGATGCATTTAAGTACTCCACTTTGCTTTAAAAAGCAAATAGCAAATGTCTACTTAAATGCTTGCTTGGAGAGTGTATTACTCTAATACATTCATCTGCATGGATATTGTAGTTGAAAAAAATAATGTTTTCATAAAAACACAAACACACCTAAAACCACTGCTCTCTCATGACAAATGTGAACATATTACTGTGATACCCCATCTGATGCAATTGAAAATTTTCAAACACCTTGATCACCAAATTGATATTTTCCAGTTCAATGGCTGGGAGTTCACCCTAAACAACAAGCTGTAAATAAATGCAACAGTTATTTTATTTTCCTGTTCAAAGACCCCCAAAACACCATACGTTACATTTTATATGCACATAGTGCATGTCTGTGTAATGTTTAAATCTATGAAAATAAATGGATGAATCAAATAACAAATCAGTTAAAGTCAATTGATAACCACCACCACAAATTTCTTAGATTTTCAAGACATACTAATATTCTAGGCAAAATAATAATGATCATACATTTTTGTTTTGGCTTTTATATCAGTACCTCTTTGATAGCCTTTTGTTGTTGGTCATTCCCCAGTCTCAGCTGGTCTGCAGGCATTTGTAAGTGCTCTGGGCATCGATTCTTGGCTTGATTACTTTCGAGGGCCTTTAATTTAATTAAGAGCTGCTTGATTTTAGCATCAGGGCTGACATTTGGGTCTGAGAGAAAAGCGTCCAACCCTTCATCTCCACATGTCACGTTCAAGTTTGGAGGTTCTTCCGGAGAATGTCCCTGCTCATGGGAACTGGGTTTCACTGACAGACTCTCCAAAACGGACCGGCTCAAGGGAGTTTCGGTGTGGTGTGAACGTCCAGAATCACCTCCAGAAATGAGGGATTGATCGATCTTTGGTGTCTTATGACGCACATCACCAGGATTCATAGACAGACTGTCAGACACCAAAGTGATTCTTTCAGTCTTTTCAAGTAAAGTGCTTTGTGTGCTAGGAATATTCATATGTTCAGCAGAACCTACTATGGGATATGACTGTGCAATGTCCAGAAGGCCAAACTCACGCTCACGCTCATCCTCATCAATAGTTTCAAGGTTAAAGGAACAGGATGAATAAGGAGCTATACTACCACTAGCTGCAGTACCTAACATTTCTGTTACATCATCTATACATGTTTGCTCTGTATGAGCAAGTTCATTTGTACTAATTTGCTGTGTGCTGGCATTCAGGGCTGTGAGATAGCCTTCTTCATTAGCATGAGGTTTGCAACAAGCCAAATCTTTCAGCCGTTCATTTTCAGGAATAATTATGCTTCTACGATTGAAACTAACCTCATCTCCATCTTCAATTATCAGCAAGATGCTGTCACAGGCATCTACAGGGCTGTCTACCTGTGTGACTTTGCTATTAGACGGTTCAAGATCCATTCTCAAATTTGTCTCACTTCTGGATGCAGAACTAGTGGCCCCAGGAGCTTTTAGTGGGGAGGAAGCATGTGTGTGCCAAGAGGCCGGACTGTCACCGGCTTCTGTAACGCCTGCCTTGATTGGAGGAGCATGACTAAAGTTGGAGCTCCTCAGCTCCTCTGATTGGCTACGATTTTCCAAAGGCAAGTCCGTCCGCGGCTGAACTAAGTGTGAACCTTGAGCCGGGAGTCCGTCAGCGACCTCCCAACGGGACAAGCGTCCGTCTCCCCTCCCTTCTGCTGAGGTTTTTTTTGACACGTGTTCTCTCTCTGTTCTCCCCGTGTGCTGAGCCCCCTCAAGGGTGCGGGTCGCCTCCGCTGAAGGCCAGAATTCACCTTCATCAGAGGAGGACTGGGCAGAACAGCACAGGTTACTGAGCATGGTACCTCTGGTCTTCAGTCAGAGACGCAGCATTTTAAAGAGAGCGCGAAGTCAGGGGTGGACGGAAACCCACGCAGCCCAGATGCCATGAGGCTTTCGACAGCAGTGTAGACGTCTGAACAGACAACCCATTTCAATCTTTTAATTTTCTTTTTATTTGATTTTATTTTAGTATTATATATTAGTTATTCTGTTTTTGATTCACCTCCCAAATTGTCCCAAAAGACCTAATACCAAACTAGTTTTTTGCACTTGGTGCGTGGTGTGTCAATCAATAGCCAATCTTGTATTTAAAAAGCAAAATTAAGTAAATGAACGTATAATCTGCAGTAAACCCTTTAAACAAGCAACATGGAAGTTGTAAGCTACAGGACTAGCTGGTAATACACTTTCAGTGAGAGAAAGGTTTCATGCCTGAAAGTTTAAGCATGCATGCACAGGAGTATGAGGATAGTCTGTTCAGAGAGGAAGGAGCAGATAAAAGCAAAGATCATGTAGACCAATGAAGAAAAATGTTTTTTCACAACTTTTCATAATAATACATAATGCATTAAATAAAACATGTAATATAGCAAGTACAGTTTTGCTGTGACTCTTCGTGATTATATAATCACCCGATTATCAGATGAAGTTTAGATCTAGCTATTAAATGAATGTAACATAATTTCTGGCATGTACAAACTTATAACTGGGTGGAGATATTTATCGGCTTGTGGTCGACGCCACTCTTCAGGCACCGAGTCAAGGCAGCATTTGCACGGAGGAACAGAAGGTTCGTTGTGAAAACATGACCAGGTGTAGCTCTGGGTGTGGCACCACCTGCGCCGAGCTCATCGCAAAGACATTCTCTGTAAATTCAGAGCGGGGCGGAGCTCTGTCAGGCGTCCTATGCGTCTCAGCGAATCAGTACCGTCCCGTAAAGGGCGGGGGGACAGAACAGAGCAGTGTGAAACCCGTGTGCGGTGTTCGCCGGTCACCCTGCGACTGGACACCCTACCTCTTCCTCCTCCGTCCTCTTCAGCGTTTCACTGGCGAACTTCACGTACTGCGTCATGAGGGTCACCAGGGCAGTGTATCGGGTTCGAAGGTCCATAAACTGAAAGGACAAGGAGGGGAAGGACCTCTAAATCACTGTAAAACTTTAACTTAAAATTTTGTTTTACTGATTTCAATAAAACAGAGATTAAAGCAGGCAAAATCTGCAACATCAGTGCAGGTTTTTTTTCGAGTGTTTTCAACGCACACTGTTAACAGTAGTCTGTTAACACGAAGGTCATATGATGCTCTTACATTCAAAGAATAACATCAACACTGAAGCTCTGCCAATGCACTTTTATCAATTTCATTGCTTTTATTTCATTTTAAAATTGTAATTACAAAATATAAGTATTAATAGTTTGGAAATAACTACACCAGTGTAGGCTCATGAACCGTATGCAACCAGTTAAACCAAATAACGCGACAAGCAAAACAAACAAACAAACAAACAAACAAACAAATGAATAAATAATGTAATAAATGAATAAACTAATTAATTAATAATGCGCTGACCTCCTGCTGGATGGCGTCAGATGAGCTCTGCATTCTCCGCCGTTTGATGGGGGACTTGTGCTGCGAGTCCACCATGGCCCTGTAGGTCATCAGCTGCAGCTCGTAGTCCTGCCAACCAGACAGAGAGAGAGAGAAACAAAAGCGGAGAGAGGGAGAGAGAGAGAGAGAGAGTTGGAGAGTAGGAGAGACAGAGAAAGAGGGAGAGAGTGGGAGAGAGAGATGGAAACAGAATGCAGGACATCAGTGTTTGCGGTCTCCCATATAGAACCCGGTTCTTCGCACATTAGCACCTTCTGTGAAAACGGTCCAAACATCGCGCAACTTTCCTTTTTGGAAATGAAAGTCACAAGAGAAGAAAACCTAGTACATTATATCATATAACAGATGACATTAAATTTAGAGTTTGTCAGTGAGATGTCAGTAAGCAGAGCTGATTTTGTTCCCAGGAATGCTTCCTTTGAAGTATGTAAAGTAATATGTGCTGGATTTCAGTAAATAAAGAACAGATAAGCTGTTCCAGTGTGAGACATGAAAGCTTCCCCCACCCTCTACTCTTCTCTTTGTGGCCCGTTTGGTGGCTGTCTACGGTCCATAGACAACGGCCTGAACAAAACGCAGCACACCGCCTCACCTTCACGGCAGCAGAGTACTGCTCTGAGTACTTCTGGCACTCCTCAATCCTGCCATGCTTCTGTTCGATTTCAGACACCAGGACCTGAAAGGAAACAAACACAGTTCAAAAGGGCAAGAAAACAAATCCTGCGTCGAGGTCTTCAGTTGTTTTTAATCCCGGAAAGACGTAACATAGCATAAACAGACGCAACAAGCAAAACATGTTCTGAGCCTGTCATCTGTCCTCTTCCCTGTCAGGGTCTTGCATTTATCTGGTCAGTTTAACTTGCTTAATATCTCTGCCTTTCCACTTCAGCTAAAATCCAATAAATGACTCGGCACAAAATAGCCACTAAGTTTTAGGAGTGAGGCCCCCACTGCTGGTGGCTGGGACAAGCCCATCTAAACAGTAAATGAGTCAAATAAAGGGGTCACTTTCCCAATCCCCAGCTACAAACACAGCTGGAAAACCCAGGTTCAGAAAGTAAAAGTCCTTTCCAGTGTTTTGCTTCTATCACCTGTATTTGCTAATTAGCACAATTTGTCAGCCAGGAGGCAGAACTAATGAGTGAGATCAGCTGGCTGAGTTCACAATGTGGAAGAAACACACTGCAGGACTTTAAGTTTTCCGGGCCCCGGACTTCCCAGCTCAGGCTATAAATGCACCGCTACCTTCTGCTGGTTGAGCAGCTCAGCGAGAGCCTTGCTGTCCTCAGGCTGGTTCTCCTGCATGGACCGCTGGTTGGCCTCCATCTCCCTGACCCACTCATCCAGGCTGCCGTACGCGTCCCGGTAGTATTTCAGAGACTTCCCGATGCCCTCCAGATCTCGCAGCCTGAAGAAGAAAATAACATTTCACTGTATTTACTTATTTATTTTACATCTTCTTGTCAGCTTGGCCGCTTTCATTTTGCAGGTGGATTTACGTAAATCGCGTTTCATAAATCATCCTTTTATTGAACTGCATATTCCACCAAGACAATCCAAGTATCTTCCTCAAGGCTGAAATGACAAAACCAGCAGCCATGGTTCCTGAACATCGAAGATATACTGTCACTGTCTGCATGTTCTACTTGTGCAACCTAAAAAGTTTGAAAACCAGCCCACAGGACTAATACTCAACTATCCCTGTTAAAAATGTTCACAAAGCACTTACCTGCTCTTAATTTGGGAGTGCACGTTGCACACTAACCTGCTCTCTATCTGAGTGCACACTGCACACTAACCTGCTCTCTATCTGAGTGCACGTTGCACACTGACCTGCTCTCAATCTGAGGGAGCATGTTGAGCACTGACCTGCGCTCGATCTGGGAGTGCACGTTGAGCACTGACCTGCTCTCTATATGAGAGTGCACGTTGAGCACTGACCTGCTCTCGATCTGGGAGTGCACGTTGAGCACTGACCTGCTCTCTACATGAGAGTGCATGTTGAGCACTGACCTGCTCTCTATACGAGAGTGCACGTTGAGCACTGACCTGCTCTCGATCTGAGTGCACGTTGAGCACTGACCTGCTCTCTATGAGAGTGCACGTTGAGCACTGACCTGCTCTCGATCTGGGAGTGCACGTTGAGCTCTGACCTGCTCTCTATATGAGAGTACACGTTGAGCACTGACCTGCTCTCGATCTGGGAGTGCACGTTGGGCACTGACCTGCTCTCGATCTGGGAGTGCACGTTGAGCACTGACCTGCTCTCTATATGAGAGTGCACGTTGAGCACTGACCTGCTCTTGATCTGGGAGTGCACGTTGAGCACTGACCTGCTCTCTATGAGAGTGCACGTTGAGCACTGACCTGCTCTCGATCTGGGAGTGCACGTTGAGCACTGACCTGCTCTCTATATGAGAGTGCACGTTGAGCACTGACCTGCCCTCAATCTGAGAGTGCACGTTGAGCACTGACCTGCCCTCAATCTGAGAGTGCACGTTGAGCACTGACCTGCGCTCGATCTGGGAGTGCACGTTGAGCACTGACCTGCTCTCTATATGAGAGTGCACGTTGAGCACTGACCTGCTCTCTATATGAGAGTGCACGTTGAGCACTGACCTGCTCTCGATCTGAGAGTGCACGCTGTGCCACCGCTCGCTCAGCTGGTCAGCCTTCTCCTTGTGCCAGTCCAGGTCGAAGTCGCGCTCGTTGTGGGTCTTGAACATGCGGTCACTGATGGCTCGCGCCTTCTGCAGCTCGTCCTCCAGGTCGTGGAAGACCTCTCTGTTCTCATCGATCTCCGAGCGCCATTGCTGTAATTTGCCCAAACGAGTCAATTGTTTATTATTATTTTCAAGGGCTGTTCAATGGTGTCTGCATTAATCAGCACTATGCTATGCTACAGGAGGAGAAAGTGACAAAATGGAGGTCAATGGTGGTCAGTTAGTGGATTTGCTAGAGGTCAGCATCCTTGCAATGTCAGTGGCCATATTTCTCTTTTCCAAAACCAAATTCTAAAACTAAATTCTGATGCTGGATTCGAAAACAGAATTCTAAAACAGTCAGTGTCAAGGAGTCTCTTTGACAAGGAGTCAACTAACATACTAGAGCCGCAGCTGTACACTGTACATTACGTATGTTAATTCACAAAGAGTCAATTAACATGCTAGCGCCACAGCTGTACACTGTGTCTTACGAATGTTAATTGACAGCTGTACACTATCTGCAATCAATTCAGCGTTCCGGGATGTGGATCGTGTGCATAAATAACAGCGCGTACACACAGACAGGCACACGCAGACGTAGGTCACCTTGAGCATGCTCATGACCGTCTCGATAGTCTTGCCATCGGCACACACGCCGTCCTCCTCGCAAAGCTTGGCCTCGTACATTTTGACCAGGCTCTCCGCAGCCTGGCTGTGCTTCACCACCAGGCTCACCGACTTCAGCCTGCAAGGGGAACAGCAGCCGTCAGACCCCGGCTCCAAACTTGCAACCCCCCCCCCCATAATCTGTAATGGGGAACCCTCACAGCTAGTGCTCACGCTATTTCAGGTTTAGAGAGTACCTGTCAGACAGCGCCCCCTATACCCACGTCATTATTACAAAACCATTTGTGTCCATACCCTTCATTATTTAAAAACACATTGTTCTCCATTTAAAATACAGTCGCTATTGCGAAGTCTCCTTTGAGTACAAGATTTAAGTATCAGTACGGTACAGTATATGATATGACGTGATTGACAGGCAGTGCTGTGGGAACCTACTTCTCCAGGTAGACGGAGGACATGGAGTACACCTGGCTCATGCTGTGGAGGAGCACGCTGAGCTCCGAGGAGAGGGTGGGAGCGAGGAGGGAGGCGGAGGCCTGGCTGACGAACGCCTCGCACTTCTCCTTCAGCGCCTCCAGATCCTCCTTCAGCCGGTCCAGCTCATTCTGCATGGCCTGCCAACCAGGGAGGGCACAGTTAAGCGTCACAGTATGTGTGTGTGTGTGTGTACGTGCATTCTGCATGGCCTGCCAACCAGAGTCACAGCAGGGGTGGGGGTCAGTGTGTGTGTGTGTGTCTGTGGATGTGTGTGTGTGTGTGTGTGTGCGTGCATGCGTGCGTGCATGCGTGCGTGTGTGTCTGTATGTTTGCATATAGGTGTATCTTGTGTAAACTATGGGGGTATGGTTCTGAATATTTTTCTCTTTTCCAACAAATTATCTTTGTTTGATTGGTTTAATTAGTTCATTAGCAGTGAAAACTCAAAATGTATAAAGAGGGCCTAACATATATAAATAAACAAGCTGATTAACAGCCAATCAAGTAATTAAAAGCTAGAAAAAAGTCTCAAAATGTCATTTCCCTTCTCTTTCTGTGAAGGAAGCAAGTTTGACGGTTCTAAGACCCCGAATCCTGAGATGGTTAAAGCAGTGTATGAAAGTAAAGGGTGGCTTCTTCTCTCACTCATTTTGGCAAAAGAAACATCCTTGCCTCATAAATTACATTACATTACATTACAGGCATTTAGCAGAGCGACTTACACAACTTTTTTACATAGCATTACCTCATTACCTAAAACTCTATAACAGACACTTCACTTTAAGCACCTTTGTAAACCTAATAAAAATGTCAACACAAAGTGATATGACGGGGAATTTAGTCAGAAGAAGCAGTTTGGCTGCAGTCTGTCGACGCCCACCTCTTGGTCCACGATGCGACGCATGCTCTCCTCCAGGTCGTCCCGGTCCAGAGGGGTGCGAATCTGGCGGAGTAGGCGCTCCTCGTACCCCTCGAGGCGCATGCGGAAGGTCCGCAGCTCCGAGATGAAGATGTTGTACACAGACTCCTCGTGTTCCTCTGTTCGCCAAAACAGGAAGCAAGAGAGACACGACCATGCCAATCAGAACTGGGTCAGTATCAGTTGTCACTACCATCAAACTGACTCATTACTGATCATCCTAAACCAGCACTGATTATGGAGCTGATAAATTAATCTTCTGTTCATTGTGTATATGTGTGTGTGTGTGTGTACTTGTTTTGTCAGACAGCCAGGTTAAAAAACAGTCTCTCTGGGAAAGCCATAAACTCACCCACCAACACACACGCGCACACACACACACAAACACCCACAGGCACACACACTCACATCTTGACAGAGTTGCCGGCCAGAACTGAGAGGATATGTAGTAATCCCTGGAGGCATTAACTGCTGCCTAATAGGCTTAAGGAATCAGGTGTTCCTGGAAGGAATGGGGGTGAGGGGGGTGAGTGGGCGGGGCGAGGGGGGTGATGTTGGTGGGGGGGTGAGTGGGCGGGGCGAGGGGGCGATGGGCTTGCCTCTCTCCGCAGAACGGAGCAGCTCCTCATAGTACTCCCTGCAGGCCTCCACCTCCCTCTCCAGCTGGGTGCGGTCCGCCATGGAGAAGACCTCCGACTCGTCGCTGTCCTCAAGGAAGCACTCCAGGTGAGACTGCAGGTTGCTAAGCACCAGCTGATGTTCCCCGGGCAACAGAGTCTTGGCCTGCATAGCACAGCATAAAACAACCCTCTTCAGCCAAACCGTTACCTCACACACCCCTCACACAGTTCTAAAGGTCTACACCCACTTTGTGTGTGGTGTGTGTGTGTGTGTGTGTGTGTGTGTGTGCTTGTCTGTGTCTTTGTCTGTGTCTCAGTTATGATGACTACCTTCACTGCCAAATCTCATGTTAATCGCTTCCCGAATTTGAAAATGATGTCATCTTCATACAAAAACATCCCAAGGGACGAAGTTGAACGTGCGGTGGATTTATCGTCCTGCCTCAGCAGGACAGCATTGTTGTGGGATCTCCGTGCAATTATGCACTCAGGAACACTGCAAGGCGACCACAGATACAGGTAAACGCCCTCACCGCCCCAAATGAGCGGTATTAAGGAAGGCTTGCTCTCGCTGCCGTGAGTAATTACAGTGCAGCGGCAGACCTGTCTGCTGAGGCTTGAGCATGGCAGCTCTTTTGTGGAGCCTGAGGCCATTATGTTCTCAGAGGAAAACTAAGAACAGTGAGAAGATAAATGTAATAAAGCATAAAACGAAGCTTTAAAAGGGCCCGTGCCACGCCCTCTGCCCCCAGGGAGCAGCTCCTGCCAGGAGAGCTCAGTGTGTGAGCGGCTCACCAGGGAGACACTGACTGTGCTGGAGGAGGACTCACCCAGGAGACACTGACTATGCTACAGGAGGACTCACCAAGGAGACACTGACTGTGCTACAGGAGGACTCACCAGGGAGACACTGACTGTGCTAGAGGAGGGCTCACCAAGGAGACACTGACTATGCTACAGGAGGACTCACCAAGGAGACACTGACTGTGCTACAGGAGGACTCACCAGGGAGACACTGACTGTGCTAGAGGACTCGCCAAGGAGACACTGACTGTGCTAGAGGAGGACTCACCCAGGAGACACTGACTGTGCTAGAGGAGGCCTCACCAAGGAGACACTGACTGTGCTAGATGAGGACTCACCAGGGAGACACTGACTACGCTAAAAGACTCACCAAGGAGACACTAACTGTGCTAAAGGACTCACTAAGGAGACACTGACTGTGCTAAAGGACTCACCAAGGAGACACTGACTGTGCTAGAGGAGGACTCACCAAGGAGACACTGACTGTGCTAGAGGACTCACCAAGGAGACACTGACTGTGCTAGAGGACTCGCCAAGGAGACACTGACTGTGCTAGAGGAGGACTCACCAAGGAGACACTGACTGTGCTAGAGGAGGCCTCACCAAGGAGACACTGACTGTGCTAGATGAGGACTCACCAGGGAGACACTGACTGTGCTAGCGGAGGACTCACCAAGGAGACATTGACTGTGCTACAGGAGGACTCACCAGGGAGACACTGACTGTGCTAGAGGACTCACCAGGGAGACACTGACTGTGCTAGAGGAGGACTCACCACGGAGACACTGACTGTGCTAGAGGACTCACCAAGAAAACACTGACGGTGCTAAACTCTCAGAAGAAAGTGTCTCAAAAGGCTCCCCTGTGTCTCCATAGAGGAACCCCATCTACTGCAAGATACTTTTTCAGGCAAAATGGTTCATTCTGGAAGCATTCACATCTACCACAGCTTTCCACATCTACCATAAATGGTTCCATAAAGAACTAAAACGGGTACCTCAATGGCGAAAAGCCAAAGAACCCTTTTTTATGATACTGTGGAGATGGACTCACCGAAGACACGCTGGCACTGCGGATGGCTTTGATGTCGGTCATCAGGTAGTGCCAGGACACCACGCTCTTCATGTTGATGTGAGAGTGATGCCACAGGGCTAGAACGTTCTGGTACAGCTGCTCGATCCTGCAAAGAAGCACAGGGCCGTCAGTGACACACGCAGGATGACAGTGCAGCGCAGTGTAGCGGTTAGGGAACTTGACTTGTAACCCATAGGTCTGATTCTAAGGTAGGGCTCTGCTGATAAGCTGTCCTTAGGCATGGAGCTTCAATTGCTTTTGGTATTTAGGTCCAAATTGTTTTATTTATTTAACCTTTATTTTATCAGGAGAGTCCCATTAAGACAGAATCTCTTTTACAAGGGAGACCTGGCCAAGAGGGCAGCTCAAATTTAAATTTACATTTAAACGGCTAAAATGTAAAACCTTTTAAACATTTTTTTCTGCTTTCTGCTATGAGATGACCTCCCAGAATGCCTTGCTCTCACCTGCTGGCCAGCTCAACGGCCTCCTTGTTGGGGGGCGGCACAGTGAAGCAGACGGAGGGAACCATGGCCTCGTTCCCAGAGGGGCTGATCACCTTCCACTTGGCCCTGTGCGAGTTGTTGGCCAGAACGCACTCGTCCTCTTTGTAGATAGTTATCTGCACAGACCAGCGCGTCATAGTGAGCTCAAGGCCAAACACTCTCAGCAACACTTGAGAAATGCCCCTTTATCATGCAAGGGAAAACTAAATCATTAAGCATGAGGTTCACATGATACGAGCAGAAAACACAAGTGTGTGAGACTGGGGCAGGGCAGATGAATTAGTTTATAGTTCTTTGTTTACGCGTTCTTTAGCCAAGGGATGGGCCTAAGTGTTTCCTTTGAAACTGCCAGACAGCCAGGCTAAAACCTGCCCCAGCTGAGCACACTAAATCCGTGACTCCCAGATGGGAGGTCCCAAGTTGGAGCTAGGGAGTGGCGCCCAGGTGGGTGTAATCTAATATCCTGGGCTGGAACTCATTCAAAGGGTGATATCCAATAACTATGAGCTAATCCTAGGGCTTCTTTCCCATGTTTCTTTCAGGTACTGCACGTTGTGAGATGAGAGGCGGGGCTATGGGGCAGGAGGGCGGGGCTGGTTGCGGGAGTACCTCGATCTGTCGGTAGTCGCAGATGGCTCTGACCGGGATGGACGTGCGGACGGGGTGGTCGGAGCTGCGGGGCTTCAGCTGGACTATGCTCTTGGCCCGGCCCACCAGGCCCGCCACGATGCTGCGGTACTGAAGCAGCAGCTCCTTCTCGTCCTACGGACAGGCAGACCACGCCCACATTTACTGAGCAGCTGGACTAAACGCACAGATTCAACCAGCTGCCAATCACAGGGAATGAACAAAGGGTAGACCACGCCCACACTTACTGAGCAGCTGGACTAAACGCACACATTCAACCAGCCACCAATCACAGGGAATGAAAAAAGGGTGGACTACCCCCACATTCAAGTATCGTCCAGTCACATTAGAGGGAGCATGCAGACTCATAGATCAGCACTTCTCAGAAAAGTAAAGCTGTCACAGTGATATTTAACCAGCAGGTAGTGAATCTGCGAAGGGCACGAGTCCAGGACAGAGCCACAACGCTGACAGTATAAAACAGGAAGTTGACTCATCCCACAGGAAGTTCACTCATCCCCTTAAACATCACCAGCACAAATTTCACTACCACAACAGTAGCATCGTAGCGCTTTACTTTGTCCAGATAGAGCCCAGTTGCGTGTAGGAGCCTCTATCTGAAACCTGACCGCGGGGGCTCACCATGGACTCCTGCACCAGGTCCTCCAGCCTGTGAAGGCTGCTGGAGCGGTCACAGCCGTACTTCCTCTGGATGGTGTCCTGAAGGCCCTTCAGGTAATCCTGGGCGTCTTTGGCGTCGCTGAAGAACTGCGGGGGTGGAGCGGAGAGACGCAGAGTGAAGGCTAAAGACCCGCCTGCCTCGTCCTGCTACACTCTCTAGCGCTCTGCTTTTCTGCTTTTGGAGGGGCGGAGCCGGGGAAGGCGCTCACCTCGAAATAGACGGCGTTTTCTCGCAGGTGCTGCTCCACGCAGCCGCACAGCTGCAGGATCCAGCTCCACTGCGTCTGCATGGCGGCTCTGTACGCCTGCGGGTCGCCCCGGAGACAGAGAGAGTGTGAGACACGCACAGGGAGGCACGTGCAGAAGGCTGTTAAATGCCACCTCACCAAAAAATAAGTATCGACTCATGTCACTAAGGAGCAAAATGATCAGTGTAAAAAATAAACTCCAACCAGAAGATCAGGCATTATTAACATCATTATTCATTAGCCCTACATTTAGTTGGGCTAATGAACACAGAGTGAAAGCAAGAGAAAGCCAGAGTTGAAGATAGTTCACTGTCCTTACAGCTAAAAATACCTCTAACACCAATACTACTGCTCTTATCAGCCTAATAGAATGTCCTTATGTACTTGTGTTATCCTTTGCATTCTGTAAGTAGTTCTGGGGAAGGGTGTAATGTAAGGTAGCAGTAACTGGGCACATACAGGTGATCTGGGCATGTAAGTGATCTGGGCATGCACAGGTGAGCTGGACCGTACCTCAATTGTCAGTCGGGCCGGATGGTTCCCTCCGAGGAGCTGCTCGGCTCTGTCCTGCACAGACCTGATGGCCCCCTCCTTATCGTCCAGCTCCCTCATGAGATCCTGCAGCAGCCAAACAAGACACCTCAGGCCTCCTGCCCGACCCCCAGCGCCGCGCTCAGGCCACCAGAGCCAACAGGCTACTAATGCGCAGACAGCCTGCCTGTGCAAGCCCCTCAGTGCTCAAAGTCACTATGGCAACCTGCAGCTCAGCAGCTCAAAGGCACCGTGGAAACTTGCAGCTCAGAGCTCAAAGTCACCATGGCAACCTGCAGCTCAGAGCTCAAAGTCACCATGGCAACCTGCAGTTCAGAGAAAAATGCATCGATGCCCTGTAGGAACTCAGAGACACCATGGTGCCCCGTAGAGACTCAATCAAACACACATGATGCCCGGTAGCTGGTGATGGCCAGACTCACCGCATGGTAATCCCTTTTCCTGGAAATGTTGGTGTTGCGGTCGCTCCAGTCGAAGGCCACCTCCTCCTCCTCTTTCTCGTTTAGCCAGATGAGCTCCTGCGTGGCCCGGGACACCAGGTCATGGAGGCTCTCCAGGTTCTTCTGCCGGGTCTTGGAGGTGTTCTGGGGGGGGGGGGGAGAGAGCAGGGGGAGGGAAGGACAGCTGAGTCTCACTCGCTCACTCGCTTGGCTGTGTCTCACGTGCAGGTGCTTCCCCACCCCTGTCCACCTCTACAGGCCCCTCACGTCTACGAGCCCCTCACACGGAACGGTTAGCGGTAAATGGTATGCAGCTTCTGGGACATTCGCACTCACCAGCAGTTTCCCGTACTGAGTCTCCAGGTTGGCCAGCTTCTCAGAGTAGCTCTGTTTCATTGGAGAAGTCATCTGAATCTACAAACCAACCAATCAGTGTGCGTCAGTCTAGGAGCACACAACATCTGAGCCTAACACAACAGTACTTTCAGCATGCCTTCCCTACACTGAACTATGGTTTCTACTTCTATGCAAAACATCCATAAATGATGACACACCCACATAATTAGAATCAGCCTGTTGTATTCATGTTAAATCAGAGCGATATGATGCAATGTGATGTCTTTGCCGGAGCATCTTCAGCATTAGCATGTCTCCTTCACAGTGCAGTGTTTTCCTGTGCAGTTCTGATGCTCCATTTTGAAATCTGCTTTCAGCGATTCTTTTCTTAAGGTTTGTTGAAGACAGGCACAAAACTAAGAGCACATTACCTCGCTATGTTTGGCTTCTTTGAGGCTCATCTGGAACTCTTCGATGGCCCTGTGCATGCTTTTGTGATTCTCTAAATGCGTTTCCACGCTTGGCAAATCTGAACCCCACTCTCCACGATCTAGTTGCACCTACGCAAAAAAACAGCACAAAAAAAAAACTCACAAAAGGAACCCACAGTCCATTCATGCCACATAGTGACATTCAATTAAAATTACAGCTCAAGCTGAAGAGCCCTATCTGTTAACACTTACAACTCCCTATCCACACAACTAAATGATTGCAAATTCTGCAGCAAACTACATCTAATAGATTGTGACAGCACTTTCTTCTCTTTTTTCTGTTTATAGGAACTCAAGAAAAACAATAAATATTTCCAGCTAAACGTACATACGTACACAGTGGGGGGAAAAACTAGCTGATTCGAAACTCAGACACATCAATAAGGAAACAATACCGTGTGCCAAGATCGAAATGAGTTATGCCAAGAAACGACTTGGTGCGAACAGTCCGAGAACAAGAGAAATACATTCCCGTGAACGCTAAATCCGCAGGCAATCACTCGGGCAACCCCCCACGCCACACACGGCTCTCACCTGCATCTCCTCCACCCAGCTGAGGAGGTCCTGCACGAAGTTCATGTTGACCTCCTCCTCGCTCATGTTGGAGTCCACCATGGAGGACTTGAGCAGGGGCTTGCGTATCTGGATGAGCTTCAGCTGCTGCAGGGCCCCGGGGTCCACGGCCCCTCCGGCCCCCACCACGCCCCCCATGTAGGCCGGCAGGCCCCCGGGCTGCAGCGAGGGGGCCACCATGGAGGGGAGGGACGGGGGCAGGCACGTCTGGCTCAGGCCGGAGGTGAGGCCGCCGCCCCCCAGGCCCCCGCCCGCTAACCCGCCCGCCAACCCGCCGCCGGTCAGCCCCATGTTGAGGTTGGAGGAGAAGCCCGAGCTGAGGCTCTGCGTTATTCCCGAGATCATCATCTTGGTCTGCTCGGAGGTCAGCGTGCGCCCCTTGCTGTAGACCGAGGAGCACTCCCCGCGTAGCGTCAGGAGGTCGTCGCGAAGACTGGACACCCTGAGGGGGGGGGGGGGTGGGAGAGAGACGCTTTAGAGCAAAGCACGCCCTCAAATGCTAAACGATAAACGTGCAACAAACATGCCGATAAACGTAGCAGAATATATACAATCAGCTCTGTGAGTCTGTCAGTCTGCATCTATCCAGTAGTCTGAGAAAAGAAGAACTGATTTAATTTAATTTTGCAATTTAGGCGTTCGGCAGACATGACTTCACAATGGTGCTGGGAGAAAAAAAAACTACTAGAGCTAAATACAGATAAAAGAAATGATGCACTTCCCACTTTATCTTTAACTACCATTCTATATGTGACATTACCTGGGGATTACCTGTTCAGTACAAAAGCGTATTTCATGCATGTTGAAGGCCTAGTGTGCATGACAGCACCTTTGTCTCTCAATATCATTTCTTTGCGGCAAGGTTTTAGGTAACAGAAACGGCAGCTCCTTACTTCTGAACGAGCTGGTCAGCCAGGTAGAATTTCCCGTCGAGCAGAAGCTGGATGTCCACCACCTGCTGCCGTAGGATGTGCTCGCACTCCAACAGGTATCCGGCGATTTCCGCTTCATGCTGGAACTGAATCCCCGACTCCAGCCTCTTTGTATCCTGGGAGCAGACGCACTCAATTCAAAACCCATTCCTTTGCATCTGTCTATGTGTATCCATGATAATAAAAATAAAAAGTGTTATAATTATTTATTATTATCATTATTATTATTATTATGTGTATGATGCGAAAGCTTGTTTTCAGCAAAGCATTTGCTTCAGATCAATGCTGTGCGATACTTTTTTTTTTAAAAGCTGCCATTTTGAGAATAAAAAAGTTTTGTCAAACAACGCGACTCATTGATGTGACTTACTGCCTGCAGGGCACCCCGAGCGAGGGCTAACTTGTCCTCCCCAAGGACACAGTTCTGTTGGACCCTGTTGGCGATCTGCTGCAACATCTCTAGCCTGAAATTCAGGAGCAGAAGACAAGAGAGATCAACACCTGCGCTTACCAATCAGCTCCGAGCATCGACGTCCTTTTCCTACTTCTCATTGGACGTAGCAGGCCCGAGAGAAACAAGGAGCAAACAGGACGGCTTTGGAGCGCGCGTGGGGGACCCGACGCCCGCCCCCTCGCGCGGGAGGGAGCCCTGACCTGGGTCCATAAACGGAGTTGTTGTTGGGTGAGAGGGGCGCGTTGGAGAGGAAGGCGTTGGAGAGGGGCGGTTCCCCGCCGGTCAGGTGGTTCTCCGTGGAGCCGAGGCTGGCGAGGGTGCTGCTGCTGAGCGAGGAGACGCTGCCGCGCAACGCCAGGTTGGTGCTCATAGTCGCCGAAAAGCGGTGCCCGCCCCCCCCCCCGGCTCCCGAACGCCCAGGCGGCGATGCCGCTAGCGCCGCCCTCTTTAACCCGCGAGACTCGAGCTGGCGAAGGACCGTGCGACTCCTCAGCTCCCGCGCGTCTACGCCGCAGACCGACACGGAGGCGTGTGGACCGCTTGGCTCCCCCTCCGTCGCATTTATAGGCTCCCGGGGGGGGGAGGCGGGGAGGGGTAAGGGGGGCGGAGGAGGGGCGGGGGAGGGGTAGGGGGGCGGGAGGCTACAGCTGGCTGCACAGTCTCTCGCTCCGGGCCACAAAAACTTTATGTCGCCTTCCAGAATCGCCCGCGTCGGCCCCGGCGCAGGTCGAAACAGTTTCCAGTCCGCGAGGGCAGGGTGTGGAATGCATTAGAGAGGGCGGGGCGGGGCTGGGCGGGGCCGAGGCTGTCCCAGGATTCAATAGCCATCCATCAGCAGCGGAATAAAAGAAGAAACATGATTCTGTATTTATAATCTCTCAAATGTGGTGACTCACTGACTGAACACCAACAATGAGAGGTGATTTCCAGAGCAGAGAACATAAATAACTCATCCTGCAGCCGGGGAGGGGGCGGGGGGGTTGCCACACAAAGAGCCATTAACCCGCATGTTTATACACAAACAAAAACCTGCCGAGAGAAAATTTCCACAATAAAAAAAAAACAATTATCACACCCAATGAGAAAAAAACCAATGACTGAAGAGTCAAGTTAAGGGAACCATTCCGGCTCAACAGAAGAGGCTGTTTCCACAAAGCCCCTGCAACCCCAATAGAAAGGCTCCAACTGAAACCCATGACCATCAATCAAATAGACTTGACCTGCACCAAGAAGATGGTGCAGCCTTCATGCGCACATGCAAATCTGAAAGGAAGAGCTCGAGGACGGCGGTAAGACATAAATTACACTTGAGATGCAGTCACGGCGTGTACTTATGGAAGAAAACGTACAGCTTCTGGCGTTTGTGTACCCTAATCATAGACCGAACGTACACGTTTGTGCAAAATGCTGCTAATTACTGTTATAAAACGCTGCGTGTCTGTTAAAGCTCCACTCGCTAAAGAATCTCATGCCATGCTTCAACAATCACCCAATGCAATCATCCCTTCATGACATTATCATTCACAGAATTACAGTACGTACCCCTTCTTCTTCCTCGCTCGTCTTATATGCAAATAAAACGATTCGAGAGGAGCAGCCTCAAATGTAACATCTCAAAATTCGGTTTAAAAACAAAGTTTAAAAAAAAAAGAAAAAAAAAAAAACATCTCATCGCAAGTGTCAAAAAAATTCCCCAGTTTTTTCAAATGCCTCGCGGAGACAGCGAGATCCCGGGAACGTGCGATCAGGCGACGGGTCAACACTTTTGATTCGCTCTTAATCTGGAGCTGTCACTTAAGTATGGGCGGGAGGGAGGGCCCGTAAATCAGCGTCTGACAGGGGAAGCGGCCGCCGCGCGCTGGTACCTGTCCACCTCCGGCCTCAGGCTCTTCTCCCTCTCCAGCATGCCGATGATCAGCTTCCCCCACTCCTTCTCCACGTCGTTGGGGTGGTAGCCGTGCGGTAGCTGGATTCGGCCAAACTCGATCCACGCCTGCGACCGAAACCCCCCGGGAAACACGAAGAAGACCCCGTCAGTCTTCCAGCTAAATCTGGTGGCGTCTATTTCCACAGAGGCTACCGGATAAGGCGTAATTAAACGTACTGTTCGAGCTGACGGATTCTGACTTACCTCAAGCATTTTGTAAAGCTGCTTGATTTTGGTCTTCTCGTTTTCCTTTATTGGGATTTCATTCTCCTTGAACTGTAAATACTGTGTATAAAGTGCCTGCAAAAACAGATCAATAGCAGATTAATTCTGATGATTTTAATTCCCTCTTCGAAAAAATATGCACGAATGCAAAGAAAACAAAGAATAGGCATAGATCTGTATGTTCTGTGGCAAAAGTGGAGCGTTGGTCCACAGGCACTCTCTCTACGTCACATGTCATACGGTGTATGGAATGGTCATATGGCACAGCAGCATGGAATGCTCATACGGTGCACAGCAGCATGGAATGCTTATACAGCACAGCATGCAGCATAGAATGCTCATACAGCACAGCAGCATAGAATGCTCATACAGCACAGCATGCAGCATAGAATGCTCATACAGCACAGCATGCAGCATAGAATGCTCATACAGCACAGCATGCAGCATGGAATGCTCATACAGCAAAGCATGCAGCATAGAATGCTCATACAGCACAGCATGCAGCATAGAATGCTCATACAGCACAGCATGCAGCATGGAATGCTCATACAGCACAGCATGCAGCATAGAATGCTCATACAGCACAGCAGCATAGAATGCTCATACGGCACAGCAGCATGGAATGCTTATACAGCACAGCATGCAGCACAGAATGCTCATACAGCACAGCAGCATAGAATGCTCATACGGCACAGCAGCATGGAATTCTCATACAGCACAGCATGCAGCATAGAATGCTCATACAGCACAGCAGCATGGAATGCTCATACGGCACAGCAGCATAGAATGCTCATACAGCACAGCAGCATAGAATGCTCATACAGCACAGCATGCAGCATGGAATGCTCATACAGCACAGCATGCAGCATAGAATGCTCGTACAGCACAGCATGCAGCATAGAATGCTCATACAGCACAGCAGCATAGAATGCTCATACAGCACAGCAGCATAGAATGCTCATACGGCACAGCAGCATGGAATGCTCATACAGCACAGCATGCAGCATAGAATGCTCATACAGCACAGCAGCATGGAATGCTCATACGGCACAGCAGCATAGAATGCTCATACAGCACAGCATGCAGCATGGAATGCTCATGCAGCACAGCATGCAGCATAGAATGCTCATACAGCACAGCATGTAGCATAGAATGCTCATACGGCACAGCAGCATGGAATGCTCATACAGCACAGCATGCAGCATAGAATGCTCATACAGCACAGCAGCATGGGATGCTCATACGGTGCAGCAGAATAGAATGCTCATATAGCACATCAGCATGGAATGCTCATACAGCAGAGCATGCAGCATAGAATGCTCGTACAGCACAGCATGCAGCATAGAATGCTCATACAGCACAGCAGCATAGAATGCTCATACAGCACAGCAGCATAGAATGCTCATACGGCACAGCAGCATGGAATGCTCATACAGCACAGCATGCAGCATAGAATGCTCATACAGCACAGCAGCATGGAATGCTCATACGGCACAGCAGCATAGAATGCTCATACAGCACAGCATGCAGCATGGAATGCTCATGCAGCACAGCATGCAGCATAGAATGCTCATACAGCACAGCATGTAGCATAGAATGCTCATACGGCACAGCAGCATGGAATGCTCATACAGCACAGCATGCAGCATAGAATGCTCATACAGCACAGCAGCATGGGATGCTCATACGGTGCAGCAGAATAGAATGCTCATATAGCACATCAGCATGGAATGCTCATACAGCAGAGCAGCATGGAATGCTCATACAGCACATAATGCAGCATGGAATGAGATGCCATATTGGTGCCATATGAACCCTCTCAGAGCACACAAGTACTCACACCCAGGCCTCCATAGAAATATTCATATTTGAATCATGACTTAATGTCAACTAGGGAATGAGTAAAATAACCCCAGATTAAATAGACACAAAATGACCGTTCCTGGTGGTATATTCAACCAAATAGCAAGACATAACGTTATTATTATTATTATTATTATTATTATTATTATTATTAATATTATTAGAGCTGAAGTCATTGAGTACTCTGATGATAGATTCATGTATTACAAACAGTTCAGTTCTGGATCTATGAGATGAACCACTCCCCTCAGTGTCATACAGAGAGAAGCAGTGAGGTGACAGTCGGTCAGTGATGCAGATGGATGCTTCAACACCTGTACCTGGCACTGCTGCACATTTCCCCTTAAGCCCAGCTGAGTTTATGAGTTTATGAAAACTAAAAAGCTTCTGAAAGCTTATGCAACTCCCCACCTTGAGTTCCGCAGGGTTGCTGGGAAAGGTTCTGTCGGACATGACTGCTACATGGTGCTTGATCCACTGGCTGAGGTAATTTACCATGTTCTGATACTCCACCCACTTGATATCCACGTCCTGGCACAGTACAAAAAAACAAAAACACACAGAAAGGTGGTTATCAGAAAAATAATGAAAGCTGCACATCAGCCAGTGTAAAATGGTTTTACCACATGATTTTTGAAAGTTCACACCAGACAGCAGTATTATATGTCATACCAGACAGCACCTCTGACCTCATCAACTAATGACCACAACTTGAATTTCTATCCTGGTTGCATTTTTGTACTTGCTTTTTTTTGTTTTAATACTTTCCCTGCATAACTACACAGGTAACTGCTTTAGCTCGAATGTTGGGGTCATCTGAGTAATAAAATGGACCCGGTTGGTAGCTGAGAAATCTGCAGATTGCGTGCACCAACATTCAGAATCGAGTGAAAAGCGTAGCCTCTGGTTTGTTTCATATCTGATGGCAGGTTTGCTCAAATTCGCAGAATGTTCTGCCTGCTTACAATAAAAAATGTCAGGAGCACCCCCGAAGCGTAATGTGCATTACATTACATTACAGGAATTTAGCAGACGCTCATATCCAGAGCGACTTACATAGCATTTACACTGCATCCGTTTATACAGCTGGATATACACTGAAGCAACGCAGGTTAAGTACCTTGCTCAAGGCAATGTCCTACCTGGGAATCAAACATGTGACCTTCCTTCATCATACTACAGAGTCATCCCAATGTGCACTCCTCTAATGCATTCACATGCAACCCAATGGCTATTTTGCACCCTGCTGCCAACACAGTACCACAGGGGAGATGCCAATAGGAAGGAGACACAACTTTCCCCAGAAAACTGAGGGTAAATGATGTAGCAGTAGCTGCAGGAACTTTGGGTGAATGAAACCCACCCTACCCCTGGGGGCAGGACCAACTGTCATCTCCCAATCGCAGTTGGCTAAAGACACAACCAAGGGATAAGATTGTTTACAGGGCCCAACCTACAATTGTGGGGGGCATCTCTTTCAGCTGTCTGATATGAAATACACCCTCACCAGCCACTTTAGTAGAAACACCTGCTCGCTAAAGTACGTAGCCTGCTCCTCCAAACAGCGAGTCATGTGACTGCAACTCTGACTGTATATAAAGCATGCAGAAATGGTGATGAGGCTTAGTTTATTATTCAACTAAATTTTTAAATGGGCAAGATGCGTGATATAGGCGACTTTAAAAGTGGTATGATTGCTGGTGCTAGGCGTGGTTGTTCCAGTATATTCTCCTGGGACTGTCGCACACGACAGCATGTAGATTTTATAGAGGTATTATATAGATTTTATATATAATGGTGCGATAAACAAAGAACATGCGAGCAGCAGTGCTGTGGATGAATACATCTTGTTAATGGCGGAGGTCAAAGGAGAATGGGCCAACTTGTTCAAACTAACAGAGACATGACAAATGAGCAAATGATAGCTGTCTACAACAGGGGTGTGCAGAAGGTCATCCCTGAACGCACAACATGTCAAACTTTGAAGCGGATGGGCTACAGCAGCAAGAGACCACGTCGGGTTCCACTGCTGTCAGTCAAGAACAGGAAGATGAGGCTACAGTCAAAGACATGATCACCAAAACTGGACGACTGAAGATTGGAAAAAATTGCCTTGAATTGTCCAATGAATCTCAATTTCTGCTGTAACATGCAGATGGAAGGCTCAGAATTTCGCATAAACACCATTAATCCACAGGTCCATCCTGACATGTGTCAAAGGTCCAGGCTGGTTATGTTGGTGTTACGGTGTGGGGAACGTTTTCTTGCAACACATTAGGTCCAAAAATACCAACTGAGCATCGTTTGAATGCCACAGTATTGCCTAAGCGATGTTGCTGACCATGTGCATCCCTTTATGGCCACAGTCTGCACTTATTCAAATGGATACTTCCAGCAGGATAATGCACCACGTCACAAAACACACATCACCTCAAGCAGGTTCTACGAACATTGACTTCAGTTTACTCCAATGGCCTGCACAGTCCCCAGATCTCAATCCACTACTAGAGCACCTTTGGGATGAGGTAGAATGGGAGGTTTCCAGTATGAATGTGTCGCTGAAAAATCTACAAAAGCTGCATGATGCTATCGAGTCAGCAAAGACCCAAAATCCATGTGGAATGTTTCCAGCACCTTGTTTAATCCGTGCTGCAAAGAATTCAGGCTGCTCTGCAGGCAAAAGGGGGCCTGACCCTGCATTACATAAGTATACCTAATAAAGTGGTCGAGTTAGCGTATGTTTACACAGCCTCGCACATTCTAAATTTGAATGGGGATTTGAGTCATTTTAAAACGATGTAACAAATCATTTAAAGGGCAAATATGAACCTGTAATTATTAGTTCCTGCCAAGTGATCAGGTGATTACTCTTACTGAACGCACACCTGACAGGAGGCGGAGCTAAAAGCATAATCCCCGCCTGACTGTGACTGATAGTTGCTTCAATCAACAAGCCCTGGCTCTTCTTCTTTGTTACTCTGTACCAACACGAGCTAAAGTTTACCAATTTAGCTCACTGCAAAAAATGTGAAATAAGCCCTGGGCAATGAGGTATTTCAGTTGTATAACATGAAAGGTCACGTATGAGCTGCCTTTAAGCCGATCAAACAACCCTCGCAGAGCGGAGCAGAGAGGCACGTTATGACAACCCGACGCTCATATTTTACATCTTTTTTTTTTTTTGCAGGAATTCTCATTAGTTTTTTCGGTGAAATCGGATAAACCATCGTTCACAAAGTACACACGTAAAACCAAACGCACCGTTTAACAAATCATGAATACTGTATAGCAGAACAATGTTCCAAGATAACACATGCTTATTTCATCTTCGTTTCTGGAAGGCTATCGTATTGGTCTTGAAAGACCAATGCGGAGGGACAGATATTTTTGAATCGGTTCCCGGTTTTTGTGTCATAAGGGCACGAGGATGGGGACACAGAATTACGAGACCGCCTTCGTGCTCATTTTACAGCGGAGAGACCGGCAGTGCCTAAAAAAAAAAACAAGCGCAGGCCTGAAGCTCCCGAAATACCACAGAGAAAGCTTGGCTCTGCTTCAGGATGCTCAACTTGCGCACCTGCGGATGAGCGCCGCTCAGGGAACGCGAGCCTCGTCTCCCAAGCCGAAAGGAAACGGGAGTCAAACGTTCCGTGACCAACCGCACGGCATTCCAGAAAGCATTAAGGGCTCGGTTCAAAGAGGGATGGTGACAAACTATAAACGCCGTGAATTTAACAGCCCGGGAAAACAGAACGGGCTTTTCCATACGACCCCTAACCTGTGAGTTGCTTTAATCGAAGTAAAGCTCAATAATTCCAGTGAAAACTCTTTAAGGTACTCCTTTCCCCTTCCCCCATTATTCAAGGGTTTTTTACCACCCATGTGATTTGTAGACTTTGAATGATCCTTCAGTGAAGCAGTATTATTTTGTATTTGTTTACTGGTAATTTCCCTTTTGCAGCTGCAGTTGCCAATCGTTAAATTGAAGTTCTGCCGTTAAAAATGTGCGAACCAGTCAGGTGATTTCTTTAAAGTATGGCGTCAGAGTGTAATGCAGCCAGTGAAAGCTCTCACCGTGAGCGCAGGACACATCAGAACCCAGGTTCTGCCGGTGAACAAAAGAACTGCATGGCTGCGAAACGTGTTCGGAAGTCACTAGAAGGTCACTAGAGTGTTGTGTGTGCAATTTCTAGCGTGCTATCCAGAAGCAAACCAACCTTCACTGTACTCTAATGGTGCTAATGAGGGAGCAGCTCATTGGTGGATTCACTGTTCGTGCAGACAGTTAACTCAGTAACTGTCTTCTGATGTGTAGTCTGTCATATTGAACGGCGGGAAATGACATCTACACCAATTTTGGGCAAACTATCGCTTTAGATAAGTCAGTTACCGCTGCGTTAGCTCCGCCCAGAAAGGCAGCAGGTGCCCACAGGCTCCCCCGCAGCTGTGAGAGAGAGAAACGTGCCTCTGCTCTGACTCAGCCGCACAGGCTCCCAGAATGCAACACAGCGAGAATATGAGATGTCCGATTGGTGATTCCAAATTAGGGAGCAAAACCAAGGAGATGACTAAATTACATGTACGTGTGTGTTATGATATATTGAACCGCCTCCTTTAGCCCTCAGAAGAGTATGTTTTTTGGAATGTTATTTCAAAATTCTCAGTCAGCGTTCTAGAACTGCATTGCTTCCAATCTTATCCAGAGCAATATACACAAAATAGAAACCATTTATACAAACAAAAATGGACTTTGAGTCACAAGCCTAGTTCCTTAACCATTATCCTACACTGCTGCAGGATTACCCTGCACTGCAATAGATGCAAAGCTAGTATTTGCAGGGAGCTACACCCCATGAAGACTGAAGTATAACATATATTACGCACTAACATACACACACATGTACAAGTACATGTGTCCAGCGCATACTCACATTCGCGCTGATTCCCTCCATGCCCTCGGGCACTTTCGGGAAGACGTCGTACAGCGTTGAGACGTACGTGATGACCGACTTCTCGTCAGGAGACTGCACGTCCACATCTGGGTACCGGAAAGAGTGTCATGAAACTGGCTTTCTTAAGCAAAGGTGGAATTTCAATTAAAATTATGCAGTTATGCATTACCAAAAATTCACGAAATACAAAATTCGTGAAATTACACACTGTTAGTTTGTATTTGCATTTGAAATCTCATCCAGAAAAGGATGCATCATCAGATAATATTCAAGGTTCGTTGAGCTTGATAAAGACACTTTTACATGTTTAAAATAAATATCACAACTCTTTTAAAAAATGATAAAAATAGCTTTAGGTTTGAGTTTAAAAACCCCAAGTAGCAGACTGGTGCAATGTGAAGCAATGTGGATGGTCTAAAACATCAAATAATACAGTGCAGCTGTAAATGTAAACAGGAAGTGGCAGATTCCATTCCATCCTGACACTACGTTAATTTGCTTAGTTAAACATGAATATCGGCACACAGCCGTATAACTGTAAAATGTAAGGGCATGCTGCTAAGCAGTAAATACTCCCAGTGTGGTAATTATAGCAGGTTATGCAACCCCGCCAGTTAGAATGTGTCATTCTATCCTAATGCTCCCAGTGACTGAAGTGCCTGGTACGCAAGCCCATGGTCATGTGACTCGTCATGTGACTGCTGAACTGATGGCTACACCCCTAAGGCACCACAACAGCCATGGAGTTCAATACACAGTCACAGTCAATTTATTTACACATTTATCTACCTTATTGGATTAGACCAGGGGTGGGCAAAGAGGGCTGCTTCTGTTTCTGGATTTCATGCCAAATGCGGCTCTTAATTATTCAATTAGCCCAATCTTTTTGTAATTGATATTTTAGTCACATTTCTTGACAAGTTCGTGAATGACAACAGAAGACTGTTCCTGTGTCCCAACATGAAACATCTCATTGTGGTCTAATCTACAGTTAAACCAGCATCAGTGCATTCAGCTAATTAGCCAACTTAGCCAGTGCTACTGGCGATAGTGAAAGCCAGCATACACGCCGGCCCTGGAACTGCCCACCGCTGGATCAGAGAGAGGCGTTCAGGGCAGTTACAGCGCCGTGACACTGTGAAGCACACGGCCTCTCCTCACGGGTGCGATGCTCTGCGTATATGCGCTCCAAACACCCTCGTAAACGTCCGCTTCCCCGGCGGGCCTTCGAACATTCCTCCACGCCTGCCGAAAACGCGGGAGGGGGGTAAAAGTATCTCACCTTCGGGGTCCAGCAGTCTGGCCACGCCCAGCTGCTCGGCCACGCAGAAGGCCTGCTCCAGGTTGGACCGGCTGCTCTGAGCCGAGACCCTGCCCATGTCCACCAGGTCCGGCCTGCGAGACACACAACATCCCCGTTAGCATTAGCGATTACCCCTCGTTAGCACAGGCTGCTCTGAGCCGAGACCCTGCCCATGTCCACCAGGTCCGGCCTGCGAGACACACAACATCCCCGTTAGCATTAGCGATTACCCCTCGTTAGCACAGACTGCTCTGAGCCGAGACCCTGCCCATGTCCACCAGGTCCGGCCTGCGAGACACACAACATCCCCGTTAGCACTAGCGATTACCCCTCGTTAGCACAGGCTGCTCTGAGCCGAGACCCTGCCCATGTCCACCAGGTCCGGCCTGCGAGACACACAACATCCCCGTTAGCATTAGCGATTACCCCTCGTTAGCACAGGCTGCCCTGAGCCGAGACCCTGCCCATGTCCACCAGGTCCGGCCTGCGAGACACACAACATCCCCGTTAGCACTAGCGATTACCCCTCGTTAGCACAGGCTGCTCTGAGCAGAGACCTGAACCGGTCTGCAGGTTCAGGGAGTTGGGGGGGGGGTGCTCCATAAAGGCACAAACTGTTACACAACCATTTTTTATTCTTCGCCACAGGGTGGTAATTTTACGGGCCTTGAGATGAAAAAGTGTGGAAATGATCTTAAAAGTCAAAAGGCAGACCCTTGAGAAAGAAATCGACACCCCAGGGGAAAGAAAACCTAAATGTCAAGCGCATTCCAGCGGTATGAGCAGGGATCTACAGCGTGCGAGGCGAGCAAAGAGTTGACATTCGAACACAGCTCTTTCAACGGCACCAAAATTTAATGCTGACACACTAATTATGAGTACAAATATCTACTCAAATGGGACTTACAAGGCATCAACAAATGTGCATGCAGCGATTATGAATTATGAGTGACTGTTATCTCTACATGACATTCTAAATCAGTGACTTACATGGCAACAGAGAAAACAGTGCAGAGAACACAGGGCCAAAGGGCAGTACAGTCTAGAATACTCAATCGACAGCAAAACAGAGCAAACTAATCTAAGTACACTGCAACCCCACCAATTGTAAACACCTTCATATCGATCAATTATTAATGACTTGCGTGGGAAGTGCTGCTTTGTCTATGCTCATCAAACGGTAATACACCTCCAAGCATGAAGTTGTTAATTTAGTGTTCTTGCTTTATGGGCTTGCAGTGAAGATAATGAGGCTATTGACCTGTTCAGCCTGGATAAGACCTCCGATCTGGAAAAGTGTTTCACTTTCCATGCAAACATGTTTTTCTAGCTCAGACCCTAACATAGAACTCTGATTTTCATGTGGTATGTCTCAATGGGCTTAACACAGAATAGGTTGTCCATACTGGTGATAACAGAAATGACCGTTTTTAATATATGCTTTCCATTGCACAGTTGTGTATCACATCCCTTACGGTCAAACTTTAGCATAAGTAAGAATTATTTCACATGGTTCTGGGTCTTACGTAAATACAGATGAAGAGTCTGAATACATGGGAAGTTCAACACTGCCAGATTTCCCAGGAAGTCCCAGAAGACAGAAAAATCTCAGCGTTCCCAGATTTTCTAATCTAGGGTTTGTGGTCCAAACCTCAGCAGTGGAGACAACAAAAGGACCAAAGCATACAAAAGCCAGGCCTACAGGCGCCTGGACCGCTCGTGTTCTCGTGTCCTGCATAGGCTGGCTGATCCACTCCATCGGCCACAGAGAACAGGCTGCCTTTTTCAGTTTGAGCCACAGGCATAACGGAGTCATGCGGGGCGGGATATTAACTTTAATACACAGAGAACACAACAGAAACCATGGCAACAGTGGAGCTCTTTCCCCCACTGCGGTTTTGTATATGGGGTTTCATAGCTTCTATTTGGATCTCTGAGTTCATATTTATTGGCAAATTCCCTCTTTCGAAAAACACTTTCACACTCAGGGAGCGGTCATAAATCTCCAGTCAAAGTTTCCGGATCCTCTGCTCTGAACAGCCTGAGCGAAACAGACAGTTGAAAACAGTTGAAAAGCGAACCCACAGACTAAAAGCTGGAGGAATACACTGGCCTGTAATTTTTCTTCCCCAACTAGTCTACTAACACACCCATTCCTTAACTTCGCAAAGCAATTTCCTGTTCAGAAGCAGTATGAGGTGTTTTAAGTTATCAAACCATCTTTAGCCCCAGAAGCTTGAGAAGGAGAGACTCAACACAAGTGCCAAATATGTGTCCTCAGGGAGTGCCCCCTTCCAGTAAGCCTTTCATCCATCTATCTGTTTTTCCTTTCCTATCTTCAACATGATTTGCTCAGTGATGGCTGTATACCCGTCCCATCCATGCAACCTCATTGGTTTCAGATGGAACACACTGGCTTAATGACTTATTTTAGAGAAATATGAGCTAGCTGTGCCGCATCAACAGAGGACAGTGAGGGAAATATGGATTTAGTGCACTGGTCTTTAGTCCTGGTCCTGCAGAGCCGCAGGGTCAGCTGGCTTTTGCTGGCACTCAACACTTGAGTAGCAGAGCTATTGATCAGGTGAAGGGGTTGATCACACAGCTCGAATCGATCGCTGATCTTAAGGTGAAAAGCAAAAACCAACCCGAGTCCGTGGCTCTCCAGGACCAGGACTGGGGATCAAAGAGTTAGCGTACCTGTATTTGTGGATGATGGCGTTGAAGAGCCTTCCGTCCCTCCAGGAGGACGTGAAGTTGTCGCAGCGGACGCCGGTGTACCCCTCCGCCATCTGCTGGGACCACAGCAGGAGCCGCTCTTTGGCCGTCATGTCCACCGACTCCCCCGGGACGTGGACGTCCGAAATCTGCGGGACCCCCAAACAGCCGCATTAATCTCAAAGGGACATCTGAGTCACAGGGAAGTGAGGATACAGCACCTAAAATATACATTTCTCTGAATGAGAGACACGTTGTCCGTGTACTGGAATACAGAACAACATATATAAAGATACACAGGTCCTCATATAAACATACATATATCATGTCTCATATGTGTCCTAGAAAAAATTCTATTTAAACTTCAATCATGTTATATATTAATAATGATGATGTTACCATGGTCACACATAGAACTTGCAGGGCTAACTGGCATGATAGAAGCCAGATGATAAATGTGCAGCTTATTTAGCATTCTTAACAATAAGCGGACCCTGGGTTTTACTGAGTCATGTAGACTTTTGAATTTGAATATTAGGCTCTCATTTTATCTACTGCACATAGTATTTATAAAGACAGAACTTCAGGTAGCCTGAAACTAAATTCAGTATGAATTCAATTTAATTTGTATAACACTTTTTACATAAAACTGTCACAGAGACACTTTACAGAGAAACAGAAGGAAATTTGGATAGAAATCAGGTCTGAACCCCCCAAGAACCGATCCAAAATAAATGAAATCCACAGAACGGTAAACACGAACCCTGGCGACCGCTTCTTCACTGATCAGAAAGTACCTAAAAACACTCAGAGGCATTGCCCTCATGGTTCTATTTCTGCTGTTCCTGGCTTTGATGTAAGAAAAGGCCAAGAGCAATGTTGGGTGACACTTAACACTTGTGAGACTGCATTTCCCAGCTGTCAGTGGGCATATCAGAAAGTCCCACTGTCACCAGGTTGGGAGGAGGACAAAGCAACAGTTGCATTCGCATGAAGAACCAGCCGATTCTCTTCAAGATCACAAAGGTAATGGCAGGCCGTTCTTCCTCCCGTTGAGCACTATCTCAAGTCAGTCACCTCTAATGTGGTCAGTGCGAGGCGGGACTGACACAGCCCACCCACCCCACTCCACCCCAACACTGTGGCCTCTTAATCCAACCAGGAAGTTCTCGATTTTTAGACCTTACATGAGGTGCCCTTACCTAGCTTATGTAGGACCAATAGAAATATCATTAGATCAAATAAATCCACATAATAAAGCTAAAGCCTTCGGGATCTTTGTAGCGCCTACTTTGAGCCAATTTCCATAAAGTAGGAAAGTGGCTCTGAAATCTCTTACTCATTATGTTTTTATGGGTTATTTACAGGGTGATTAAACTCTACTTATAATGTTTATAGAGGTCATTTATAGGGTGATTGAACTCTTATTTATAAGATTTATAGGGGTCGTTTATGGTGTGATTGACCTCTCTCACACAGCCAAGGGGAGGACTTCTTGTCCTCCGAGTGCTTCCGAGAATTCAAATGCAAACCGACCTTAGTAATGGAAAATTCTTTACGCATTCACCCACATCAATCTGCTGCCTGATGTTCTCATGCCACAGAATTAACAACAAATGAAAAAACATACAAAGTCTAAACATGGTCAAACAATGAATACTGTTGAACACTAAGTCTCGCGATTGATCACAGGTAAAGGACGACGATGCCTGAGAGGGACCACAGGGCGCAATATCTGCAAGGAAGGCAGGGCCACCAGTATTCACACATATACACTGCACCCATTACAGTGTGACACTGTCTTCCTGTAAAACCTCAATAACGCAAACCCCAGAGCAGAGAGCCGGTCAGTCAGACAGCCTCATTACAGGGAATTGTTTACAGCAGAAATTTATTTCCTGAACTAATATTCCTTAATGATTTACATCACTTATATTTCTCACATTATGCATGTACTGGACATACAGTACAACCAGTTCAAGTGAAGTTCCTTAAACATTAATCCACACAGCTGTCCACCTAACACGCACACACACGCACACACAGTCACACGCACACACACGTACACACAGACACAAACACACACGCACACACACAGACACAAATACACACACACACACATGTACACATACACCCACACAACAACAACAACAACAACATCAATTTGGATGCCCTTTGGATGCCTACGTGTGAATTCCTCCAGCATAACAAATCCTGACAAATCATCAAAGGCCAAGGGCATTCCGGTGACCCTTAACTTCTAAACAGCTGAGGCAGAGAGGCCGTGCCCAGTCAGGTGGTACTGATTTCTTACGGGGGTGACCTTTGACCTTTGGGACTCTGACAGGATCTGGCTATTTTGCAGCAATGCGTGGCAATGCTGACCGAGATCAGGTGTCACTGAAAGGCGCATGCAAGCCGGTATTGTCACGAGGAAATGAGTCGGCAGGTGTTGTAACGAGGCCAGGCTGCCCTGCCCTTGGGAAAGGCACGTGCCGTCCCTTACTCATGGCACCTGAGCCAATGGCATGTCACTTAAACAAGAAATGCAGCCAACGGAACGTTACTTAAGAAGTGCAGCCAATGAAACGTCACTTTAACAAGACGTGCAGACAATGACGTCAAAGACCAGTCTCACAATCCAAACACTGCTTTCTCTGCATTAGCAATGTCAGAATGTAAAATTAAAGGGTTAAGACATGTTGTCAACAAATTCATGCTGCACACACTCAATTGAAGGAGGACTTTTCTAGTTATCAACAGTTCACGCAGGAAACAAATGTCTTATCGCCGTGTTTTCTTATCTTATTGAAACAAGACAGGTAGAGAAACCGCTTTTCGTGGAGTTTGGCTAACATAAACAACAAATAAAACCCATTAATAAAATCAAAGCCAGGAGTGGAAAATTTCTACCCATTCAGAATTTTCAAACACAACATAAAGAAATACTGCAGGTGGAAAGTAGACATGTAATGTGCACAAGGTATTTTTTAAAATGCCCATGTATCCTTTTTAGGGTTGCTGAGTTGAAAGAAACCGAGCCATAAATCCGCCCACATGACCAGACCATTAACCTCCTGACAATGTTAACGTTATAATCAGAGAGTCTGGCTTCTGGAAGGGTTCACTAAGTACTTAGTGTCCATGCTCTGCTGGCATGGAAAGAATGAGCTAACAAGCCTGAGTCAGCCTCCAAAGCTGAATCCCACGAAAACCATCGCCTTGGAAATAGCAGTTTTTGTTTTTTTCCTGTCTAGAACCCACTTAAAATGCTCCTTCAAAAAATGCAACAGACTGCTTTCTTATTGGGTTTTTTTGTTTCTCTCTCTCTCCCAAAAAGGAAAACTATTTGCTCCGCTGTGACCTGATTGTTCTCCTATTCATAAAAATTGGTATCACAACAAAAAGAATTTCAGGTGTGCAGACTGCTTTTTGTAAACTTGTGAGCCACAGTACTCTATGCCAAGCTGAATATTAATACATTTATATTTAGCTGAAATTGGTCATGAAGCCATAGCAAATTCAGTTCTAACAACCCTGGTTTTACCTCATCACTTTGTCCTGAAGAACGTTTCCCCAGGGTATTCTGGGACATGGCGTCTCCAGAGCTATCTGGTAGTCCGTTTTCTCTGCTGTGGACTTGTGTCGTCCAGACAGTTTTGGGGAGCCCCGTAGTTTTCCCCAGCGAAACATCCCCCGTGCTTCCCCTCCTCCGCACCCCGAAAAACCGGGGGTACCTGCGGCTCACCCCCTCGTCCCCCCTCACTGTCCTGAGCTTGTGCTCCACCGCCCCGAAGCTGACCACCCTACGGATGCGCAGCCGGAGCAGCCTCCTCTCCAGAAGGTTCTCTTTCGGGGCCACGTACTTCGACGCCTTAGTCACGCCGTGAAGCCCGTGCTCGGCGGGGGGCCGGCTGCCGTTCCTGTCCTTCGGCCGAGGGTCCGAGCGCCCGCGAGCGCCCCGGGGACCAACCGCCAAGGGCTCCGAGGAGCAGACGGGCACCTTCCCCACGTACACCCCTCTGTCTGGGGTACCCCCCGGCCCGGGCTGGGCCTCAGCGCGCGCCCCATCCCCGTCGCCCGCCTCCTGGGCCGCCCGCGTTTCGCTCGCGCTCCGGACGCCGTCGCCGCTCTGGCTCCTCAGGGAGTCCGTGGGCTGGAACTCGCCCGACTTCCTCTTCCTCCTCCTCTGGAAGTAGCGGCGGCCGCGCCGCTCCCGCGGGCCGGCGGGTTCGAGGCTGAGCGGCGCCTTGGACGGGTCGAGGCACTGCTCCTCCCGGGGGCTCCGCACGCACCCGCACACGTTCCCCATGGGCGTCAGTCGCGCATACCGCCGGCGAGAAACAGTGCCGGGGCCCGGTCAGTACAGCACCGCGCCGGCCCTGGCCGGCGGCTCCTGGCTTCTCGAGCGACGGATTCCTGAGGCCTTAACCGAATCCAGGCCTCCCTCTCTCTCTCGCTCCCCCTCTTCCCCTCAGCCAGCCGCGGAGGCAGCTGTTTCTGCTCAGCTCCCAGAGCAAACCGTCGGAGTCAGCTCCGGCGACCGGCTCGATCCACCCCCCTAGTCCGGTCAGACCGGAGTTCCAGTCGGGTGACGTCCCATTGCCGTCCCCGTCGGTCGGGAGGGGGGGAGGAGGGTAGCCCAAACGTCTCCAGACCCAGAAAAAAGCAGAAGGCAGGCTGGCTACGCGCTATGCGGTCGCTCCGCTCTCCGTCCTCTCCGTCCGGCTCTGCGCTGCCGACTCCAGCGCGGCGTGCAGGAATCCGCTCTGACCTTTGAAACTATTCCGTCGCCCGGCCAATCCAAAACAAACAGCGTGCGAAGCAGCAGTAAAGAGAGAGAGCTACAGCCGCTGAACTCCTCTATCACCCTCTCTCTCTCTCTCTCTCTCTCTCTCTCTGTTTCTCTCTCTCTCTCTCTCCCTCTCTGTAGATCTATGCGGGTCCTGCAGTTCTGCAACCTCTGCACAGTAAACGCAGGCACCCCCATACACCTCCCAGTGTTGAGTTTCCCAGGACGAGTCCCTCAGCTGAGTCCGGAGTTGGGGGGGTGGGGGGGTGGGGGGTGGGTGTTCGGCTCTGGTCCCCGGAGTCGGGTTGCCAGAGCAGCCAGCGCACGGGAAAACTCCGCTCAGCGCAAGCGCAACGCCCCCTCGGTACCAATATTCCAGGGGTAACCCTGACCTATCAGGGGGGCTTTAAAAATAACAGGCCAACGAGGGTCAACCTCAGCAGCGCTGGCTAATCTGGCTGCTGGACAATGCGCCGGGGGCTATTAATGAGGACTGGCACCATGGGCCATCACAAAGGCCTGGGGGGAGGGGGGTGTATGGACAGATTTAACTGATCAGGTTTGCGATGACCTCATTTCAGACGCCGAGAAACCAAACCGGGCCGAACGTTCCTCCCAGGCAGAGAGACATACAGCCAAACAGACCTCAGAAGCTCAAAGCCAGAATCCACTTTTTTTTAAAGGAGAACAGACAGTCTACCCTCGATTTGTATATGTGGCTTTATTTAGACAGGGACAAAGCAGAGAGGACAGCAGATAGAGAAGGGTAGCTTAGGAGGTGCTATGGGGGAACTCGTACATGGTTCAAGAGTCCGCTGCCCATCGGACTGCACCACACGTCACCCCAAACGCAGATTTTTTAAGCTACAGATTGCAGCGTACATGAATTACTATTACTTTATATCAGCACTTACCTGCCAAGACAAATGTCAGATAGCTACTGGCATCGCAAACACCGGGAGTATCAGTGACACCATCAAACCACAGTGAACTTGAACACACAATTTATTACTTTTTATCTCTGTGCAGATCTGCTCACCAATGACTTAACTGAGATTAATTGAGAACAAGGAGCAAAAAGGCACCAAATATTATTTTTTAAAATCAATTTCTCAGGCCTTTGCTTTTACTGCGAGAAAAGTAACTGAACTTTTTACTAAATACTGAAATCAATAACAGGTGCTGTATGTCAAATAAATAATTATCAAGGCTGAAAGCACTGCCAAGAGAAAATGAAGGGAAAAAAGATTCCTCAGTGTATTTAAAATAAATATACTGTCAGCATATTTACATTACACATAGAGTCAACATTACACCACACCTTTCATAACATCTCGCAACAGCACTGTCGATCTGGAACAGGGTATATGTGGATGTGATCGATGCTTGACATCTCCTGATTGGGCAGCCATTGGGGACCGAATTCTGATTGGTCACATGGCAGACGTGGCGTAACACGACTAAAAATAACGGTTGAAATGCAGCTGCGCTACCGCTTAGCCACAGCGATCTCTGAAGCTGCTGACATTTTGGCTGAAGGTTACAGTCTGTCAGAGCCTGAAGTTCAGTCATAAAGATACCCTTGTCCAGGGCCATAACACAGGCTCTCCTGGGATAGTGTCCCATGGACACCCATTTAAAGCAAAGTTGTGATGCAACCTCACCACTGAACATCTGGGGACGGATTATTGCTTCTTGCTGGAGAGAGCAACGATCGATACTTTTCATGGAACTTTTTTTGTTTCATTTGCAGTCTGGACTTCGAACTTTCATGCAGTGCGTTAAAGGACAGTGGCCTCACGTCCATACGCGAATTTTCAATTTCCCGTTTCCTGTGTTTAATGACAGAGCAGCACTTTAAAGAAGCATTGTTTGTGTTTGGGCTCATTGTTGCTGCAGGCAGTGACCTTTTGCCCCCCAGCCAACAGCGTTTAATAAACATGCTTTCCTCACTAAATCTCTTTGCTGTGTTTAACCAAGACGTCTCCAAGAGATCAGCACAGGAAGTAGGCCTTATGCTGAACCCCCAATCCCTTCTGCTATCTCTTTTACTGTCTACCAGGAGCTAAACAGCGACATCTGACTATTCAACCTTTCAGTGAGGTGTGCACTAGAAGATTCTGGAACCTTGGAGGGCATTCCATTTTCAAATGAAGCTGTTCCCCTGTTACATCAGCTGTTGCTAACTGAGGGGTACAGTTTGGACGAGGAACACGGATTCAGCTTTCTACTTTGGACGCAGCTGATACTGGGTTACTTTATCAGAGAGTAAACTGTATACTAGGCGGGACAGGACAGTCAGGCTCAAGGCTTCAAATATTTGTTTTACAGGGACACAGGATATTTAGTGTCTTGCGCATCCCAAAACTAAATCCAGAGGAAACAGAACACCCACAGATGTACTGGCCCACAACCAGGTATCGCTGGAGGCAGGAAGAAACCTGTCAGCTGTCAATCACTGAGCTGTCAATCAATCAAGCCTGGCAGAGAACGAGATCTGATTTAACCTGGCCGTGGGGTAAAGCAGCCACAGAGACCCTGAGGTGGATATATGTGGTCTCCTATGATAAAATCCCTGCTCCAATCCCCCAGCAACGCTGTTTAACACGTGTACAAATGCAATACTAAATCTGAAAGCGTATTACATAAGCGGATGTGTGTGTGCATGCATGCTCCTGCATGTGTGTGCGTGCACGTCCATCGGGTCTACTAAGTGTGTATGTGCACGTGTGTGTCCATGTGTGCATGTGCACAAGCGTGCATGAGTGTGTTTGCATGTGCGTGTGCTTGTGCACGTGTTTATATGCATGTGTGTATCTGTGTGTGTGTGTGCGTGTGTGTGTGCACAAGTGTATGGACTGCACTTTAGCAAATATGATCCTTGAATGTTGAATAGCGCC